>CM031237.1:659367947-659967947 GCA_018340775.1 Taxus wallichiana var. yunnanensis
TTTACTTATTTAGCATGGTTGATTTATTCTATGTAGTTGGCTCTTTGAATAAGAAATTAAGATGCTTTATTTCAAATTAGTTGGCTCTTGAATTCTTCCGAATTGTACATGCATATTTGCTTCCATGTTTGTAGGATTCAGAGAACTTGGGTGGGGTGAGAATAGTTATAGTTAGTGAAGTAGAGATGAGTGGAAGGTAAGTAGATAATTGATTTTTTATTTATTTTAAATAGCTAATTAAATTAGCCAAAGGGGTGTATAATGTATAGTGAATTTAATATAATTAATTAAATTAATTCTAGAAGTGGGCTATGGGTGAATAATGAACCAAATATTAATATTGGACATTGTAATGTCTAATGGGTATTTTCGAGTGTGTAGAGTAACAATAATCATAGTTATAGTTAGGATTTCAAATAAAATTTCTTAGTTAATGCGTATGTTGGTGCTCAAAATTGTCTTGCCCCATTTGTGCCCTTGGAAATTTATTGATTTACGGCCTATGTCATTTTATCCTTCCCCATGTGGTGCTTGGACTGGTCTTTGTTGCCATTTTTAGTCTGCCCATGGGTCAAAGATCATATATGGGTCCATATTTGTCTCCTAGATTATTTGTTCCTCTGGAAAGGTCTGTATTTTGAGTCCCCATGCTCTGTCCTTTCAAAACTCACGTTTTCCGTTCCCTCTATTGCCACAATCAAAAATTGTCGTTCTTGTCATTTACGCGCTTGAAATACCTGAAGAGAATGACTTGATATGTCCCTGAGGAACGCATTTGAGCCTTGTAACTATATAAACTCTCTGCCATTGAAGAAAAATTCATTTTCAGGCTCAAATTCTCATGTTTCTATATTTTAATGTTTGACAGGTGTTTTCTCCTGGTATAACTTGCATCTTTTCATCTATAGGGGACGTGGCACCTTTTGGTTGGACGTGGCTTGACTAAACACTTCAAAAATTCCATGAAAAGCCTCATTTTTAAAAATGTGTCCACGTGGAGGAACGATGCTCATTTGAAGACCTACTTTTGGGCTTTGCCTTAGAGTAGCATTGAGAGGACACATGGAGGCTTCCGCTACTTGGCCCGGACTTAGACAAATTTTATGCAAATGGATACAGTTTGGTGGAATAGGACACGTGGTGAGCTCATGCTCATTCAGGGTCTCTGCTTTGGGTGCCATCTTGAAGTTATGCCATGGAGACACGTGGAGGAACCACGCATGTTTGGGGATCGGCCCTTGAGTTTCATTCTAAAGAAGTGCTAGGCTGACACGTGGAGGCCTCCGCTCACTTTGCATTTTACTTAGAATTTTCAATGGCCAAAAGGATATTGCCTTAGAGCATGACATGTGGCACCTTCTGCTGAACTTCAAGCATTAAGACAGACCTTGCCAAAGCAGGACATGTGGCGATCTTGCGCTCATTCAAATTATCAAAAATTTGGGACCATCTCAAGAAGCGCTGTGGTGATATGTGGCAGTTTGAAAAGTCAAAGAGGCGGGGAGGCGGACCATTGGGGGTAACTTGGAAAATTTTCCTCTTGTATTCAAATGACTCAAAGTATCAAAAAAGCCCGAGGGCCCGAGGGAAATAGTCAATGTTTCACCTTGGTCAACGGTGGAGGTGTGGGCTAGTGGAGGAAATGTTAAAAATTTTCCTTCACGAAATATGATTAAAATATGAAACAAGAGCGTTGCCCCTCAGCCAATCATATGAGAACACATGTCTTGTGGGAGGGCGGAGCTGTGGAGGAAAATTGAAAAAAATTCCTTTGTCTAAAAAGATGTAAAATGTGTAAAATTGAGCTGCGACTCCGTATCCAGTCATATTACGCCACGTGTCAGACCCAAATCGCAAAGGCGGAGCAGTGGAGGAAATCAAGAAATTTTACAAATTTTCAAAAAGTTGTAAAAAGGTCAAAAGTGTCCCCAAGGCCCGTTTTTACTCGAGATCTACCACGTGGAGGGTTCAAATTTGAAGTTGAAGAACATATCGATGGTAGTTGTGTATTTCACCAGTTTGGATGCCATTTGAGCTCAGGAATTTTGGAGATGCATTTTTTGCATCAATCTTCATCGAATTTTTTACCAATTCGTGTCGTCTTGGCCTATAGGGTCTGAATTAATCAATTTGGGGGTTCAATTTGTGAATCCAAGGCATTTTTCAAATTAATTTTTACTCTAGTTCAAAAAAATGTGAATTACCAGATCCAAAGTTGCAGAGTAAAAATTGGGAAGGGAAAAGTTGAAATGATGAAATAAAAGGGGTCTACATGTGTGGGGAATGAAAAACATGCTTCCACTTTGAAGAAGGATGAAAGTTTTGTAATGATTTAGCTTTTGAAAGAACAACTGACAACTTTTTGTGAGTTTGTTAAATGTCATTTTCGAAATATTGCAAAGCAAAGGTGCTTGAATATTCCACTTTTGGAGGGAAGATTTGAGGGGCAAAGTGAGTGAGTGAGTAAAAGGTATATATTGCATGAATTTTTCATGCAAATGGTCGGGGTTCATTTTCACGAGAAAATTTTGAGAATAGCTCATCCTCTGAGAAAACTTTCTGAGAAACTAGGTTAACTTCCTCTGTGTTAGATTTTCATTCATGTTGAGTTGGTTACAAGTGTATAGCCATCAAAGAGCTCTGAGATTGTTTAAATAACTCTCCCTTGCTGATGAATCTAATGAATTTTGAGTTAATTTGTGTTAAATATTTGGCAAATTTTGTGTTTATTTCACTTTCAGAATGTCTGCAAGTAGTTTTCCTTGTTCTTATTGCAATCTTGTATCAAAATCCCTTTAAATCACATAGATCTCAATCCTTGTGATAGTTTAGTGGCATTTGTAATTTCATTTTTCAGAAGAGCTTTCATCTGGGAATGAAATAAACGATTTAAAATCACTTTTCTTTCATCTGTTGACAAATATTGTTTGTAAGCCTCTGGGTGTACCTCAGGCGTGACTGATCTTAGATTTTGATGTTTTATTGGGTCTTCTAACTTGAGCCTTCGTGCTAGAATCTCAAAGATTATGTGAAAAAGTGCATGTCTGGGCCTCCATTGATGCACACCTTCTAGTTGAAGGAATGTTTTAACTATTTTAAAGCTTTATGTTATTGAGTTCTCCATTTTTGTGAAGTTTCTCAAGGATCTGACAAAGTCCAATCTATCTTCTTGATCTCCCGAAAAATTCATTTCAAATTAACTCATCCTACCTATAATACCCCTATATTATATTGTGTGTCAACAAAAGAATACAATCCATTTACAAAAATGCACAAAGCAGTTAGGATCATACCATGTCTTTAGTAGCCTTAGCCTTTTCTTGAAAGCATTTCCATCATTTAGTAGTGACAACTCTGTTGAGTTTGAATAATGGAAAATTGATCATGTTTTCTCAAGGCCATCTCCATACAATCTGCATAAGTACAAGGATATTTTCACCTCCTTCACAAAATAGAGGCTACAATATAGGTTCTCTTACCTTGGTTGATAGGCACAACCTAAAATAGTGAGGATTAGATCAAATCCTTCCAAGGTGCTACCCAATTCTTCAAAGCCTAAGTGCTAACAAGTTAGATAAATTTCTTCCCCGGCTACAAAATGACATATAAACCATTTATCTGCCTCTGAGTGTCTTGTAAAATCCATGATGCAGCTCAAGTTGTGAAGGAGATTAAATCTGGGTACCAACACGAATGACACCATTGCCGGGGAGTATTTTAGTATTTCAAAGCCCTGGTAATACGTTTTATGTGATTTATGTGTAACTACATTCTTGAGCATAAGTTTCGATCAGATTTATCTTGAAGAATGAGAGCAAAGATTCGAGTTTGATATATTCAATTGTCTCAAATTTGTTATTTCAAACTTTGCACAATAGTTGATAAATTTCGGTGAAAGCAAATAAGATCTGTTTAAGCTTTACATAGTGCTAATATTTGTAGTCATTTGATAGATATTCATAGTGCACTTGCACAAATTAGGGTGAAAATCCTTAGTGGCGATTCATGGCTGTTATATTTTGATAAATACCAATACCTTATCATACATTAAGTGAAGTGTGTCATATAAATCTACAAACCTGGAAGGAAGAAGATCTCTCTTTAGGAGGGACCCAAGTAGAAAATTATTTCAAGAATTTGGAAAGATAATTTTAGAGGAAAGAAAATTTTGGAAGGTTGTTGAAGGATAGACATCAAGCAAAGGTATATCCATTGGTGAGAGAGATCAACCTTTAATAGAGGATTATCACTCTTCTTCCAGTGATTCTGATTCAGGAAATCTTCTCATAAACTTGTTTACTTGAACTAGTGAAGGTCCTTCTCATTGTGCACTGGTGAGTTCCTTTTTCAATCTGCACATGTGTGTTTCAATTCTAGTAAAACTTTCCAAGAAAATCAGCACCTAGAGAATACCAATCTTGTGAACCATATTCTTAAGCCCCAAAGACCTCGTACTCCTCATCAGCTTGTGTCACCCCCAAGATCACCTCCACTAGACAACATGTCTCAACCTCCACCTAGGCCTCCATTTTTGGTCAATACCTTTGGCCTAATTAATTTTAGGGGAATGGCTGGTTATCTTAATGTAGTGGCTCAGGATGTCAGAAGTAGATTGCCAAAGTTCCAAGGGAACAATGCCATAACAGGTGATCAACATTTGAACCTCTTTATTAATATGATGGAGGATTTTTAAATTGGATTTGAGGATGTATACATTAAATTGTTTTTCCACACTTTAGAGGAGGATGCTATGGATTGGTACAAGGCCTTGCAAAATAATTCTATTGATTCATGGGCTGAAATGCAAAATGCATTCAAAGCTGCAATATGGTTACAAGGTGATCCCAGTTCCTTTTATCGAGTTTGAGAATATTAAGAACCAAAATGAATCGGTCCATGAATTCAACACAAGGTTCAATAAAAATTTGAGGAGATTTGGTGAATTTAAGACCATGTGATGAACCTTGTTTGATAAAATATTCGATGCATTTGATAAGAAGGTGCATATTACTTGAGGGACAAGAACCACCGGAAATTTAAGGTAGGCCTTCACCATGGCACTTCAAATTGAGAACAATATCAAGACTATTGGGAAACCTCCTAAGAGAGATGGAGTTAAATTCATAAACCCCGACAAGCCTCAAACTTCAAGCAAGAGTGTAGACTTGGAGGAAGTGGTGAAAACTTTGGCGAGGGGTTGTCAAAGAGATTTCCTACAAGTTGGTAAGAGAAAAGAAGGGAATCAAACAAACTTCACAAGGTCATCCTTGGAAGCAAACACATGATAGATTTAGTAATCACCATAGGAATGAGCAGCGATTTGATGACAAAGGTAAAGGACCTATGGGATTTGGAAATAGACAATCTCCGGCCAAGGAAAGTATGATTTTTCTTGATCCGTTAAATGCTAGAGTGGCTGCTGTCGATGATGCAAATCAAATTGATCTGGTGTGATAAATGTTTATTACTCCATCCTCCATGTGGAATGGATCAACAAATTGAATATGAAGATGATGATTATAATACAGATGATGATGCTTGTATGATGGACTGCCCTACACACTCATGTCAAGGAGAAACATCTACTGAAGTGATAAGTGCAAGGATTGCTGCCAACTTTTGGGACCGCATCCAACGGGTACATCTTCTTCCTCCTTCTCATGTTTTAGAAATTGATAATGTACAAGCCTTTGAGCTGACAAATAATGGTTTTGAGTACTTGAGGGCATTGATGATCAAGAAGTATGATGGAGGTATACCCTCGGAAGAGGATATGCAACTACTTATGAATGCTATGGTGGCCCAAGAGAAGGAGTATAACACAAAAAGTAAGGCTATTAAGGGAAGGCTGGGCCTCAAGCCAAAAATAAAACCCCATTTCTTTCTAATACCCCAAAAGAAGTTCCTAAGAAAGAAACATTTGCTTAGATCCCTGCTGTCCCAAGTAAAAGTTATGCTTCACCCCATGCTCAAAATGTTAAAAACCTTGTGCCATCTGATGAAATTTCCAGCCCTCCTTCTATTGCTGTTTTACCTAAATACATTCCCTATGACATTGCTCAAGTTCTGAGCCAAATCAAGGTCAATGTTCCAATTATTGAGCTACTTAGGATTCCTGAGCACAAGAAGAGAGCACTTGAGTATTTGGGATTGAAAGAGGAGAAGGCATTTTGAAGATAAATGTGAATGTTTTTGAAGCTCCACTTGCTATTGCAGAGGTAGGAAAGACATCAGCATTGGAAAAATTTGGTGAACCACTAGAGGTATATTTGGGAACATCCTTGGTTGAATCTCAGCTGAGTGTTGACCCTTTCTTCACAAATTTGATCATCAAGGACAAGTTGCTACATAATTGTATGTTTGACTCCGGGGCATCATGCAATGTCATGCCTTTGGAAGTTATGAATGAGTTAGATATCAAAGTAACAACAACGTATGGCAAGTGTATTGCCATGGATTCCAAGGAAGTGCCAGTTGTTGGGTGTGTCAAAGGTTTGGTGGTGCAACTTGCAGCCTATCCGAGTAAGAATTTGAAACTTGATGTTGTAATTGTTGATTGCCTGCCAAATGGGGTATGTTATTATCAAGAAAGTGGGCTACAAGTGTTGGGGAGTTTCCAAATGGATATGTATTTTGCCACCATTCCCATTGAAGGCAGCCTTGTAAAATTATATGGAGAGAAGAAGATGTTGCATCTAATTGAGGATCCAAACAATGCTTCTTATGAAGTATTATTTGCTGATGTTGATGTTGATAATTTTATTGGGTTTGCTGATGGTAAGGAGCACAAGATGGATCAGTCTAAGTGTCTTGAAGAGGTAGGCTCACCATGGACCTTGCTATTTGATGGAGCTTGCTCCAAATTTGGAAATGGTGCCGGTGTTGTTTTAATCTCTCCAAGCAATGAGGAATTTGTTTTCTCCTTCAAAATTAACTTTGAATGCACCAATAACATAGCTGAGTATGAGGCATTACTATTAGGGCTGAGGATTTCTTGGAAGTATGGTGTAAAAGATGTTGTTGTAAAGGGAGATTCTGAGTTGGTTGTCAAACAAGTTAGAAAATTGTATACAACAAAAAATCAGTGGATGAAACAATACGGACATGCAAAGGTTGGGATCGATCGAGATGTTTGATTCCTTTAACATTCTTCATCATGACAAAAGTTTAAATATGATTCCTAATAAGTGACAGCAGTGTTGGGGTCTAGATTTGACAATTGTACCATTTCTCCATTTTGTGAATATGGTGTTGAGGTACTCACTAGGCTGCCATCTCGATAACATCAAACATTGGCAAGTGTTTGATGATGATGCTCAAGTTCAGAGGTTTTTGCAGAACCAAGGTGATTTTTTGGATCAACATATTGATTTGGAACCATTGGTGTGTAATGTTGATGGAAAAGAAACCTTTTTTGGCAAGGATATCATTCAATTGAAGACTAACACCATCCCTAGAGGGCTGGTTGCTCTTGAGTCAAATTTTAACAATGCTGATTGTGTAATCAATAGAAACATGTTTGCATCTAGAGATGTTGAAGAGCATGAATTGGGAACAAAGGAAAAACCAAGGAATATTTGGTTAGGGAGTGGTTTAAACAAGGAAGAAAAATAGTCCTACCTCCAATTGTTGAAACAATATCAAGACTGTTTAGCTTGGTCTTATTCCGAGCTAAAAGCATATAGAGAAGACTTATTCCAACATGAGATCCCTCTTGAGAAAGATGCCAAACCATTCAGATAGAAGAAAATGCCAATTAACCCACTCCTTTTTGTCAAAATGCAAGAGGAATTGAAAAATTGAGAGATGGAGGAATCATTCAACCCACAAGGTATTCTTCTTGGGTTGCAAACTTGGTACCGGTTAGAAAGAAGAATGGAGATATCAGACTTTGTGTGGATTTCAGAAATCTAAATAGAGCATCAATAAAGGAAAACTATCCTTTACCAAACATGGAGAACATGCTGCAATTAGTGACTGGTTCTGAGATGCTTTCTACTTTGGATGGTTTCTCCGGTTATAACCAAGTTGTTGTCAAAGAATCAAGAGAGGATTAAAACTACCTTTACTACTCCGTGGGGAACATATGTTTTTGTCAGGATGCCCTTTGGTTTAATGAATGCTGGAGCTACTTTTCAAAGGGCCATGGATGTTGCTTTTTCTGGTTATATCAATGATTTTATTGTTGTTTATCAAGATGATATTACTATTTTTTCTAGCAAAATAATTGACCACTTGCAGCATTTGGAAAGAATGTTGATCAGATGTAGAGAATATGAAATTTCACTCAATCCAAAGAAGTTCCATTTTGGAGTGCAAAGAGAAAAACTACTTGGTCACATTATGTCTAAAGAAGGAGTTATGATTGATCCACAAAGGATAGAAGCCATCAACAAGATCCCGGTTCCAAAAACTAAGAAAGGAATCCAATCCTTCTTTGGTCAAATCAATTTCATTAGAAGGTTTGTGTCTAATTTTTTGAGTTGACTCTCCCCATTACTTGCATGTTAAAGAAGGACCAAAATATCAAGTGGGAAGAGGCTGCCCTTAAAATATTTTTATGGAATCAAGGAATCATTGAAGCATGCTCCTGTTCTAGCAGCCCCAAATTACAAGAAACCTTTCCAAATATTCTCCTTTGCTTCTGAGCATACCATTGCATCTGTTTTGTTGCAAAAGGATGATGATGGAGTTGAGAGGCCTATTGCCTTCTTTAGTAAGGAATGTAAGCAGCTGAGTTAAAATACACAATCATGGAGAAGCAGGCCTTTGCATTGGTGAAAGCAACTAAGGTTTTCAGACCTTATATTTTGAGTTCCAAAGTTGTTGCTTATGTTCCTCACACAATGGTAAAAGATGTCTTATCAGAGATGGAGATTTCAAGAAAAATATGCAGGTGGGTTAAAAATTGTAGGAGTATGATATGGACATTCAAACCACAAAGCTAGTAAGAGGTTTGGGTCTTGCCAAGCTCATGGCTGAAAGCAATTTGTAGAATGCTGAAGTAAATGAAGTAGAAGAAGAGAGGGCAGATGTTCTTGAAAAATTGTTGAACTCTGAGTGGTACAAGGATGTAATCTATTATCTCAGACACCTATGCTGCCTGGACATTTGAATAAAAATCAGAAAATATCTCTCAAGCTGGCTTCTCAAAAATATATCATTACAAACTTTGGGTTGGCTTGGAAGAACCCTGAGGGAATCCTCTTGAGATGTGTGACTGAAGATGAAGCTCCCAAAATAATTGCTGATTTCCATGGGGGAGTTTGTGGAGGACATTTTTCTAGGAGGGTTACTACACACAAGATTTTGAGGGCTGGTTATTGGTGGCCAACTCTTTTTAAAGATGCAACTTAGTTGGTTAGAAGATGTGAGAGTTGTCAGTGTTTCTCCGGAAGAATGAAAGCTTCAGGCTCCCTTCCTTTACAACCTGTATCAATTGAAGCTCCTTTCAAACAATGGGGGTTAGAATTCATTGGAAAAATCTCGATTCATCAAGTGCTGGACACAAATGGATTTTGGTAGCTACTAATTTCTTCACAAAATGGGTGGAAGCAATCCCCACTAGGAAGGAAATACACCAAGTTGTAATGGACTTCATATTGAATCATATCATCTACAGATTTGGAGTACCAATCAAGATTGTTGCTGATAATGCCATGAGTTTCAGAGCTGGACCTTTAGTGGCAATGTGCAAAGAATATGGAATAAAGTTGACATATGCTTCTAACTACAATCCACAAGGAAATGGATAGGATGAGTCCAACAATAAAAACTTGTTGAAGATTATTAAAAGGAATTTGGAATTAAACAAGAAGAAGTGGGGTGAACAACTAAAGTTTGTTGTTTGGGATGATAGGATCACTGCCAAAAGAGCTACTGGTAAAAGCCCATTTGAATTGGTATATGGAACACAAGCTCTTGCCCTTGCATCTACAGTTGTCTTCATTTCAGTTTGTTCAACAACTTGAAGATCAAGAAATTAGTTCATATGAAGCAAGGATTAATCAGATTGTTGAACTTGATGAAGCAAGAAGAGCATCCCATTAGAGGCATGTCAAATTTAGAGAGAGAATGAAGAAGTTGTTTGATAAGAAGGTAACCCCAAGAGCTTTTAGTATTGGAGATCTTGTGTTGTTGTGGGATAGTAGGCATGAAGATAAGGGCAAGCATGGTAAATTTGATGCTTTGTGGATGGGCCCATATTCAATTGACATAAGAATTAGTGAGAATACTTTTTTCCTCAAGGACCTAGACGGGAATTTCTTGAGCTGCCTATTAATGGTAGACATTTGAAGCATTTCTTGGATTGATCCCCAAAACTGAAGTTTGCATATCACTTGTACAAAGTGTACAATTTTTGTTCTCGCTCTTTTTTGTTGTTTTGGTTGGTTTTTGGTTTGCCTTTGTGTGTGGTAGCCCTTTTTGTTGGTTTATCAGCTGGTTTTTGGGTGTTTTGGCTCGTGACTCCATTTGCCCAATGGATATTTTGGCACTTGGTCTACTTTTTTCTTGTGGCACTCGCAAGGAGTGCCCATCCCCAAGTCGGAGCCTGTGTTGGTGCTCAAAATTGTCTCAACCCATTTGTGCCCTTGGAAATTTATTGATTTACTGAAGATCTATCATTTTATCCTTCCCCATGTGGTGCTTGGTTGGTCTTTGTTTCCGTTTTTAGTCTTCCCCGGGTCAAAGATCATATATGGGTCCATATTTGTCTCCTAGTTTCTTTATTCCTCCGAAAAGGTCGTATTTTGAGTCCCCCATGATCTATCCTTTCAAAACTCACGTTTTCTGTTCCCTCTATTGCCACAATCGAAATTTGTCATTCTTGTCATTTCGCCTTGAAATACCTAAAGAGAATGAGTTGATATGTCCCCGAGGAACGCATTTGAGCCTGTAACTATCTAAACTCTTTGTTATTGAAGAAATATTCATTTTCGTGCTCAAATGCTCATGTTTCTATATTTTATGGTTTGACGAGCATTTTCTCCTGGTCAAACTTGCATCTTTGCATCTACAAGGGCATGGCACCTTTTGGTTAGACATGACTCGACTTAACACTTCAAAATTCCATGAAAAACCTCATTTTTAAAAATGTGTCCACATGGAGGAACGCCGCTCATTTCAAGACCTGATTTTGGGCTTTGCCTTGGGTAGCGCCGAGGAGGACACGTGGAGGCTTCGCTGCTTGGCACAAACTTAGAAATTTTTATGTAAATGGATACGGTTTGGCGGAACATGCACATGGCAAGCTTGTGCTCATTCAAGTCTTTGCTTTAGGTGCCATCTTAAAGTTGTGCTATGGAGACACATGGAGGAAACACGCATGTTCGGGACCAGCCCTTGAGTTTCATTATAAAGAAGTGCTAGGCTGACATGTGGAGGCCTCCGTTCACTTTGCATTTTACTTAGACTTTTAAACAACCAAAAGGATATTTCCTTGGAGCATGACATGTGGTGCCTTCTGTTGAACTTCAAGCATTTAGATAGACCTCGCTAGGAGCAGGACACATGGTGATCCCACACTCGTTCAAAGTATCAAAATGTTGGGACCATCTCAAGGAGCACCGTGGTGACACGTGGTGGTTTGAAAAGTCAAAGAGGCAGGGAGGCGGACCATCGGGGTAACTTGGAAATTTTTCCTCTTGTATTCAAATGATTCAAAGTATCAAAAAAGCCCGAGGGCCCAAGGGAAATAGTCAATGTTTCACCTTGGTCAACAGCTGAGAGGCGCAGCAGTCAGGAGGAAATGTTAAAAATTTTCCTTCGTGAAATATGATTAAAATATGAAATGAGAGCACCCCCTCAGCCAATCATATGAGGACACGTGTCTTGTGGGAGGGTGGAGCCGTGGAGGAAAATTGAAAAAAATTCCTTTGTCTAAAAAGATGCAAAATGTGTAAAATTGAGCCGCGACTCCATATCTAGTCATATTACACCACGTGTCAGACCCAAATCGTAAAGGCGGAGCGGTGGAGGAAATCAAGAAATTTTACAAATTTTCAAAAGTTGTAAAAAGGTCAAAAGTGTCCCCGAGGCCCATTTTTACCCAGATCTACCACATGGAGGGCTCAATTTTGAAGTTAAAGAACAGATTAACAGTAGTTGTGCATTTCACCAGTTTGGCCGCCATTTAAGCTCCAGGAAATTTGGAGATGCGTTTTTTGCATCAGTCTTCATCGAATTTTTTACCAGTTCACGTGTCTTGGCCTCACTGTGGTCCGAATTAATCAATTTAGGGGTTCAATTTGTGAATCCAAGGCATTTTTCAAATAAAGTTTTACTCTAGTTCGTAAAAAACATGAATTACCAAATCCAAAGTTGCAGAGTAAAAATTGGGAAGGGAAAAGTTGAAATGATGAAATGAAAGGGGTCTACATGCGTGGGGAATGAAAAACATGCTTCCAATTTGAAGAATGATGAAAGTTTTGTAATGATTCACCTTTTAAAAGAATAACTGGCAAATTTTTGCGAGTTTGTTAAATGTCATTTTAGAAATATTGCAAAGCAAAGGTGCTTCGAATATTCCACTTTTGGAGGGAAGATTTGAGGGGCAAAGTGAGTGAGTGAGAAAAGGATATATATTGTATGAATTTGTCATGCAAATGGTTAGGGTTCATTTTCACGAGAAAATTTTGAGAATAGCTCATCCTCTAAGAAAACTTTATGAGAAACCAGGTTAACTTCCTCTATGTTAGATTTTCATTCATGTTGAGTTGGTTACAAGTGTATATCCATCAACGAGCTCTGAGATTGTTTAAATAACTCTCCCCTACTGATGAATCTGATGAATTTTGAGTTAATTTGTGTCAAATATTTGGCAAATTTTGTGTTTATTTGATTTTCGAGAATGTCTGCAAGTAGTTTTCCTTGTTCCTATTGCAATCTTGTATCAAAATCTCTTTGAATTACATAGATCTCAATCCTTGTGATAGTTTAGTGGAATCTATAATTTCATTTTTCGAAGAGCTTTCATCCGGGAATGAAATACACAATTTAAAATCAATTTTCTTTCATCTGTTGACAGAGATTGCTTGTAAGCCTCTAGGTGTACCTCAAGCATGATTGATCTTAGATTTTGATGTTTTGTTGGGTCTTCTAACTCGAGCCTTCATGCTAGAATCTCAAATATTGTGTGAAAAAGTGCATGTCTGGGCCTCCATTGATGCACACCTTCTAGTTGAAGGAATGTTTTAACTATTTTGAAGCTTTCTGTTATTGAGTTCTCCATTTGTTGTGAAGTTTCTCAAGGATCTGGCAAAGTCCAATCTATCTTCTTGATCTCCCACCAAAATTCATTTCAAATTAACTCATCCTACCTATAATACCCCTGCATTGTATTGTGTGTCAACAAAAGAATACAATCCATTTACAAAAATTCACAAAGCAAATCAGGATCATACCATGTCTTTAGTAGCCTTAGCCTTGTCTTGAAAGATTTTCCATCATTTAGTAGTGACAACTGGCTTTGTTGAGTTTGAATAATGGGAAATTGATCATGTTTTCTCAAGGCCATATCCATACACATTTAGACAAGATAAGGATATTTTCACCTCCTTCACAAAATAGAGGCTAAAATATAGGTTCTCTTACCTTGGTTGATAGGCACAACCTAAAATAGTGAGGATTCGATCAAATCCTTTGAAGGTGTTACCAACTTCTTCAAAGCTTGAGTGCTAAAAAGTTAGATAAATTGCTTCCCTAGCTACAAAATGACATATAAACCATTTATCTAACTCTGAGTGTCTTGTAAAATCCATGATGTAGCTCAAGTTGTGAAGGAGATTAAATTTGGGTACCAACAGTGTATATTTAGGAATTCACAAGGAATATTTTTCAAACAAAGACCACCCCAAAAAATAAAATCAAACCACAAGTTCATTGGTTGAGGTTGAAGCGCAAGGAAACATAGGAGTGGAAAATGTAGGTCCCAAACAAGACAAAACTTTCACCTATCTTATAATGATATATAATGAGGAACATGCTCATATGAAGACTATATCCTCATCTATATTTCGTTATTTTAGGGGTATATATTCTAAAGACCTTGATCAATTTTTATTTGAATTCAAGGTTCATTATATAGTTGATTACCAAGGAAGTTAAAATTATTTACCTCTACACTTAAAGGCTTAGCCATGCACTTTGGTTTATGAGATTGGATCACAATTCCATCCATAATTGGGTTGATTTGGAATCAACCTTTTTGGACAAATACCAAGGCTATTGTAGGGTTTTCTGACCATAAAGAATAAATTTTTAGGATGTGCCAAAAGGAGGATGCAATCTTTAAAGAGTATCTTGATAGGTTCCTCTTTTTTCATAAACATTTTTGGCAATGAGATTGATTGAGAATTAAGTAAAAATATATTCCTTAGAGAACTAGATGATGAATTCAGATGTTCTCCAAGCCTTATGAGAATAGGTGATGTAAATACATTGGGACTCATAGAAATTTATAAGCTTTGTAGGAATTATTACTTGGAAATCAAAGAAATAAACATAAGAAAACAAATAGTGAAGGAAACCAACTTATGGAAGAGCTTTCCAACATTAAAATATACATCTTAATGCACTTGAACACTTCTTTGGATGGGATTCAAGAAAATATTAGGGATATTGAACCTTTATCTATTTATTGTCCCAAATGCAGAGACAAACATGCACTTAAAGATTTCCCTCTGGACAAGGTAGACATATGTGGTGTTTGTGACCAAAATAACTCCACTAATTAGTGTGAATTACTTCCAACAATAAAATATCATATAAAGAAAAGTTCACACAGAGAAGCATAACTTAATTATATGGGATAAAGACAAAGTGGTAATTTTTCTTCTAACCAAAATTTTAACTTGTATGTTTCTAGAAATCCTTGGCTTACAAATCATTAGATTGTGCCATGGTCTAGTCCACAACCTTAGGATAAATATGTCTCTCAAGAATGGAATAATTAACCATGGTTTAACTAATACCAAAAATAAGGGGAACCTCAATAATTTCTACTATAATGGGGACCTTGGAAAAATTAAAATAAAAATCTTAGGGTAAAAGACGAAATCAAAATGTGTAAAATCAACAACAAGACTTAATGACTAAATATTCCAATAAAACTCAAAACCTCAAATAGAGGAGGTTAACCAACCAAAATTTCTTGTTCAACCCATGGAAAATCCTAAAAAATATTAAACAAGGAACCCTTATCTATAGTATGGAATTAGGAAATTCAGCTAGTCCTGAATGCTATCATTGTGCTAACATTCAACTTAATTCTAGAAAAAATCTATCTCGAACTTCTTCTCTAGTTATTAAAGAAACAACTAGTGAAAAAGAATAATTTCAAGAGTTACTTGAGAAACCAATTAAAATCCTTGATTCCCCATTAATACTATTTCCGTAAAGACTCAAAGAGAAAGTAATTTGTCAAGCGACTAATAAGATCACCTAATTTGACCTTAATCAATAACTTAGACTTCTCAACATTGGTATACTACTGTTGTAAGCCATTAGGGATGTTCCTGAAATTAATAAAACCACTAGGTAGTCATGTATCATGAAAGAAGCAATACCCTAATACCATTTAAGTAAATGTATAATTGTCTTAGTTGTTAGTAGGACCTTAGATTCCTCCCAAATTTGGGGATCTAGGAATGTTTGTTGTGACTATCTCCACTGGAAACATTAGTATACCAAAAATTCTTGTAGATTTTGGTCCTATCATTAACATTATAATTGTTGACATGCTTATAACCTCATCCTTAACCAACATTCAATTGACTACTACAATTTTGCAAATGGTTGATCAAAATATTACAAAGCTAAAGGGTATTATTGAATCTGCTGTAGTCACTATAAAAACTTGGGAATATCTTGTAGATTTTATGATAATAAATTCTCACACTTAAAAGAAAGGATACCCCTTAACTTTAGGTAGAACTTGGCTTGCTACAAAATTTTTTCCCTTATAGGTTGTAGATTACGAGACATGACTTTCTCGGTTGGGTTAAATGCAAAGAAAAATTCTCTATATCCCCATGTCAAACCTTGTTTTGACATAGGTATCCCTTTGGGTAGATGAACCTAGTGAAGCTGACACTAGAGACATTATTTCTTCTTTGGTATTTATCACAATATAAAAATACATAAATTAATTAAGTGATTATCATGAAGAAAAGGATAACACTCAACAATTTTTTTAACATCCTCTCATTACCCTTATCATTATTTTGAATAATAGAGTTCCAATAATGGAAAAATTGGTAAGGATATAGTTTCTTACACATGTTACAACTACACATATGTCCATTAAACTCATTTATGAGTGACTTTATTTCAGTAAACTCAATCCATTCGAAAACCAAGAAAATTGAAATACAAACAAGAAAGTTATTGAATATCAATAATTGGTCGACAAATGAGGAAGATCCCAATGTATATATAGTTTTACACTCCCACTCATTTTTTATGGGAATATAATGATGTGACAGAATTCATCATCATATCTACACACACCATATCTATACAAAAATTTGAAACTTGTGAGACAATTCCAATGTAGGATAAACCCTACACTTAAATACATTGTCAAAATTGAAATATAAAATTATTATAAGTAGGATTAATACACCCCATGTTAAACAACCAAAAGGTGTCTCCATTAGTCATAATACCAAACAAAAATGGGAAGTGATGAGACTCGTATAGATTACATGAAATTAAACAAAGCAACGTAGAGGGGTTACTTTCCTTTGACTTGTATTGTTAAGGATCTAGCTAATTTGGAAGAGAAAAATATTTCTTCTTTTAGATGGTTTTAATGGTTATAACCAAATTCAAGTAGCATAAGAGGACCAAAACAAAATAATTTTTACTTGTCCTTCGGGGGTACATTTGCATACATAGTCCTACCATTCAAGATGTGTAATACACCTATTATGTTTCAATGAGAAATGCTATCTATCTTTTCATACTTGACCAATGAGTGTGTGAAAATATATGGATGATTTTATAGTTTATGGAAGATATTTTTATGAAAATTTTACTAATTATGATAAAGTTCCTATAATATGTGAAAAACACTTGTTATCCTTAAATCACTAGAAATGCTTGATTGTGGTATATCAAGGAATAGTCATATGACATCACATCTCATGTGAACAAATCAAAGTATATCCCAAGAAATTAGAGGTGATTAAAAAAATTACCCCACTTACAACCCAAACTAATTTAATAAGTTTTTAGGACATGTTGGTTATTATAAAAAGGTTTATAGAGGTATTTAGTATAATAGAAACACCTACTTTCTCCTTTCTTATTAAGGATTGTGAATTTCTATGGATTTATCACTACCAACAATCCTTTGAAACCATAAAGGAAAATCTTGTATCTACCCCAATATTGAGAGGATAAATTTGGAAGCTCTCTTTTTATATTCAACTTGATGCATCCAATGAAGCAATAAGAGCTTTATTTGGTCAAAAAGAGGAAGGGGAAGGAATGTATGCAATTAATTACATCAATAAGAATTTAACACCAATTGAACAAAATTACACCACTACTAAAATAATTTTGTTTGTAGTATATGCCATCAAAAAATTATGACATTATATTACTGGTTATAAAGTAATAGTGTATACATACCACTCTTCTATTTAATATTTAATGACTAAGCCAATGACTAGTTAGATGCTTATTACTCCTACACGAATGTAATGTTACAATGAATTGATAAACCTATAAAATTTAATGTGGTTGCATATTTTTGTCAAGAATAACTACTCTTGGTGAGACCGAACTAGTGAAGGATGAATTCTCATATGAATATATATTTTCCATTTCAACTACATCACCATGGTTCACCGACATGACCAACTATTTGGCCATAGGGAAGTTTCCATCCACCTTAACTTCTAAGTAGAGGAGACATCTTATAAAGGACACTCCAATGTTCAAATCGGTTAATAAGATACTATTTAAATGTGGTCCAATTTTTTTACGTAGATGTACAAAAAGAACACAAAATTTATGCCATCTTATGGGCTTGTCATGATGAAATATCAAGAGCCCATTAATTAAATCTATATACTATTCAAAAATTCCTAGGTGTTGGATACCATTGGCCCTCATTGAATAAAGATGTAAAAAGGTATGTATGGAAATGTGGCTAGTGCCAAAGAATAAAAAATTATACTCTTTCCAATGAAATGTCACTCCATCCTCAAGTGGTCTTGGAACCTTTTAAAAATGGAGATTGGATTTCATTAGCCCCATTGATCCAACATCACAATGGAAAGATTATATCCTAGTATGCACAAATTATGTTACCAAATGGGTTGAATTGCAAGCCTAAAATTTTTCCAGAGATGAGAAGGTAATTGATTTCCTATACGATAGATTTTTTTGAAATTTAGAACACCTATGTCCATATAGTTTAAAATCAAGGACCACCTTTGTTTGTATCTAATGTAATTACAAATTTTTGGAGTTGTATCATATCAGGCACCATAAGTATTTACCTTATAATCCCCAATAAAATGGACAGGTAGAAGTCACTAATAGAGAAATAGATAATATCCTAACCAAAATAATTGTCATCAACAAAGGATCGAGTAATCAAATTTATAAAATCAATATGTGCATACAATATAACCTATAAATCAACCACCAAATTCTCTCCAAATGATATAATCCATGAGAAAATACCAATTTTTCCTTTTGAATTGGAGATTCAGAATTTGAAGACAATATAAAAGGCGAACTAGATCTAATAATGATACACCCTTAATCATATATGTTACATTAAATGTGTATGGTTGACTTGTGGTTAACATATATTCTTATCATGTTGTATCTCTTTCATATACATTATAATATCATTAGTGGTCTACCTTGGTGGCCATAACATAGATATAGTATATATAGGAGTTAAAAAGTAGTAGTTGAGGATCATATTGAGTACTTGAGTCTTATTGAATGGTTTGGAGGTTTACCTTGAAGGGGCTAAGATATTGTACTTGCATATTGTGATCATTTCTGTACATTTTTGTGTTATTTAGTGTTATATTGATGCTAATATTTAGATTTATTGAAGTAATTTCATTACAAGTGGTATCGAGTTTGATCTTGGCCGTAACTATGTCAAAACCCTACTTATGAAGACTCATCTATATCTCCAATTTGCTAGTATATATATATATATATATATATATATATATATATATATATATGTTTTTCATAAATCATCAAGTAATATCCTCTCCAAATTTTAATATATTTTGACTTGTTTTGCAAAATTTATATCAATTTTAGGGTTTTTATAAATTTTCTCTATCGACTGCAAATTCTGAAAATTTTCCATGTTCTTTACATTTTCAAAAAGAGGATTAAAAAATTAGTTTGAGTTAGTTCTTTAAGTTTTTTCATATTTATGCAAATTCTTATCAAAATCCTAAACCCTAAATTTTGACCTTGATCCCTAAATCCTACTATTTTGGGGCATCATGGCGAGGCCTTCTATAAGAGTTAAAAAGAATCTCATCACTCCGAGTAAAACTCTAGACAAGGATGAGATAATAGTTGAGGAGTTGGAGTCAGAAGGGGTAATTACAGATTTCTTAGGGCTAGGGTTACTCCGATGGACCATAAGGTAAGCCAACTTGAGTATAATTTGTGAACTCTAAAGTCTAAGATGGCCAAAAAGATGTAGAAAATATTGGACAACGATTGGATGATTTCATGCAACAAATTAGTATAAATATGAAGGGTCATAATCTTCTTCCAAATCAACCACAACTCAATCATACTCATATCAACCAAGGTGGATCTTTACGTTAAATTAATAGACAAACTAGCAGGTGGATCTTTAGCTTGCCCAATCCAAATACAAATACTCTACAGCCCGTAACATGATGCCGAAAGTGGAAATGCATCAATTTAATGGAAACAATTTACTTAATTGGATTAACCAAATGGATAATTTATTTGATCTACATCAAATCCCATCGGGAAAAAGGTGATCATGGTATCCTTGTATCTCGAACCTGACCAATTTGTCTAGTATTGATGGTTATGTGCTCAAAGGTAGAAGAATGGTCTCAAGTGTCACTTGGACAATTTTTACTAAAGAGCTACAATTGCACTATAGTTCTAGTGTGTCAGAGAATTACTTTAGCCAATTAGCAAAGTTATGACAAACATGATCATCAAGGATTATGTTCATCAGTTCCAAAACCTATCCTTGCATGTGGAGAATATTACAAAAGGGAATTTGAATGACCTATTTCTTGGGGGTATTAAGGACCACATTGAGCATGAGGTGTGTATGTTTAATCCAATTAAGGTTTTTGATTCTATTATCATGGCACGTAGGGTAGAGGAAAGTTTTTTGTCTAGTAGAGACAAAATTTCACTAACGTCAAAGACCATAGCACATCGAAATCATCATTTCCTTAGCCAATTCAATTAACACCTCAAAAATTCAAGAAAAGAGAAAGCAGTGGTTAGGTTTTAACTGTGACAACAAATATGGACCAAAACATAAACGTGTTGAAAATAAGTTGTTTTACATTGAAAACCCAATGAAGAAGAAGATAAGGAAGAAGATGAAGAGATAAAGGTCATTTTTGAGTCAAAGGAGGAGTTAGGAGATCCCCAACCAACAATATCATGTCATGTAATTTCAGGTATTAGTACCCCCAAACCCTCAAAGTGGTTGGATTATTAAAAATAGAGGGTAACAATGTTAATTGACTTGGGAAGTACTCACAACTTCATCAATCATAAGTTGGCGGTGTGTTGAGTTGTTTTGTTTATCCAACTCCCGGATGTAAAGTAATGATTGGTGATGGGGTTACCGTTATCTGTTCAAGAAAATGTCATAATATTAAATCGAACATGGGATATTACTTGCTAAATATCCCTATGTATGTCATTTCCATGGGGGAGTAAACATTGTGTTAGGAGTTCAATGGATTACCACTTTGGGAACTATTGAGATGAACTTCCAAGATTTGTTCATGCATTTTTAGTTAGAAGGGAGGAATTTTGAACTAAGAGGATTAAGAACAAAGTCCCCATAGTTGGTGAGTTCTCACTAGATGTAAAAATGTTCAAAAAAGGTGTAGAGGGGTTTGTGGCACAACTATTTTCATTGGAAGCACATCAGCCAAATGTAGTTATAACATCAAATATGCCGTAGTTATATATGAGAACTTAGTAGTGTTTAGATATAATATTACGAGTTTACCTCCAAATAGAGACCATGATCATGCCATTTAGCCAAGACAAGGTAGCTAACCGCCCAACATCAAATCTTATAGGTACCCATATGTACAAAAGAGTGAGATCGGAAAGATATTATAAGATATGTTAGAAGCATGAATTGTCCATCACAGTTAGATTGCTTATTATTATCTAGTATTTTTGGTTCATAAAAGGAAACAATTCGCACATGCGTCTTGATTATAGGGAACTCAATAAGTACACAGTCAAATATAAGTTTCCTATTCCTGTAATTGATGATTTGCTAGATGAGTTTCATGGTGTTGTTTACTTTACAAAACTTGATCTCTATTTTGGATATCATTAAATCGAATTAGGGATGAGGATGTTCATAAAACAACCTTCAGGACACATGAAGGCCATTATGAATTCTTAGTAATGCCTTTTGGTCTCACAAATGCACCCTCTACATTTCAAAGTTTGATGAATTCTATCTTTAAGCCATTCATGCGGAATTTTTTTAGTTTTTTTAGTTTTTTGATGATATACTAATATATAACAAAACATGGGAAGAACACTTGCATCATGTAAATAAGGTATTAAAGACTCTTGAAAAACATCAAATTTATGCAAAGCCCTCTAAGTGTTCTTTTGGAGTCAAGGAGGTTGAATATTTGGGTCACATCATCTCTTATGAAGGTGTTAAAGTGGATCCTAATAAGATAAAGGTCATGCTTGAGTGGAAGGTTCCAAAAACCCTAAAGAATCTTCATATATTTTTGGGGCTTACAAGTTATTATCGTATATTTGTAAGGAATTATGGTAGCATAACAAAACCATTGATAAATTTATTGAATAGGACTCTTTCCATTGGAATGAGGAAGATACCAAAGCATTTAAGAAATTGAAGGAGGCCATGTGCACCACTCCAGTTCTAACTACTCCAGATTTTTCCAAAACATTCATTGTTGAATGTGATGCTTTAGGGTATGGTATGAGGAAAATAATAATACAAGAGGGTAATCCCATTTCCTTTAAGAGCCATCAATTAAAAGGTAAGAATATGTCAAAACTGATTTATGTGACATAAATGCTAGTCATACTTCATGTAATAAAGCAATGGAGACCATATCTATTAAGCATACACTCCAAAGTAAAGACAAATAATTATATTTTGAAATACTTCTTAGAAAAATATTTATCATTTGAAGAACAACAAAAATGGGTCTAAAAAATGTTGGGATATGATTTTGAGATAATCTATAAGAAAGGGAAGGAGAATGTAGTTGATGATGCTCTTTTGCGGAAAGATGATTCACTTGAGGCATTTTTATGTTCCATATCTATATTACAGGAAGATTGGGTCAAGGAGGCAAGGTACAAATGGAGAGATGACCTAAGTACACAAAATATCATTTAGAATATCCAAAAAGATCCAAGTATGTCAGAAAAATTTGTATGGAAAGGGGATACTTTATGGTACAAGGATAAATTATACCTATATAAGAACTCAACCCTAAAAATAGGGTTCTATTTGAACTCCATGCTTCTCAAAGAGGGGGCATCCTATATTTTTTAAGACTTATCATCGAATCAAGTAATATTTCTTCTAAGAAGGTCCAAAAGTGGATGTCCAAATATTGGTGGTAGAATGCATGGTTTTTCAACAAAATAAGAGTGAAATAATGAAGTCCCCATGTCTTTTACACCATCTATCTATTCCTAGCCGGTGGTGGGAAGAGGTTTTGTTGGTCTTCAAACATGCACCCGCATCTCGATCTAGAAGAGTCGAGCTATTTGAGATAACAATGGAACTGTCTCCAAGTTGTGGGACCTTGTGCACTTGAGATGGATCTCCAGAGAAGGCCGGTTCCTCTATCTATTTCTATTACTATTGCTACTCCTAATGCTGAAAGGGGAAACTAAGCTAATAAATTCCAAGGGACCAGGATATAAGGATAATATGAAAATAAACCACACTAAAAAGGTGATAGAACTAGAAAAAGAGGGATGAACACTATTTTTTCGAGTGGGAATGAAAGGGGAACACGTGAAAGGAGGCTAGGCATGAGTAACATAGCTGAAAACACATTTACCAGATCATTCTCATGGAACACAACTAAATAAGGAACTGTAAGGGACGTGAAGTGGCACAATGAACACACAATGTAAAAGAAAGGAAAGAAGAAGAAATGAAAACACGTTAGGATAGAGAATAGTCACAAAACGATGCTTCTATTACTTCCATAAATGCACAAAGCTATTACAATGGAAAAAGAGGTCGATATCCACATGCATGAGCTAGATCTAGAGGTCTGCAACTTAGAATACATAAAATATGAAGTCCTTAGCAAAATGCGTAAGGATCTAGAGTATCCAACGTTAATAATGAGCCCAACTCTTACATTTATAGATGAATCTATAGAAGGAGAAGAGAAGGAGGGAAAACCCAAATTTTAAATACAACCACCAACAAGAAGCATTCAATGCCTATAAATCCACCTAAGAATTTATTGAATGCACTTCCTTAGGTCTGTTTGGCATGTTGGAGGAGGAAGGAGGGTGGATCATATCAAATTGGGTGGTTGAAGCAATCAAATCTACTCATTAATGCCCAGAGAGATGTTTTCCCATTTCTCACCTACCAGATCTGCCAAGAATTTGAATTTGAATGTCTAACACTTGTGGCTGATGTCGGAAGATCTATGAAGAGTATTGGTGCATGCTGATCGAGCTTTGTAGTAAAATATACATCTTCCGGGGATGTCAGATCTGTCTCATGCACGTAAGACATGTGACGCGCGTGAATTGGTCAAAAGGATGGCCAAGTGTGTAAAATGTTTATCGTTTCTGCCACGTTTCACTCACTTATTGTTGTAATGATTCGAAGCCTTGTTGGTGTACTTTAAATGGTTGTGTGTGGCACACTCAAGCATGTCAGAAGATGCAATTGCATAGAAGGGTGCAAAGGAAGGTGTGAGGGAAGGGCACGTGGAAGAAAATAGAGGAAGGTGCAGAGAAATGCACACGTGACACACACAAGGAAATGAGGCAAACTGGTGAGTAGAGAATGCATGGTCAAGGCACAACCATTACAAGATGATGTGCGGGCATGCACGAGGGCTAGGGAATTAGCTGATTGAAGCATGTGCAAGGTACGTGTAGGGTGAATGACTGACGGGAAGAAGGAAAATGCGTAGAAGACGCATGCAAGGGGAAGATGGAACAAAGAAGAAAATGAAAGGAAGGGAAGAAGGGGAAGTACACAAGGGCACGTGAGGAAAAGAAAGGAATGTGCCAAGGGAACTTGAATGTGCACAACCTTGTAATGAAGAGCTCAGAGTCAAAAGATGTATACAAGTTATCCAAATCACTAGGAGAGTTATTTAGATAACAATTTTGGCAACTTTTAGGGCCATTTTCTTGCTAGATGAAGGAGATCAATATCCTAAAGCATCCATTGGGCATGGAGTCTACTATGTAATCACTTGAAGAACTTCCCCTGAAGTCACTTGAAGGATCATTCTTAACTCGATCCTAAATCTTCCAACTGCTGAAAATTACTCGGCATCCTCGTAAACAAAAGAAGAGCACACACAGGAAGCACATGAGAAGAAAGAACTATGTACAAACAAACAATGTGTGTGCAACGTACTTGGAGGAATTAAAACTACTCTAATATATATAAAATGATGTAAAAACTTAATGGAATGGTTTGAGATAGATCCCATTTACTAAGATCTGTAGTGCACTTCCATCAAGATGAGTTAACTCAAAAGAGTTAGCCTCTTTGCACGAATTGATGATGTATGGGCCACTCTAAAGTGCATCAAACTTTGAATGGCATCCTGTCAAAGCATCCCATTTTAGAAATAAATACCCAACTTTGAAAGCTTGGGGCCTAGCCTTTATGTCAAACCATTTCTTTGTTACTTGCTAATGCTATTCTCGCTTGATCATGACAGAGTTCCTTAGTTCTTCAATACTAACCAAACTCTACCATTCAATTCTCTCTAGTATGTGCCTTTGAATTCTAGGCTGTTGGGAAAGCACTAATAGTGTCAAAGGAATGGTAGCCTCCTTACCATAGAAAAAAATTGTACGTTGAAGTTCTTATTGCCTTTTTACTATGATTCTATCTCGCCCAAAGTGCGTGCGAGACCTTTGTATGCCATTGTCTTTGGTGATGGTCATTGTGTGCTTCATGATTTTGATCAGGTTTTTGTTTGTTGAGTCTACCAAAAATTTTCCCTGAGGGTAATAGTTGGAAGAATTCTTCAGGTAGATTCTCAAATTTAGCACCTAATCAGTGATTTTAGTACCAAGGAAGGCTTTTATATTATCGAGATAATGGTTTGAGGGACACCAAAATTTGTGACTATACCTTCGAGAAAATCAAGGATGACTAACTTGGTTGATTCTTTGAGCGTGAAAGCTTCTATCTATATGGTGAAATAGTCCATAGCTATCAGCACCCACTTGTGTCCAGCGCTTGAAGGTGGATTGATCATGCCCATGAAGTCAATAACCCATTGTGTAAAAGGATGATCCTCTTGGATTGGTCAGAGGGGAAACACTGCCAATTTTTTCTTTCCTGCAAAGAAAATGCATTCCTTGCATTTTTGACCCACTTGTGTGTATCTACAAACAAGGTAGGCCAGAATATTCCTACCATTATGATCTTCATTGCTATAGTTTTGGTAGAAAAGTGTCCACCAAAGAATCCATCGTGAAATTCTCTTTTTGCAAGCACCGTTAATACATCTTAACAACACGTCATCAAGATTTTTCTTGAAGAGAAGTCCATCAACCAGAATATAAGGGATAGATTGTAATCTCATATGTCTTCTCTTTGTCTTGTTCAAACCAGGAGGGTATGCATCCTCGGAAAGGAATTTGATCATGTCCTTCATCCAATCATGCGTGTCGGGATATATATTCTGCTCAAGCTCTACGCGTGGAAGACCTTCATCCAAAAATAATGAAGTCTCAGATTCATTCTACGCATCCTTAGCAATCTTCCTACAAAGTGCGCTACCTCTTACCAGTCTTGTGGTTTTGATAGTGATGTCATACTCCATGATTTTTGTCACCCATCGTGCTCTCTTTTCACTGATCTTTGCTCCCATGATGAAGTCTCTGATAGAAGAGTGGGAGACTAATACCTTGATATGATTTGTGGTAAACATACTATTGAATTTATTGAGCACGTGCACGATGGAAAAGGAATGCTTCTCCATGTGACTATATCTTAATTTGTAATCCTTCAATGTTTGGTGAAGAAAGCCACTAGTTGTTCCAAATCTTGTTCATTTTATCTTAGGACAACAACAACACTAGTATCAATGCCATAAGCATAATTGATGAAATCCTTGGAATAATCCAGGTTGATAAGTGTTGGTGCACAACAATTTCTTGCTCTATTTTTTTGAATCTCTCTCTTCCTTCGTTATCCATCCGAAAGCAATGTCATTCTTGAGCATCAAGGTGATGGGCCGAACTATCTTGTATAGTTAGGGATAAAACACCTAACAAAGTTGATATTACCAAGGAAGGACTTCAATTCCTTTTTGTGCGCTCATAGGGAAAGAGCTAGGATGGCTGAGATGTGCTCAAGATTAATTGTGTCACCATCATTTGAAACCACATGGACCAAGAGCTTGCCCTACGCCACTACAAAATTGTACTTCTTAGGGTTAAGAGACACCCCATACTTTCTACATCTCTCAAAGACTTTCTCTAGGTGTGTCATATGATCCATGCCCTTCTTTGAGAATATTTTTATGTCATCAAGGTAAACCAAGATGAACTCATTGATGTAACCTTTAAAGGAAATATCCATGGCGTGCTGAAATGTTACACTGCGTTTGCTTGATGACCAAAGGGAATTTTATGATACACATATGTTCCCCACTTGGTTGTAAACGCTGTTTTGAATTGATCCTCTTCCTTGACTAGGATTTTGATTGAAATTTGAATATCCATCTAACATTGAGAACCTCTATGTGCCGCCATAGTCTATAGAATCTACTTAATCAAGGAAAAGGATAATGATCCTTTAGAGATGCCTTGTTCAAATCTCTGAAATCAACATGATTTTGATTTCACCGTTCATTTTTGCACACTGGAACTAAATTTGTGACCCAAGTAGAGTATTTGATTGGAAAAATAATCTTTGCCTCAATGAGTTTAGATAACTCCTTTCTCATGAGGGGGTCTATTTTTGGATTCGATTGCCATCGTTGCCTTACGAGCTTGATACAGGATCAAGGTCAATGGAGTGTTGAAAAACACTTGGATCAAAACCTTTGAGGTCTTCATAATCTCATGAGAAGATATCACTATATTTTGACATAGAGAGATGAAGGCCTTCCTTTCATCATGCACGTAAGATTTGCTGAGCAACAACTCCTTTCCGTGCGCAATAGTGACTGGGGAGAAGTATTCTTGCGCAACACGCATATATTTTTCTTCACCCTTGAACTCATCCTCAGGGCTAAAATTTTTCTCTAAGGTGACCATCCCTTTAGGCAACTTGTTTTTCTTCAGTTGTATTACTTGGTCATAGCGTCATGCAAGTCACTTGCATGCTTGATGAAAACTCACTTCATTTTGGATGAATCTGGACGATCTACACATCATTGTAAAATAATTTCCAGATGGTATTGTTATCTAGAATGGATGGTCGATTACCATATTAATGTGCTGAGTGTTTCCTTTGACAAATTCCTTAGCAGGAGAGAACTACGAACCGAACGTGACCATTTGATCAACTTCCTTGTTCATTTTGTGTGGCACCACATGTAGGTTTGAGCATCAAATATCTCAAGGAGGTCCCAAACTCGTGCTTATAATATTTGAGAAGCTTATTCTTTGTCAAGCACTTGTTGGTAACCTAATGGATGACCAAATTTGTATCCCAAAATATTTGTAGCACCTTAATCTTCTTTTTTTCAGCAATCAGTAGACCATGCACCAATGCCTCATATTATGCCTCATTGTTGGAGCATGTAAATTGCAGCCTATGCAAAAAGAAGAATTTATCATTCTGGGGAGAAATAAGAACACCTCTTGATTCTAAAACCATCAAAATATAAGTTCCATAGGCCAAGTTCAACTTGGTCTTTCTTGAGCATGTGCAAGAAGCACAACTTATTCTTCAAGAATGTAGTAAGTACCAAGCCCAGTTTCATAAGCTTCTAGTTCTTTAGCATATGGATCAAATTTATGGTTTCTCTCCACCCATTCATCAAGTACTAGGTTAGGAATAGAGGGTGGAAGAGGCTACTCTTCAGAATTGAATATTTTTCTTAGATTAAATAGTTGGCTTGGAGAGGGGATGTGACATATGACTCTACATGATAAGAAAATATTGGTTCATCTTGTATGGTAAACTAGGTACCATACCTTGTCTTGAGTAACATATGAGACCAATTAGAAGACAAGTAACCACCCACTTGAGTAGTGAAATCTCTTGATAGACATAGGGAAAACAAAGGAGGTAAGTCAATGATTGACACATCTTGAGTAATTGTTAAACTTGGACATGCATGAAGGGTCAAATCAAGATCCTTAATGACTCCTAAGGTATTAATAGTTGATTTGTCAAGTTGTAGGACTCCTTTAGATAAGGGGCTATACCTAAGACCTAGGACATCAACTATCTTCTTGGGCATAATAGAGGTACTAGCACCCGAGTCTATCATGCAATTATGGATAAGATGTTTTCCTATGATCAAAGACATGTAGAAGGGTGGGGTTTTAACCACCTTAATTACTTGTTTCTCCTCTTCTTGGTAGATTTTGATAGAAGCTCATGGCTTCTGTATGGCTGGATCAACGCATGGGAGTTGCGCCAGAGCTTCATACAACAGATCCCACTAAGATGGAACAGTCAGGGTATCCCACATTATGACATTTATATGTCTTCTTCATCTGTTCAACAATGCTGAATGGAAGACCTACTGACTTGTGCATTTGGGGAACAACATCCCTTTTTGACTATTCATGTGCAAAAGTAATATTTTTAGCTGAAGTAGGAGCTTTACCTACCAAAGGAGGGACGTGCACTATTTCAGGAACCTTTTGAGGGGCCTCTTGTGTAGGGACTTGAGAAATATTACTAATAGATGTTTTGGCTACTTCTTTATACTTTTGAGGGTCGATCTATGTCGTTGGGAGTGTGACCTGTGCACTTGACTCTAAAATTCTCTTCTTATATCTTGTGGTGTTTGAAACTTGGGCTCTCAGTCTACTTGTATTATCTGCCACTTGGTTGATTGGACAGAAGTCCTCAGTGCCAAAGAACATCAAATTTTCCTTGAGAGGAGCTTTTGATCTTCCTTGGTTTTCTACTTCAGAGGCACTTGTTGAAGGCTTGCAAGCTGAAGTATTCGGATTATCTAGGCTTGGGCACATGCATCATTTGGAAAATGATATTGATCGTGAGGCATATTGTAAGGAAACACCATTATGACTTTCGTGCCAAATTATTCGAACTAGAATGAGTGCTTGACTTGTACTAGGTACTAGAAGAGAGGGCATGGGAGGAATAAATTGCAAAGGAAGATGTATGTTAGCATGCCACCTATCATTTTTCTGGTTGGGCGTGTATCTTTGGTTTTCATATTGATTCCACCAAGGCTGCTTGTTCTGACTATGCTCCTAATTAGAATTGCCTCTATAGGCTTGCATTTGTTGCTTTTCTAATGATATGACTTTGTTTGATAGATTTTTGATCAGAGCCTTTAACTCTTCATCCTCCTTTTTTGTCTTTGGAGAATAGGATGTAGATGCAAATGGTTGTATGATTTTCTCAGGAACAAGAATAGGGGCCAAAGAAGGTTGGGGCACTTGTGAAATTTCTGGGAACAAAGGTATAAGTGGTCTAGGAGCTATCTTTCCCGCCTAAATAAGACTATTTTTCCGCCCTTCTTATGCAATACTATAAGCAATTGGTAAGGTCCTACCTCACATGGATTGAATCATGACTAAGATATCACTGTTCAAAGTGCCTTTAGATAATATAGAAAAGAATGCTCGGATGTAGGTCTTACCACAAGGGAATTCTATCCCAAGTTTTCGAAATCTGATGTTGAAATCAATCATCTACTCATTGGTTTCCCTTCTTGTAGTCGTCGGTTGCTCCACTAGAGACAAGTGATCGACTTATCTTCAAAGTAATTATAAAGAGATGTTCTTAGCCCATCTCGGTGGTGGTAATAGATGTAAGTCTTAAGCCTCGAGTACCATTGGAGTGCTTTACCTTTGAAAGAGGATGTAAGGAACCTTACTACAACATCATCATTTGTGATCAAATAGAGTGAACACACATTTGCTACATCCTAGATATGCTCCTGAGGGGTGACTTGATTCTCACCAGTAAAGTATAAAATACTTTTTAGTGCGCAATTTGGCTTGTCATTTTGCACAACCAATACCAAGGGAATTTTTCCCTGTGAAGTTAGAAAAGTTTCTCAGTGGAGGAGGTGGCTGATGCGCCATCATAGGGCACACCAATTGTCTGATTTGAGGAGGAGTTGAATGGGCACGATGTGCTGGAGATAGAGATGTGTGCGTGAGGCTTCTGGAATAGACTCTTCTCGGGGATAGCTGGAGGTACTCGAAATAATATTCAAGCTGTTGCACTTCTTCTTGTATGCACTCTTCTCATGAAAGGCACTCAGGATTGCTAAAAACAAATATATGGAAATGTTGGGAGTTGCAAGATGTGTTGAAATAAGCCTCCAAAGGCTGAAATACTAAGTCCACACACCAGAACTTAGCAATATGAAATTTAAGCTTTCATTTTTGGTCCCACCGGTGTTCCATAAATAGTTTGTCTTCAAAATTATACCCGTGTCTTGGATTTGGAAGGGACGAGCTGTTTGAGATCACAATGGAACCATCTCTAAGTTGTGGGACCTTGCACGCTTGAGATAGATCTCCAGAGAAGGTGGTTCCTCTATCTATTTCTACTCGCTATTACGCCCCTCGCTCAAATGAGAAACTAAGCTAATAAATGCCAAGGGACCAGGGATAAAAGGATAATATGAAAATAAACCACACTAAAAAGGTGATAGCACTAGAAAAAGAGGGATGAACACTATCTATTTTGCATGAGAATGAAAGGGGAACGCGTGAAAGGAGGCTAAACATGAGTAACACAACTGAAAAATGCATTTACCAGATCATTCTCATGGAACAAAACTAAGTAAGGAATTGCAAGGGACGTGAAGTAACACAATCAACACATAATGTAAAAGAAAGGTAAGAAGAAGAAATGTAAACATGTTAGGATAGAGAATAGTCACAAAATAATGCTTCTATTACTTCCAGAAATGCACATAGCTGTTACAATAGTGAAAGAGACCGATATCCACATGCATGAGCCAGATCTAGAGGTCTCAGAACTTAGAATACAAAAATATTAATTCCTTAGAAAAATGTGTAAGGATCCAAAGCATCTAATGCTAATAATGAGCCCAACTCTTACATTTATAGATGAATCTATCGATGGAGAGGAGGAGGGAAAACCTGAATTTTAAATACAACCACCAACAAGAAGCATTCAATGGCTACAAATCCACCTAAGAATATGTCGAATGCACTTCCCTAGGTCTATTTGGCATGTTGGAGGAGGAAGGAGGGTGGATCATATCAAATCGGGTGGTTGAAGCAATCAGATCTGCTCATTAATGCCCAGAGAGACATTTTCCCATTTCTCACCTACCAGATCCGCCAAGAATTTGAATTTGAATGTATCACACTGCTTTGTGGTGATGTGATAAACTCTCGAAAAGTCCAGTGCATGCCAATCGAGATCTCGTAGAAAAATATACAGACTTTCGGGGATGTCTCGAGCCATTTACACATGTAAGACACGTGGCACATGCAAATTGGTGAAAGGATGGCCAACTATGTAAAATGTTTTTTTTTTCTGCCACATGTCACTCATTGATTGTTGTAATGATTTGGCACCTGTTGGTGTCCTTTGACTGGTTACGTGTGGCACACTCAAGTATTCGAGAAGATGACTTGACACAAAATGGTGTAAAGGAAGGCGTGAGGGAAGGGTGTGCGAGAAGAAAACGAGAGGAATGCATAGAGAAACATGCATGCAAAGTGTAGGGGGAAATGAGGAAAATTGGAGAACAGAGAGTGCATGGTCAAGGCGCAACCATTACAAGATGATGTGCTGGGCGCGCACGAGGGCCAAGGACTTAGCTGATTGAAGCACGTGTAAGGTGCACACACATGGTGAACGATTTTTGGGAAGAAGGTGAATGCACAAAATACATGCACAAGGGGAAGATGGAATAAAGAAGAAAATGAAAGGAAGGGAAGCAGGAGAAGTGCACAAGGGCGCATGAGGAAAAGAAAGGAATGTGCTAAGGGAAATTGAGCGTGCATAACCTCATAATGAAGATCTCAGAGTCAAAAGACATATATAAGTTATCCAAATCACTAGGAGAGTTATTTGGATAACAATTTCCATGGAATCCATCACAGTTTTCCTCGAATCGGAAGGAAAAAATGTAATCATGGTTGTGGTAAATAGACTCACCAAATATGCCCATTTTGTGCCTTGTAACACTCATTTATCATAAGTACAATATCAACAAGCTTCATGGATACGATTCGGAAGCTACATAGGACACCAAAGATTATAGTAAGTCATTGAGACCTTACATTTACTAGTAATTTTGGACTAATTTGTTTTCATGTTTATACTTAGCTAGCTCTTAGCTCTTCTTATCATCCCCAATCTAATGGGAAAACTGAGGTGGTAAACAAATGCTTGGAAGGATATCTCCATTACTTTACCTCAGATAAGCAATCAAGATGGGTCCAATGGTGGCCACTTATAGAATGGTGGTATAACACTTCTTTCCACACTTTATCTAAAATGTCTCCTTTTTTGGCATTATATGGGTACCATCCATCACCTCATCCTTGAGAGGCTAACCAAATGTTAGAGAAGTTGAAAAGAACATTCACCACCAACAAGAGGTACTTTATAGTCTCAAGTAGAACTTGGCCATGACACAGAACCGCATGAAGTAATAGGTTGATCAAAATTGCGGTGAAAAATATTTTACAGTTGGTGATTAGGGTTTTATGCATTTACAACCATATAAGAAAATGCCTTTGAAAAAAAAAAGAAGGATAAAAAGATTTCACCTAATTATTATGGCCCTTATCAAGTGTTGCGAGACTATATTATACAAATTATAACTCCCTTAGAAAACCAGAATTCATCCAGTCTTCCATGTTTCTTGAGATTGACGAGGAAGGAAAAATCATCTTGGAACCATATTATATCCTTGAGACACACGCTAAATGATTGAAGTCAAGGGTAATTCGTGTGTATCTGATCAAGTGGAATAATATAGAAAGTGAAGATGCCACATGGGAGGATGTAACATTCCTACAATACGATCCAGAGCTTCTCAACATTGGGAACAATGTTGCTCTAAAGGGGAAGGGCATGCTACACCTTTAATCCTATATGTTACATTAGATGTGTATGGCTAACTTGTGGATATCATATCTTCTTATCATGTTGTATCTCTTTCATATATGTTATAATATCATTAGTGGGTCAGCCTTGGTGATGGCCATAACATAGGAATAATATATATAAGAGTTAGAATGTAGTAGTTGATGATCATATTGAGTACTTGAGTCTTATTGTATGATTTGGAGGTTTCCTCCTCAAAGTGGATAAGTTATTATACTTGCATCTCGTGATCATTTCTATACATTTTGGTGTTATATTTTTACAGATATTGAGACCCATCTAAGTAATTTCATCACAAACAACAACACATCATGAAAAATATTTTCTTTGAATGAGTTAGATGAGATAAGAATGGAAAAATTACACCACACATAACTAATTCAATAGTAGAGAAAATTATGGAATGTCTTCCATATCTTGGAGAGGAAGTTCCAAAATAGGTATTGGGAATTATTGTTTGATTACAAATATAAATATTTAAAAGAAAAGATTCAAACTTATTGGTTAGGGCCATATCAGATTGAAGAAGTCTATAAAAATGGTCTGTTTGTCTTATGCCCATTGACATAGATCAAAAACAACGATGGTTAGTGGTCATAGGCTTTACCTAAATAGAAAACCACCCAATAAGGAATAATTTACAAATCAAGTTTTTTCACATCCAAAATTTTGTTCTATGAAGGAGGTTTCCTCCTTCAAATCAACTAACTTCTAAATGTTGAGGAGAAACTCGAATAACGGGAAAGAGGTTGAAAACTATAAATTGTAACCACTTTTCTAGAAAATATAAACTATACACACACAAACATATATTAATATTTTAATTATATGTATACATACATATATAACCATATTTAAATAAAATAGAATAAAAATGGATGGTTTCATGAGCATTATTTTTCCTCACTCAAGAATAAAAAGGACACATTTCTATGCAAGGAACATTTACGTATGTACTTTATGATTTTATTCTTTTTGACAACTCAAAAATTCATTTTCAAACACTTTAAGTACTTTTCATAAGTAAATTCTAAAAATGGAAATAATTAATGTTCCCGTGCTAATATAAGATGTGATAACCCAATTTTTTTCTTATAATTCACAATAAGTGGTGAGTTTATTCTGCACCTATAGAGAAATAAGGTGGTGTGCAAGATTAAATGTCAAATTAAATGTTGAAGCATGGGAACTCATGATATAATGCCTCATCACCTCAGTGCATATTTCATCTTTCATATACACTTTTCATTGCAAACCTTCCCATTATCTTTATCTACTAATAAAATTAGTATTATGCATTACCAACATAGTTTGAAGCCACGAGGTTTGAAGAAATAGTTCAAGCCAAATTTTATCCACAAACTCCAACAATATGAAGCAACAATATAAATATTCAAAGATGTAGGGTGCTTCAAATTTTTGAAAAGTTTAAAATAATCTATTATAGATTTTGAAGGATATCTTGACAATAATTTTAGTAAAACTCACAAGTTCTATGAAGAAGATGGGAGGTTTGGCCGGATGAACTTAATAAGAGAGAATTAATCTTCCCCAAAATAATTTAAGATGGGCCTAAAAATAGCTTGTACCTTAGTCCCAATAATAAGATAACTTAGGCATGGATGGATAGGAATGCAATATACATCACCCTTGTTTTTAGCCCTTGTTATTCTATGAAACTCAAATGATGAACATCCTACTATAAAATTTAAACAATGAAGAGATTAGGTTGTGAAACAAAAAGGATATGTTTAACTTGAAGAAGAAACTTGGGATACTTTCACCCAAGACTATGATATTAGTAAGAAATTAGAGGCCATGAACTTGAAGAAGGAAATATAGATTGTAGGAGACCCTGTAAGATATTAAGTTTAGGGGACCGTTGAGACCGTAATTGTATCATATTTTTGAACTAAAAGTAACACTTCTCAATTTTTGATCAATTGCTTGAATGGACTTAATCATGTTCAAAGTTTTTTTATTAAGGGTAAAGTTTTTTTTACTAGGATCCTACATAGGTAAAAAGAGACCAACACCCAAGTAATTTTTTAATGGACTTAATCGTGTTTAAGGTTTTTAAACAATATTAAAGTTAAAACATAAGGTATGCATAATGAATTAAGTTCATAAGACATTTTTCTTTGATTGATTCCTAACATCTAATAATTTTTGTGAGGTAGATATGTTATGAAAATTAGGGAATGTGCCCATGTTTTGAGAATGATGAAGGATTTAAAAATTATATTTTTCCAAAGTTATTGACATAAGAAGAATATTAAAACTATTCCATAGTAGATCCAAACTTGTGCACAACAGATTTATAATATCACTCAAAAGCTTTGAACTGAAACACATGATATTTGAATTGAAACATAGGAGCTTATAAATAGGACACCAAAGCTTTGGACTATGATAAAATAGTTTGGTCATCATGCACATGCCATAAGAATATTGAAGGATACTTGGAAATCAAGATTTAAGAGATCCTAAGATCATGGTCATTTCATTGAGTAAATGTACATATGGTAGTGAGTGCTATTTAATTAGAACACAATAAGAAGACATGAATGAACTACTCTCCCATATTTTGTGTGATGAGTCTCGGTTGCTAAGTCTTATTTGTTTTAAAGTAATGAACTACTCTATAATATCCACACTTTTCATTTGGAAAGGTTGAATTATAATAGAGTTATATTAGGAACTTTGATGTAAAAACATCTGCCCATGAATGTAGAAGACAATATTACAATCATGGAAGCATTGAAAGATTCAAACTTTAGGCATTTCTTATAAATATTTCATTTTTAGATCAAATAAAGGGATCATTATATTGTATCTTTCATAAACACATTGAAGAAATTAATACAATTCCAATCCGTTGTATCTTTTGGTGTTAAGTGACTATTTGATAAGTCCAAGGAGCCAAATTTGGCACACGGGGATCCCCTATTACAAAGTCACACAACGAACTGTAAGGAAAAGGTTACATATTTTTAATTAATTTCACCACCTAACAAAATCTATAAGCAATTTCTCATTATGAGCTTACAAATCTCTCATGGAGTGTTAAAGAATATAGGTGTTTACTAAATACCTAGCCTAGACTAGTTATACTTATGTGTTTCAAGCACATTTACCACCTTTACTTTGACTCTAGGCCCCCTTAAATCATTCTTCCCTTGTGCCAACTAACTCTTTGATAGTGAACTTGGCCACCTTTTATAATTATTCCTCTCTTACTTGTCTGTCCTCATAGGGTCTTCTCTTGGTGACTTGGATCCTTCATGATGTGTCCATAATTTTTCCTATACCTAATTCCATAAATTATTTGAATACCTATAATTATATTTCTATAGGTCTATATCATGTTAGGATGGTATTTGGGAAAATATTCTTACAACTCAATCAATTACCCTTATCGATCTTGTCTACTTCTCTTTGAAATGTCTTGTCGATGGTCGATCACTTGTGCACCCTTTTCTACATAATCCTTAGCTACACATTTTCTCCATTTTCTTGTGAATTTATGGCCTTAAACTACTTCTTTCCTCTTTTCTCCTACACTATTTCCTTCTCAACCTTATCAAAGCATTCACACATCCCTTGTATGTCCCTCTTTATTTCCACTCCATCTCTATGTTTATCTTCTTGCATGCCCTGTGGTTCATTTTAAGACACCCCTATAAAATTGAAGGTGGAAAATACCTGGCGAATATACCCGTAACCAGTTTCAGCGAAAGGCGAATTTGACAGTATTAAAAAACAAAATTTTCACCTGGTTTTTCAAGGCTCCATCAGTGACGTCCGACAACACTAGTTCGTAATGACACACGTCACTGGCGCGACATTTGTTTCGTAATGACGCGCGACACTGGAGCGACACTAGATTGTAATGACACGTGACACAGGCGTGACACTAGCTCAAAATGACGCACGACACTGGCTCGTAACGACATCACTAGCCCCTGACGACGTGCGTCATTTGCTTCTATTGACGCGCGACACCATCTTCTATTGACGCGCGACACCATCTTCTATTGACGCGCGACACAATCCTCCATTGACGCGCGACACAATCTTCTATTGACGCGCGACACCATCTTCTATTGACGCGCGACACTATCCTCTATTGACGCGCGACACTATCTCCTATTGACGCGTGACACTATCTTCTATTGACGCGCGACACAATCCTCTATTGACGCGCGACACCATCTTCTATTGACGCGCGACACTCTCTTGTATTGACGCGCGACATTGTAGTCAAATGACGCGCGTCACTGTAACCTGTTGACGCGCGTCAATAGGGGCAAGTGACGCCCTATTTAGGTTATAAATACCCTTGTGCCGCTCATTTTCTCGTCTTCATTTTCCCGTTCTTGAATTTTTGCAGGTCTAAATCTTTGACAAAGACGCAATAACAGCTATAATGTCGACTTCACATGCTTCCCAACTGCAAGTTCAGCAAGAAAATCAAGAGAATCCAACTCAATCGATTTCCAAGATCAACTACAGGAATCCCTTATGCCCTCACATCCATACGGCCTTAAAGATGTCTTCAGAATATCAAGCTATAATGGAAGAGTGTGAATTTACAGGGCTCGTTAATATGCCCCATTTCGAAACAGATCCGGATATTTTGAATTACCTTCTGTCATGCTACAATTCAGAGGACGGTATATTTTATGTGACTCTGAATGATGGCCAAATGTTCCAATTCACTATTGAAGCAAATGACATACATCGGTTTACTGGCCTTCCTATCAGAAATTTACCAATTGTTACAACCAAGGCAACACTAGTGGAAGAAGACAAGAAATTTCTTGAATCAACGTACGGTTTCCATGTTGATTGTAAGTATAATTCCTTTTAATTCATATTTTTTAATCTGTTTTTAATTCTGATACAATTTGTTGTTATAGATTTAAAGTAACTTACACTGTTTCGCATTTGCAGCCCATGTCAATAAATCCAGGCGTGGTGTAGATACACAATCAATTGCACACCACTTTCTTGCTGCACTTATTTCATTTTTTCAAGCCAGAATTGTTTTGCAGGGTCGCCAAACGGATATACCAAATTGGGCCATTGCATATATTTGTGCCACTATCTCAAAACATAAATTCGATTGGTGCACATATCTATCCAAAAAAATAAGAACTGAAATAACAAATTCAAAACTCTCAGATAAACCTTTCATTTATTCAACAAACTATCTCCTCGGCTTCTACTATGAGGCACTTTTAAATTTAAAACATAAAGAAATTCCTACTTGCTCTGATGAGGCTTTGAAGAAATTCTCAATTCCATTTGATGAACAACAGGTATAAACTATTTAGTTTGTAATTGTATTACAATTTTTGTCATTACAATGCACAGTTATTAAAACTTAAATTTTAATGTTTTGCAGAGAAGATATCTTGAAGCCATTCCAAGAAAAAAAAAGATGTTGAGAGGAAGAGGCCAACAACACGCGGAGGCTTCGGGGACTCCGGTCCAAATGAAATGGAAGCTCACTCTCCAAACCCTCAAGCATTTGAACTCGTTAAACGCCAGAGAAGTAATACATTCTCATATATTATTTACAAATTCCAAAGTTGCATATTTATTTTTCAATTTAAATTTTAACCAAATGAATTGACAACATTTAATATTGATGAATTGCAGGGAATATGGAACCTTCTTCCCCAACTCACTCCATACAGTCGCATGCATTCATATCTTCTGAACAGCCACTGAGTTCAACTCCTACAAGGCCACCCGTGGCACCGAAAAAAACAACCCCTCGTCAACAAGGTACAACTTTTCTATAGTACGTTTAATTTCGTAGTTTTCACTTTATGAATTGTTTTAATATTTTTCATTTTTCTTGTACTTTTCAGCACATGTCAGTCATGATCAAACCACGGCACCGACACCCACTCAACCATTAATTTTTAAAATGCCAACCAGAGGAATAGTGAAAAAGAACATTGGTAAACGCATGCCTTTTGCTCCGGCCCCTAGTGGGACACTAAACCTTGACACATCGTTTCGAATTCCAACTCTCTCACTTGGTGGCTTGCCCAGTGCAACGGGCATATCTATTTTGAACAATATAAATTTAGATGAAGATTATTTGGGCATTGATAGCAATGACCCAACTGGTTTTTTCGATACCCGCGAGATGATTCAAGGCCAGAAGGTATACTTCAAATTTCAATTTTAATATGCTTTACAATTTTGAATTACATTTTGATTTAAATTTATTTATCTAAATCTTGATTTATATTTTCAAAAACAGGATCAGCCTACCCAAAGGCAGAAACAAATAGCAGTTGATCTTTGTGAAAGCCCCCATTCTTCTCCAAAGAAGAAATCTCGCATCGATTCGAGATAGTGAAGAGTTCCCACCTTTTCCTTTGGAGAACTTAATAGGTAATGATTGTCAATCCCATGTCAGTGAGTTTATTATTCCTCATATCCAACAGCTGATAGAATGGGAGAGAAGGGCTAAAGTTCTTATCAATGAGATCATTAGTCGTTATGAAAATTATTGGCAACGGGATAGTTTATACGCCTGTAGTCCGAACCGACTGCAAAGATGGATTCCTTACTTACCCAAGCAAAATGCGGGTATCACGTTTAACAACAACTATAAAGACGAAATTTTAGATAAGGCACTAAACAAATTGGAAAATATTAGTGCCGAGGCCCAGGCATATTTTAACAAATGGTCCAAGGACAAGGATTTGGTATCAATCGCAAATGCCGAAAGAGATAGAGCGGTTGTAAGTACTATTACATTCAAACAATCATTTTTGTTAATTTGAAATTTTGAATTTACATTAATATTTTGAATTGACATTACTCTTTTTGTGCAGTTGAAATATGAAAATTTGAAGAGTCAGGCGAAGGTTTTGCAAGTTCACTTGGAAACAGCAAAGAACAACTTATCCGCAGCAAAAAATTTGAAGCAAAATATTGTTTTGGTTAACAAACAAAACAATACACTAAAGCGGATAATTAAAGAGCATGGTCTCGACCCTGACATATTGTTCAAAGCCAAAGCAGCTGCTGATCCAAATTTGCTGTCGCATGGAGATGCAACAAATCAAGAAGAAAGAATTTTAAAAAATCTGGACAGGGCTGCTGAAGATCTTGTAAGTTCGGGGGTTATTTCTGGTGTTGGGGAAAGAGGTACAGCCACAATGGAAGAAGCCGTTGGTGAAGAGAGCAGAATAGAATTGTCTAAAGAAAAAGAGGGTTTTGAAAATTAGAAACTTTTATTATTGAGGAAACTTTAAATATTGAATTTGAAAACTTCTACTATTGAGTATGTACTATGGTATTTGAATTATATGTATGTTTCTTGTTTACTTGCATTGTCATGTATTGTATGTGGACGTAGATGATGAATGATGACAATTGATAATCAATGATAGATGATAATGAAAGACGATGATAAATTTAATGTGTATAATGTCAAATTTAGTGCCTAAATATCTTGTGGGACTTTGATTATCTTGAAAATTGTCGTTGGGGAAAAAATAGAAACTAAGATTTGAAACAGATCTTTACTATTTAGGATTTCTCCTTAATAGACTTATGGTGTCGGAAAATTAGAAACTTTTATTATTGAGGAAACTTTAAATATTGAATTTGAAAACTTCTACTATTGAGTATGTACTATGGTATTTGAATTTAATTATATGGTGATTAGATGGTGATTATCATGAATTATATGTATGTTTCTTGTTTACTTGCATTGTCATGTATTGTATGTGGACGTAGATGATGAATGATGACAATTGATAATCAATGATAGATGATGATGAAAGACGATGATAAATTTAATGTGTATAATGTCAAATTTAGTGCCTAAATATCTTGTGGGACTTTAATTATCTTGAAAATTGTCTTTGGGGAAAAAATAGAAACTAAGATTTGAAACAGATCTTTACTATTTAGGATTTCTCCTTAATAGACTTATGGTGTAGGAAAATTCTATTTTAAAGAGATTCACCTCTATATAAGTGCATAATCTCTCATTAGAGAGGTTGTTTGACATCCAAAATAGTCAAGACCATTTGTCAGAAAATAACGTTTTGCTGGAAACAATCATTGATGTGGAGGCTAGATTAGCCAATTATGAAATGGTTAAATTCTAGGCCATAAGAATTAGAGCTTGGGAAATAATCAAGACCATGGTTTAAAAGATATGGTTTTTTAATCATGGATATTGTTTTGTGTAGAGTAGATTATGGAGGCTATGGAGGCTAGATTAATGAAAGTTGGAATAACCATGTGATTAAAAGATACGTCAAGCTCGATATAGAACTTTGCAAACATGATCATAGTAAAATATGTTGTATAGGATTCACATATTGAGATTCTCTCTTTGGGACTGATTCTTGGAGTGGTTGAATAAAATTCCTGCTACCACCTTGTTTTGTTTTCCTTTGCTGAAGATACAATGTTCAAGTGTATGTTTGAAGACAATTTTCTTGAAGCTCCACCATTTCTATGCCTTGAATTGATTAATCATGATCTTCTTGGATCATCTTAAAAAGGTAACATTGTGTAAATTTTGTCAAGAGTGCAAGGTTGGATCATCTTAAAAAGGTAACATTGTGTAAATTTTGTCAAGAGTGCCTTACTGGTACCTCATCTCAAACTCAGTCTTAGACACCAATCACTGTTTGTTTCTTTGGTCTGGGGATAAATTTGAAGTCTTCATCTCAATTGGCTGCATTGCAAACATGAAGGGAATTTCCTCTAGTGCAAAAGAGGTGATGCGCGTCACTTGCATCTATTGGCGCTTTCATGGCAGCTATTGACGCGCGTCAGTGGCATCTATTGATGTGCGTCATTGGCACCTATTGACGCGCGTCATTGGCACCCTGCGCGCACGCCATCGGCACCTATTGGCGTGCGTCACTTAAGACCTATTGCGCGCGCCATCGCACCTATTGACGCCGTCATCGGCGGTGTATCTATTGGACGTAGCGTCATTGGCATCTATTGACGCGCGTCAACTGAAGCCATTGACGCCTGATTTAGCCTATAAATACCCTTCAACCGGTCATTTTCTCATTTTCATCTTCCGGCTCTTGAATTTTTGCAGGTCTCAATGCTTCCCAACTGCAAGTTCAGTAACAAAAATCAAGAGAATCCAATTCAATCGATGTCCCTTATGCCCTCACATCCATATCGTTAATATGCCCCATTTCGAAACAGATCCGGATATTTTGAATTACTTTCTGTCATCCTACAATTCAGAGTACGGCATTTTTTATGTTACTCTGAACGATTGCCGAATTTTTCAATTCAGTATCGAAGCAAATGACATCCATCGTTTTACGGGCCTTCCGTTCAAAAATTTACCAATTGTTACAACCAAGGCAACACTCGTGGAAGAAAAGAATTTTCTCGAATCAACGTTTGGTTTCCATGTTGATTGTAAGTATAACTCGTTTTAATTCATATTTTTTATTCTGTTTCACATTTTTAGCCCATGTCCATATATCCAGGCGTGGTGTCTAATATGTAGCATTTCTGAGTACATGTAATTTTTGCAATGCTAGTGTCTAAGATGAGCTTTGTAACTTTGTTTTACCTGATGAGTGCAGTGGAAAAGTTTAAACAAAAAAAAGATCTTAAGAAAACTGATGGAACCAAGAAGGGGAAATTAATTGATGTTCCCAAACCTGATGAAGCAAATCAGCAGGGGGAAGAATTACGATCAATGTACTTTAATATTAACGAAGGGTGACTCACCCAAGGCTCTTGCGATTCTTTGTAAGTGTTTGTGCCTTGAATCGGGAAATATGAATACTTGAATTTGGTAGTATTGTGACATGTTTCAACATCACTTTCAATTTAATTTTTGTTATTTTAGTTATCTTTATCCTATCGGTGGTGGGAATATCTATTTTTGGGAAGCTACCACTCACCAACAAATGGAGAATAAAGAGATAGTAAATAGAAAAAAATCCTTGGTCTAGGAAGATATAATATATGACAAACATTAAATCTTTAAGATATGGCCATCGATGATAATGTGAGACTGTGTACATGATCTTTGTATAATACTGTTTAGTTTTCGTAAATGTTCCCCTTGTATATTTGGTTGTGTTTCGAGACTTTTTATATTTGTTTTCTAAGCCACCAGATGTTATGTATCTCCATGTCTAATGTCGGCACATGTTGATGTAGGCAACTCACAAAAATGGAAATGTGTTATCTTTCTACACAATTCCTGAGTATGAAGCTTGGAGAGAATCATTGAGTGGATCGATAACCAGCTGGACCATATAGTGCAACAAAGTAATGCTAGTTTGTTTTCTCTTTATATGTTTTCAAGTTCTGGTTTTGTTCACTTGCTGATTAGGTATCACTTGTTGCTTGGACCATACAGGGTTCCCGGTTTGGGCACAAGTACTTCTAAAGAGGGCAAGGAGTATTTCATAGATCTGGACAAGCACAAAAAATATTTTGTGTGGGTTGATGAGAAAGATGGAGATGCTTCCTCATATCAATCAGCTTATAGAATGGGACAGAAGGGCTAAGGTTCTTATCAATGAGATTATTAGTCGTTACGAAAATTATTGGCAACGGGATAGTTTGTTTATACGCTGCTGGCTGATCCAAATTTTTTTGTCGCATGGAGATTTCTAGTGTTTGGGAAAGAGGTACAGCCACACTGGAAGAAGCCGTTGGGGAATAGTGCAGAGGAGTAGAATTGGATAAAGAAAAAGAGGGTTTTGAAAACTAGAAACTTTTATTATTGTGGAAACATTAAATAATGAATTTGAAAACTTCTACTATTGTCTATTGTGTATGTACTATGGTATTTGAATTTAATTATATGGATTTACATACAATATTTAATTTTAATTGCATTAGATGTTGATTATCATGAATTATATGTATGTTTCTTGTTCCACATATAAAAAATAAATTAAATATAATTCTAAGAAATCAAGAAAGAATCATCACTGGTAAGAAATTAAACATAATTGCAAATATCTTTGGGGTTTAGCTTACCTCTTGCGTATTGCAATCATCAAGGGTAACATGACATTGTAGATGGAGGGGTGAGTTGCCTGACATTGTCAGTCCTGAGAAGTGCCAGCAACATCTTTAAATATATAGACCAACAATATCTTTAAATAAATGTAAATATAAAGAATTAGACCTGTAACGTCTTTAATGATAACAAGAGCTGAAAAAATGTAAAGTAACAAACAATAAGATTATGTTGAAGAAGATACCTATTTAAAATTGAAATCATCATCGGTAATGTGCTATATCTTTGTCTTAAAAATTCAACACAAAAAATTGATTAGTAGATAGATGGGTGAGTTGCTTTCGACATTATCGGTCCCAGAAAGTGACTTCCTCGAGACGGATGTCAACCCACGTTTTCAAAAAATAAAAAGATTGTATTTAACTAAATGTAAATACATACACCTGTAACATCTTTAATTATAACCATAGCTGAAAAAATGAATAGTAACAAACAATAAGATTAAGGGGAAAAAGATACCTGCTTAAAGTTGAAATCATCACTGCCACTGGTAATGAGCTAGATCTTTGTTTTAAAAAAATCCAACACGAGAAATGGATTAGTAGATAGATGGGTTAATTGCCTGACATTTTTAGTATATAGACCTGTAACATCTTTAATGATAAAGATAAAAGATAGATAAAGAAGATACCTACTTAAAGTTGAAACAATCCATTATCGATAGCTTCATCGAGAGTCGATGTTGTCTTCGTAGAATGTGACGAAGAGCCAATTACACACTCAAGGTTGGGAATATTTGTACTTGTAGCTGTATTATTTACACCTCTTCTTTCGCAAAGGGAATTCCAGTGAGCAATTTCTCTGTTAAAAATGAATAGAAACAAACAATAAGATTAAGGGGAAAAAGATACCTACTTAAAGTTGAAATCATCACTGCCACTGGTAATGAGCTAGATCTGTGTTTTAAAAAATTCCAACACGAGAAATGGATTAGTAGATAGATGGGTGAATTGCCTGACATTTTTAGTATATAGACCTGTAACATATTTAATGATAAAAATAAAATATAGATAAAGAAGATACCTACTTAAAGTTGAAACAATCCATTATCAATAGCTTCATCAAAGTCGATGTTGTCTTCTGTAGAATGTGATGAAGAGCCAATTACACTCTCAAGGTTGGGAATATTTGTACTTGTAGCTGTATTATTTACACCTCTTCTTTCGCAAAGGGAATTCCAGTGTGCAATTGCTCTGTCAAACGGAAAGGTTTCGAGGGAGTATCGAGAAACGTAACACCTCATGCAACTTTCCAGATTTTTATCCAACCTGTTTCTCAGTTTTGATTTTATAAATGACAATGCACTGAAAACCCTTTCATCCTCCACAGACCCCAAAATCATTGTCTGGCATAACTCATATAGTCTGAAATATTCACTGATATCTTCTTGTAAGATAGAACTTTGATAGATTCCTCGCCACAGCCTTGTAATAGCACCACTTTCAGAAGGTTGATCTAAATTCCTATATTGGGTCCTCATTGTTGTTGCAAAATTTGTTGACTGAAACTTTAATAAATCGGCATTCAGTATACCTTTGATTTCCGTACCCTTGAGCTCTGACGTCTTTGTAAATTGTTCCATTATTGTACCCATTGATTTATGGAAATGCTTACTGACAAAGTCTGCACGGCCACCTTCTGTATTCCAAAAATTTGGATTCATCACACCCATGGCTTCCAGAATTTTATCTTTACAGAAACGTTCCCTAATTTCTAATGACAAGGTTTCTGAAATTTTTTAAAGCTTTATTCTGGTTTCAACTATCACAGACTCAAACAAATTACGTGTCACGGGAACATCTTCTCGTTCCGATCCTGTAATATCTTGACGTTTTTGCAAAATGTGCATTGGTATTTCCCTCCCATTAACAGAGATGCATAGGTGATCGTGGATATTAAATCTCAAAAAGGTGTTAGGATTTTTAAGATCTAATAAATCTCTCCAATTTTCAAAAATAGGTGCATCAAAACTATCCTGGGAACAGTACAATATATCAAGACTTTGACATACCATTTTCCTCATCCGTATAAAATCCACAATATAGATTAATCTGCCCTGTGCATGCTTCATCAGTGTATTGATCTCCTTTAACATTGGAAGAATACCAACCAATGTAAGCAATGTCTCCAAATCAGTTAAGCGGAACAACAGGTCCCTTGCCCTATCAACTTCATGACGGTATTTGTGCATGAAACCAACCAATGAAGGATACTCCTCACGAACTCTGCATGCAGGTTCATACAAAGATATCCATCTAGTCTCCACATCCTTCAGAAGTTTTTTGCCATCTGTAATTCCAATTGCAAATTTTTGGAACTCGAGAAAACGCTTTGGGCTGCTTGACATATAGGCATGAAGTTCTCTTATGATGTCTTCTAATTTAGCAACATTTTCGTGGTTGCTTACCATTTTATATGCTAAATTCATTATGTGAGCCATACAGTGAATTGGTAGCATATATGGGGCCATTGTTGTTTGTAATCTAACACACAGCCCTATTCGGTGACCCTGCATGACAGATGCACCATCTGCTCCAACGCATACCAACTTCGTAGCAATTTCATAATCAGTCATACCAGCAACATCTTTCAAATGAGAAACAACTATTTTATATAGGTTTTCAGCATTGCAGTTTTCAACCATTTTCATAACACCCAACAGATGAGGTGTCCTTATATGATTTTCTAATGTATAGATGTGGATACATACCCATGCGGTGTTGTCGACTGCTGTGACTTCATCAATTGAAAGAGAGATAAAGTTTGCTTTTTTTACATTCTCTTTCAAATCTTCCTTCTCTATCATCGAGAGGCATTTTGCCATTTCCCATCCACTACTCTCAGACCAATGAGACTGAGGTACATTCAGCATTCCATTAAATTGATACAAAACTTTGAAATCGAGGAAATCCGACATCGCTCTTCCTTTTTTAAGTATTTGAAAAAGAGTAGAGAATTGTATGAATTTTGCATGTAGATTTGTTTCTTTCATCTTACCAATATGCGATGTGATCGTTCCTCCCTTTTCCAACAGATGTCTGTGTTTTTTCTGCTCTGCCTCATATTCCGCTGCGTATCTAACATGCATGCACTCCTTTTCAGTTTTCCACCTATGTGTTTTGATTTTACGGCCATCGCCCTCATTACTGATTAAATATTGTTTTCCACAATGTTTTTCTATAGTGTCAAACTTGATTTGCATTTTTGTTGCTTTCCCAATTTCCACGTACATATTGTACATGTACATTCACATGGGATTTCTTGAGAATTAGATGATTGTACTGAGCTCAATAAATGGAAATTTATTTGCCCAATCAAACTTGTATGTCCCGCCAATGGTCCACATATTCTTATTCGTTTTCAATGCTTTACTTTTTGAGTAGAATTTTGAGCAATATCACAATCACTGGTTTCCTCTTTCTTGGACGAGTTTGATTTTGATTTATGTCTTCCATTTTCTTGAGTGTTTATATCTCGTGATATCTAGCTACACTTGGTTGCACCCCAATGGAGAACAATATCTTCAAGATCGGCATATTATCATAGGTTTCATTTGTTTGACGTGATCTATCGCGTGCGAGAATGCATGTCCACCTCAATAATACCTTCCACACAGTCAGTATTCTGATTCTTTTTGGTGGCATCTATATGATTGGTATTTACAATATCTGTATCCGCAGAGTTTCCAAAATACTTGAAGAGTGATTTCTGAGATTTCTTCGTATTCTTTGAGCTGGCACCTTCCATTATTCTGAAAAGAGTCCTGCGTCAGCAAAAGAACCAAGAAGCGACTCTGTCCAGTCTCTGAGGTGTTGTCGCGCGTGAACTGTCTGAGGTCACGCGTCAACTCTGCCCAAGTCACGCGTCAACACTTCTTTCTGTCGCGCGTCAACCCTTTCTCTGTCGCGCGTCACTTCCTAGCCCAAGTCGCGCGTCAGTAAAGCTCTTGTCGCGCGTCAATACAGCTCTTGTCGTGCGTCAGTACAGCTCTTGTCGCGCGTCAGTACAGCTCTTTTTGCACGTCAATAATGCCCTTGTCACGCGTCAACACTTCATTTGTCACGCGTCAACAATCACAGGCTAACAGTAATATGAATCTCTGGTGCTCAAGGGTATGCGAGTTCAAATTTCACAGTATTGGTAATTTGGTAAGCTACTTGAGGTATACTACCCGGCGAATCACATAGGTTTTTATAGGAGATGTTTTCAAATGAAGGCGAAGCCGACCCCCCAAAAAAAATATACTATATATTTTAGGCGAACAGGACACCGACCCACTCCGAATAATTCACCTTTTCAAATTTTCCTAAAATGAAATTTTCGCCATATTACGAATATTCGCTGCTAAAATTATCCTGGCATGCCCTTCGCAATCTCCATCATGTACCAAACTCCTTCACACTCTCATGCACCTCCATTCTTCTCTTATGTACTAAATTACTTATGCTCACTTCCACACATCATTCTTCCCATTTTATACTTCTCCACTCCTCTTTTCAAAAATTTTGTGTACCTCATTATAGACAATGTCATTTCAGACCTCCACACTTTATCGTGCACCAAAACTATCACACACTATTCTATTCTTGATCTCTTATATAATCATATGCTTCTTTCACATAATTTCCCTTTACTTTACTATGCCTTCCATCCTTATACCCTTCATTCTCACCGACACCCATGCTTAGTCAAAATTGGTGCAAAATTATCTTGGACATGGGATGCTCTTACATCAAATAATTCTTGTGAGGTAGATATGTTGTTACGAAAAATAGGGGATATGAACATGATTGAAAAATGATCAAGGATTTGGAAATTATATTTTTCCATAGATATTGACATAATAAAAATCTTCAAACCATTCCACAATAGCTTCAAACTTGTGCAAAATAGATTCATACTAACACTCGGAAGCTTCAAATTGAAACAAAAGAGCTTTGAACCTGAAACACATGAGCTTCGAACTAGGATACCAAAGCTTTGGAATAAACATAAATAGTTTCAGGTTGTCATACATGTGTCATAAGAATATTGAAGGATACTTAGTAGTAAATATTTAAGATATCTTGAGAGCATGTTAAGTGACTATTTGATAAGTCTAAGGAGATAAATCCAAGGAAGAGAAAGGGATAATATCACCCAAGGAGGAGGATAATTACAGTATTTTCATAGAGTAACATTATGTTTTACTTGTTTTAAAGAACTTTTACTTTTCTTACTATTAGATTATAGAGTTAATAGATCATTTAATTTAGTTTTCTAACAATTCTTCTCCATTTTGAGTTATTTTTAATGGAATTAATTGTTTTTAAAGTTTTTCGACAATATTAAAGTTAAAACGTAAGGTATGTATAATGAATTAAGTTCACAATACATTATACTCTAATTGTTTCCTAACATCTAATAATTCTTGTGAGGTAGATATGTTGTTATGAAAATAGGGCATACAACCATGATTGAAGAATGATCAAGTATTTATAAATTATATTTGTCCATAGTTATTGATATAAAAAGAAGCTTCAAGCTATTCCACAATAGCTCCAGGGCATGTACATAACATATTCAAACTAAAAATCAATAGTTTTGAAGTTGAAACATGAGAGATTTGAAATAAAACAACAAAGAGTTGGATTACAAAGAAAAGCAGATTTCAGTTACAATGACGTGCCATAATAATATTGAAGGATACTTAGAAATCAAGATTTAATAGATATTAAGAGCATGGTCCTTTTATTAAGAAAATGTACAAATGAAAATGAGTGCAATTTAATTAGAAAATAATAATAAGATATAAATCAATTAATCTCCCATATTTTGTGTGACGAGTCTCAATTTCCAAGTCTGTGTGTTGTTTTGGAGTAATGAACTAGTTTGTAATCTCTACACTTTTCATTTAGCAAGGTGGAATCATAGTTGAGTTATATTAGGAATTTTGATGTAATACAAATACCCATGAATATAGAAGACAATACTACAATTCTTGGAAGCATTGAAAGATTCAAACTTTGAGTATTTATTATAAATATTCCATTTTTAGATCAAAGAAGGATCATCATATTGTATCTTTTATAAAAGTATTGAATAAATTAATACAATTTCATTGTTGTGTATTAGAATTAAGTGATTATTTGATAAGTATAAGGAGCCAAATCCAAGGGAAGATCAAGGGATACTCTCACCAAGGAAGAGGATAATTAAGGTATTTTCATAGAGTAACATTGTGTTTTACTTCTTTTAAATAACTTTTACTTTTCTTACCATTAGATTACATAGCTAATAGATCATTTAATTTTAGTTTTCTAACACTTCTTATCCATTTTGAGTATTTTTCTAATGGTATTGTAAGTTTTCTAACAATAATACAATCACAAAAGCATTGAAAGATTCAAACTTTGGGTATTTCTTATAAATATTCCATTTTTAGATCAAAGAAGGGGATCATCATATTGTATCTTTTGTAAAAGCATAGAAGGCATTAATGCAATTCTAGTTATTGTATATTGGTATTAAATGACTATTTGACAAGTCCAAGGAACCAAATCTAAGGGAAGAGAAATGTTTACTCTCACCCAAGAAGGATGATAATTATGACATTTTCATAGAGTAATATTATGTTTTTTTCTTTTTAACAACTTTTACTTTTCTTATTATTAGATTACAAAGTTGATAGATCATTCAATTTAGTTTTCTAACACTTCTCCAATTTTGAGTAATTTTTGAATGGACTTAATTGTGTTTAAAGTGTTTTGACAATATTAAAGTTAAAATATTAGGTATGTAAAATGAATTAAGTTCACAAGACATTATTCTACGATTGTTTCCTAACATCTAATAATTATTGTGAGGTAGATACGTTGTTATGAAAATTAGGGCATATGAACATGATTGAAGAATGATAAAAGATTTAAAAATGATTTTTTCGATAGTTATTGACATAAGAAGAATTTTCAAACTTTTCCATAATAGCTTTATACTTGTGCACAACAAATTTAGACTAACACTCGAGCTTCGAAATGAAACCCAAAAGCTTCAAATTGAAACATAATATATTATAAATAGGAAACTAAAGTTTTGGAATACAATAAAATAGTTTCATTTAATGTCATCATGCACATACCATAAGAATATTTAAGGATACTTAGTAGTCAAGATTTAAGAGATTCTAAAAGCATGGTCCTTTTATTGAGCAAATGTACAAATGATAGTGAGTTTCATTTAAATAGAAGTTGTAAGAATATAGAAACAAATTAATCTCCTATATTTTATGTGATGAGTATTAGTTGATAAGTCTTAGTTGGTTTTGGATTAATAAACTAGTTTGTAATCTCCACACTTTTCATTTGTTAAGGTGGAATAATAGTTGAGTTCTATTAGGAATTTCGATGTAATACAAGTGCCCATGAATTTAGAAGAGAATAATACAATCATGGAAGCATTTAATGATTCAAAATTTGGGTATTTATTATAAATATTCCATTTTTAGGATCAAAGAAGGGGATCATCATATTGTATATTTTGTAAAAGTATTAAAGAAATTAATGCAATTCTAGTTGTTGTATATTGGTGTTAAGTGACAATTAGATAAGTCTAAGGAGCCAAATCCAATGGAAGAGCAAGGGCTACTCTCACCCAAGGAGGAAGATAATTACAATATTTTAATAGAGTAATATTTTGTTTTTCTTATTTTCAAGCACGTTTACATTTCTACGTGTTAGATTACATAGTTGATATATCATTCAATTTAGTTTTCAAAATTATTTACTTTTGTTTATTTTGGTTGAGTACCTTAGAATTATTTATCATATGCATAATATAGTTGTGAATTTTATGTTTGTTTACTTTAAATATAGCTAGAAGAAATGTTACGAGAAAATTTTCCCTCTTTTGTATAACATACATCCATTGGATATCACCTTGGTTTGCAAAATATGTAAAGTGAAGGAGCAATGACCCTCATCAGAAATTATATTTTTCTCTAGTTTACCATAGGGCCTAGAATAAATATTTTCCTTACTCATTTTACAGAAATACCGACATGACAAAGTTTAGAGGAAGGAGGTTAGTTTCCTAGAGATATAAAAAGAATTTAAAAATGAGAGCATTTTTTTTGGATCCCTAGATGTGACAAACAAAGTCAACAAATCTGATGTCACATGTGTGACAATAATCGTAAGAGTGTATTCATGGTCCTTGAAGATTGCACTAACATTCTCGAATGCTATTTATAATTATAGTGAGGTTCGTGATAATGTGAAAAATTAGGTTCTCATTGTTTGAACATAAATGATGATTATGTTGCATATTCTTGGGAACTATTTATAAATTTTCATGAAATTATAAATGCCTCTTGAACCCCTCTTGAATTTTTTGACATGGAAATAAAATAATTAAGTCAGATTTTACAATTTAAGGTTTGATTAGATTTAATTGTAATGTTTATGGGTGGATTTATTACACTTTTTAGTACCCTAATTTTAGTACAAAGCATATGTAAACATTGATTTCAACACATATTAATACACCTTAACCTTTAGCACACATTTGAATATGTTTGATGTTATTTTACCCTTTTTGAACAACTTCACATTACCTTTCTCACCTTTATTTTTGCATTGCATACTCTCCAATTAATTTATAGTTTTTGGACTCTTAGTGTACCTATCCATATCCTCTTGAGTTTTTATGACCTTTCATTTCTTGTTATAGGTTCAATGACACCAAAATTATCCATCTCTATTAAGAGGTCAATTTTCCATTTGGTTTTTTCCTAATATCACCCAAGTTTGATTTTGATATCAATATGTACAAGAAATTCAATTAGATACAACTATATAAACAACACCCTAAATTTCATTTACTAATAAGTATTTACACACTAAATAGACACTCTTACCAAATTTAAACATATCCTAAATCTGAATTTCATATTGCCAAGTGCTTTTTTCTAAGAGAAGAGATTGATTAATCATGTTATGACTAGAGTGAAGTGTACGTACTTCAATCACATGAGGAGAACTATGTAAAATATTATTCACATGGAATTGTAGTGCCAACACTTCCATTCCATACAGAGTGGGAGGTCTATCTTGGATTAGGCTAGGGTTTTCCTTCTATAGACAGTCAAATGTAGAAATTTACCCTTCAATAATGCTAGTTTAGAAAATGCACTCTTGCTAAGATAAACACAATCTTCCTATCCCCGCTAAGTATATACCGAGGTCTCTTGTCTAACTTTCTTATTCATACACACTAATATTTCAACTTTTTTTGAGAATTAAATGCATAAAATCCACAAAAAAATCCACTTGATATGATACAACCTTCAATTTCCATGTTTTTCATCCCTTTCTAGAAGCATCCAATTTGGTCAACTTGTAGAATTTGGTCCTGGCCAACTTGTATGGTTTTGGGTTGACATATCCTCCATTTGATATTTCAATTTGATATTCTTTGTTGGATCATTTAATCCCTCAAAGGTGTCAACCTTTCCATGATAATTTACCTTCGAATCCCTACATAAGCAAATTAATTTCACCTCATTTACTAACTTGAAATTTTCATGAACTCCTATTGCAAACACTAGCACTAAAGGGACCCAAGGCTCCCTAAATCTTGCAAAAGATTATGCACAATAATTAGGTAACAATCACTATAGGTATGAAGCATTGTAACATGTTAAGAAATCAACTTGTCAAATTTACAAGTACTCAAACATCCCCACTTCAAATATTAGTAAGAGCGGACTCAATCCAAGAATTTTTAAAGAAGTTCCAATTTACAAATCATAGTTATATTCATTCAAATATCACATAATAGGTGGATAATGACTTGTGGTTTGAGGCCTCTTTGGAGTATTATTGATGTTAATGGTATAAGGATTGCACTTCAAATTAACTAATGCTTATTCTGCAGGACCTCCTACCTATGACTAGGGTTTAAGATCTTACTCAAAATATTTAAAGGGATTTGTAGCATGAGTGACAACTAGGGTTTGATAGTGATAAACATTTCTAGGTAGGTGACAATCTTATAAAGTTACAGAGTAGGATTGAGATCAGGTTCAAAATCACATAATAAGTACAAAACCATACAGACGGTTCTAGTAGATCTATATGGTCTTGTACTAGGTCACTTTCTAGTTATAGTTCCCGAGATGAAGCACTTACAGGTTCAAATATTCCAATTCTAGTATTTTACACACCTCAAACTTCCCAAATCTATATGTAATCAACTAAGTGTACTCATTCTCTTGTATTTTTGATCTCATAACATATTGAATACACTAGTGGCAAGATTTAATGAATTATTATGATATTTCATAATTAATGTTAGAAATTAATTAATCATAATAACCTTCTATATCTTTCCTTACATCCTTTTAGTGTTCTTCTCTCAATAATATATATTAATTTTTAATAAGGGTGTAAACATGGGATGAACCCGAATCATAAATCAAACATTGTGCACCAAACCCTATTTACCCCAAGGTTTCTCTTTTCTCAAATTTATATTTTATCATTCCTTTTTAGTACTCTCAAATTATTTTATTTTGCATATGCTTTGTTCTTATGACCTTTAGGTGTAGTGCTCATTTTACCAATAACCCATTTATCATATTGATATTTCACATCCTATTTACAAGCATCGTGTTATCATGGCTTTTCTTCATTACCTACTTCTAGATCTATATTTGATCCTCTGGTTAGGAGATCCCATTGCATGACATTGAAACAAATTGTGAACATTATTATGAATATGAAAATGATGAGGACAATTTTGAGGATTAAGACCAAGTTGAACTCTTATTTAAATTTTGTACTCATCTTCATGAGAGTCCTCTTCACATTGAGCCTATTATCAAAATCCATCTTGCTTCTAAGCTTGTTTATGATAAAAAATATTATGAGGAATCTATTTTGTAGAGGCCCCAACCCTCTTCCACTTTATAGACATCTAATATTCATACATCTAAAATGCCTACATCTTTCAGGACACACAATATTTTAATACACAATGTCTCTATTCCTATTCTTTCAACCACTATTATTACTACACATCCTATATGGAATCATAATGGTTCGAATGCTTCTTCATTTGGAACATAGGATCATGACACCCTTGTCCATATATTACAAGATAAAATATTATAATTACAACAAGGTGCATCCACCTCTCCTCATGCTATGGATTTTACTCAGTTGCTTCACAACCCACTTGCACTGAAGTGGTTTCTTATCCTTTTTCTCTTGGTTTTTTTTCTCCTAAACTTCCTATCTATGATGGAAAATGTGACCCTACAAAAATATTTGATCATTTCATGTGGCTTCCATTGATTACACATCTTACTTACCAATTTATTCCCTATAAGTCTTAAGGAATTTACATTGCAATGGTTTTATGATCTCCCAACACATTTTGTGCGCTCTTTCACCACTTTAGAAAATTAGTTTTTTTAACAATTATCTATCAACATTAGGGACATGATTTCTTATGCACAAATGTATAAAATGTGACAAGGATCTAATAAAAGTATTAATTAATATGTCCTACATTACAAGACCATGCTCAATAAGATGAACAATATCTTGGTTAACATTAAATTAAAAGATCTCTTCACACAAAGTTTTCTTTCTCCTTTATAATAATCAATCATATTCGATAATTTTTGATCATTTGACTATTTATGTCACACACTCAAAGAGAGTGAAGCTAAGTTGTTGCATATGAAAAAACTAAAGTACATTTCTAGCACTCCTAATACATTTAATACTAAGTTTCTAAGTAAATGTACATTCAAAGGCAAGACTAATGATACCAAGTCTGCTTTTAAAGAAATTGATAATGTTGTTGCTCGACCTACTAATCTATAATTAAAACCATGTGATGATGGTTTACATGTTTACCTTGTTATTGAAATGTTGTATTAAAATAATTAATTGAGTGTAATCTCTCTCCCTCCATTATTTGAGGTTAATGTGAGGAATCCTCAACATTAAATTTTGAAGCTAATGCTCACTATGACTATCATAGATGTATTGATCACCTCATTGATCGGTGCATCAAATTTTATCATATTATTGAATCCAATACAATTGAATGTGATAAGCCCATCGAATCTTCTAAGCTAAAAATGATAATGTAAAATTGAAAATATTCATTGATTCATTTCCTAGGCATAAAATGATAAATTTACTTATAAAGTGTACAATAATCATAATGTGGTACCACCATTTCCCTCTTATAATCATAATTTAGATGTAATTATTGGCACTATCACTCATATGCCATCTCCTACAACAATTATCAATTTATATGATTTTGATATAGATGACACACTTATTTCTAGTACTATGTCCATTCTTGTCACTATTAATCAAGTAAATGTACATGGTATTTTGGGTGATTCACATAACATGGATAATGTCTACTCTCTGATGCTACTTCACTCTCTTAGAATTTCTAAAAATTAACATGCATTTGATTCTATTCCTTGCTATCGATGTATTACTCTAACTATTATAGTTGGTTATCTTACTACATTGATTTCATTTGTGATTTCTACCACTCTTAGTTCTAGTGAATTATATTTACATCTCCCTTATCTATGTTATCTTAGGGATACTCCATTTATCATTCACCATGGTGTAAAATTTATTCATAATCAACATGTTGTCACAATTTAAGGTATTCCCTTTGAGGATCCTTCTCCTAGCTCGCCTAGTCATTCTTCTACAATTTTTATCCCTAGTCATAGTGTATATATGAATAGGTATTTGGTTTCAAAACTCTCTCTAGTGGCTCTGGTCTTCCATGGTATCCAAATATGCCTTTGGTTGCACACACCATCTCTAACAACTCTAGTCCTCCCAGGTCTCCCGATAGGCCTTTGATTGCACACACTATCTTTAGTGGTTCTATCCCTCCTAGGTATCTTGATAGGAATTTTGTTACACACACTGTCTCTCATGAATTTAGTCCCCCTAGGTCTCCAAATAGGCCTTTGGTTTCACACATTATCTCTAGTGGATCTCACTCTCATAGGATCCCACATCGTTCCTCTATTGTACATGTTATCTCCATAGTTTCTCACATGTTGTCTAGTGCACATGGTATGTATAGGATCCCCCACTTTTCTAGTCCTCCATGTAGACCTTGTACTTCACACACTACTAATGGATCTACTCTACCTATTTCTTCTCTCAGGAATTATTTGTCATACATCACTACTACTGTATCACTTGTATTTGAGTAACATTATTTAGCACAATTGAGGCTTGAGATTCTATCTTATTTGACATTTTATTCACCTCTTTATTAGGTTATGATTAGGTAACTCTTGTATTACCCCTCTCATTTTACATAAATCAAAATTCAAAATATAAAAATAATAACATATTTACAAAATACAAAATCATTCAAATATTTGTAAAAACATAAAACCAAGACTTGTACATGTATCTTTCATTGTTGGTACTATATATTATACATGTTGTTTGTTACTTTGGTTTGATATACAACATATCTCTTTGACATTTACACAAATGTGCTCACGTGGTATACAAACCTTGGTGCATGACATACACAAAATGATACATAATGACAAGTTCTCACATGCCCTTTACCTAGACTCCCTATACATGTGGGAACATCTATTATACATTATACACGTGTTATTGTTTCATTATAGTTCATTTCTTCTTCTTCATTACACTTGATTACATAGATTGTGTACATGTTATATTTTGAGATAACATGACTAATAAATGTGTCTTGTGCAACACTACAACCTCTTTTTTCACATGTTTCTATCTATATCAGTTGCCACATGGGTAAGTGCACAAAGATGGGGGCCAAAAGGGGGTAAAAAAGGGACACCTTTTTCTTGAAATCAATGAAACCTGAACTTCATCGAATAATTCGGCATGCCTATGCTCAAAATTTGACAAAGTGATAAGAATAAGTACCATAGAGCTCGGAATCTAGTTTCTAAACTACCATTTTTTTGAAAATGGTTGATATTAAGAGGCTCAAATGTGGTGCACACATAAAGTATTTCTAATTTTGTGTAAAAAGATAAGAACCTATTGTGTGTGCACCCCCATTTTTGAGTTGTATAATTTTTTTCAAATCCCTTTAGTAGAAAGTTAGCTAAGACCATGTATGAGGTCCCACTAAATTTTCATAATTTTTGGATGAGTATACAATTTTTATTAATTTTCAAAGTGCACATATCCCAAAAATGAAATATTTGTGTGTGCACCCCCATAACTTTGAGAAAAAAATTCATTTTTTAGTTTTTTTAATGTGTGTAGAATGGAGTTTAGAAAAAACCATTTTTTTAATTTGGATGAAAAAATCGTAAATTGTGCACCAAAACGTATGCATAGGTTTTTGTAAGAAAACAAGGCACTAGTAAAAGAAATTATGGATAAAATCCTTAGAATAATCATATTTTAGAAAGAATTATATTGTCATCAAGGTAAAAATGAGCTTGACATCGTAGTATAATTTATTTTTGAATATTATGTTTTAATGCATGAGATATTGGGGTGCACACGTGAAATTTTGATGTTTTTATGTCAAACACGGTTTTAATCATGTAATACAGTCCAAACCTCTGGTTTGGAAATCCAAGCCTTTGGATTGGGTATTCCAAACCCCAAAAAGATGAAATGTGAGTGCGTTATAACACACTCGTGTTCCTGTTTCCAATGCAAAATATGTCCATTTGGGAGGGATAACATGGAAAAACACATAGAAAACCATAACGCGAGTGCGTTATAACACTAGCATGTTATAACGTGAGCATGTTTCAGCTTGGTAAACCCATGCTACAACACGATCGCGTTTTAACACGACCTAGATTTTCTCTTTTCATGTTATAGTGCACTGAGCCATAATGCGAGTGCGTTATGGCCAAAATGGCCAAAAATGGATTTGTGTCTGATTTTTTCACCCCATCTTTATGCATACACCCAAATTACTTCATCACATTTTGAAACCCTTTTTTTCTATACATGTTTGCTAGTTATGTGTGTTACTATTTGCTTGCTTTAATAATTTTGGCCTTAGTTCCTTTCTTGTCTTGTGACACCGTGAGTGTCCCATGTTTTTGGATCTATGCCTATCATGCATGATCTAACTTCTCTTGTTTGTAGGTACAAGGGCCTTTATTGTCTTGTGACATCATAGGTGTCCCATGTTTATGACTCTATGTGTTTTGTGTGACATTTTTTACATTCTATTGAATTTTATTTCACTGTTGCTATCTCTCTACACTTATTTTATTATACATGTGTTATTACTACTATTGTTACTATTTTTGTTGTCACTCTTATTATGTGCTATGGTTTCTACCATGCACATCCCATTTGTATATTTTGGATCCCATCATTTATGACCACTACTACAACCTTCCATGTGTTCCTACGTAAATAATCAAACTCAATAGACGGGGATACACATATATTAATTTTATTGTGTGTGCTTAAATGCTTTATCATAGGTGCCTCAAAGGAGGGGACATTCATTTGGGTATATTATACACTTACAAAAAATATAGAAAGACTTACGGGCTTAGACATAGATATACACAAGATATATGTACTCATAAATAATAAACACAAAAATTTAGAATATTATGCACATGTTAAAAAATGCACAACTTGGTTAAAACCGTATAGATGATTATGACCTTTTGACACGTTTTATCCAGGAGTAGTTACACCAAATTTCTCAACAATTTCAAATTTCAACCTATAGGTACAATTTATTGACATAGACTCACTTAATTCAGTTTATAGTAGTTATAGGGGAAAATTACTTCACTCATTATTCACCACAATACTTAGTTTAATTTGTAGTTTTAGTGATCTCTCGGGCATGGACCTCCTTTCTCCATCTACATTTTAGTACATTATAGTTATTTCTATTCAGTTGTGTAACACATGGGAAGGGCATATGGACACTTTGTCTCTTTTCTACCGCATGTTATTGTTTACAAAATTGGCCCTAGATCCATCTAGAGTGGTAGAGTCCATGGGGCTATGAAAGGTATCAAAGCCAATAAGATATTTGTATGAAGTATTTCCTTTTCTATAACATTCAAAGGGGAAGATATCAAAGTTTCTCCATAACTCTGATATATGGTATTCTCCTTCAAGGGGTGTTTCAATACCTCACTATACTTCTCTCTCTATTTTCTATTCCATATTGTGTTACATGCACCTAATACTCTAGTTTCTCCTTGGCACAATTGGGGACTAATTACCCCCAATCCTATAACAAGCTCAACAATCCAAATCTCTAAGTATAAGGAAATAATGAGAGATTCTCCATCTGTAAAATAAACATGTGTATTCCTTCCATGTTTTGAATATCTTTATTTCACTTTATGAAAATACAATTTTTACACATTACATCTTAACATTGAGTTAAATTTCAATTTTCTACTATGAACATTGACGACACTTTGTATTGCAGGTTTCATCATGGAGCATGCCAACACCAACACAATGGGACATTGTAAAACAAAATCCAAGTGAAGAAAAAGTGTGTCTATACACTTAGGTATCTTTTCCTTTAAGCATGTAATTTTCATTTCATACTTAAAGGGAGTAAATGTAAACAATCAAAACCAGAAATTTACCCTTTACCACCTTTGTTGGTTTTAACAATGCACTCTTGCTATGAAAAACACACTCCTTTTATCCCTACCTAGTAAATATTTAGGTCTCTTATCTAACTTGTTTATTCATACACATTGATATGTGATATGTCAACATATTCTGAAAATTAAATGTAGAAAATCCATAAACAAACTCCACTTGACAGGATGTAAACTTTATTTTTCATGTTTTTCATACCTATCTAGAAACATCCAATTTGGTTGGCTTGTGTAATCAAGTCATGGCTGACTTATACATTTTTGAACTGATATATCCTCCATCTAATAATTCAAATTTATATTCTTCGTTGGATCATTTAATCCCTCTAGGACAGCCTTTCCATGATAATTTACCTTTGGAACCCTATATAAGCAAGTTAAAATTGTTGAGTTGTGGAGCTCAATTGCTTCACAAATAATATGATTTATTAACTTGCTGGAATACAAGAATAGCGGCGTTGGTTGGGAAACTCCCATCAATCACCTAGGGATTGACATCGGCCAGCAGTAGGAACCAATATCGTTAGGGTAACCTGAAATTGGTAACTCTGTGCATGATTAATTTTATTTAAGTCACTAGAATTAGATCTAACATTTGATATAAAGGTGATACAATGGTTGTAATTACATAGCTAAAGTGCCCTAATTTTTTTATGCTTATATAAGATAGAAAGCTAGGGTTAGAAGCGAGAATTAGAAGAATTGTAAGAAGGAATTCTTGGAGAGATAAAAGAGAATATTGTGAGGAAGAAAGTCATTGTACATCTAGGAGAGGTGTGGAAGATTGCAGATCTTCATTGTATATCCTCTATAAGGATTTGAAAAATATATTTTTGTTTCTTGGTGGACATAGCCCACATTGGGTGAACCACGTTATATCTTGTGTATTGTTTCTTCTGGTTTATTTCCGTATTTATTGCTTGTATGCTTAGATCGATATATATATATATATATATATATATATATATATATATATATATATATATATATATACAATTGGTGTGTTTAACCCCAACAAAAATCACCCCATTTACTAACATGACATTATCACGAACTTCTATTGTAAACACTAGCACTAAAGGCACCCAATACTCCCTAAATCTTGCCAAAACTTATGCATAATCATTAAGGAAATAATCACTATAGGTCTAAAGCATTCTACCAGGTCAAGGAATCAACTTATCTCATTTGCAAGCACTCAAACATCCCCACTTCAAGTATTAGCAAGAGCTAAACTCAATCCAAACATTGTCAAAGAGGTTCCAATTTCTAAATCATAGTTACATTCATTCATATATCACATGCTAGGTGGAGAATGACATGTGGTTTGATGCCTCTTCGAGTAGTTTCGACGTTGGTAGTGTAAGGATTACACTTCAACCCAACTAATGTTTATTTTACATGATCTCCTACTCATGGCTAGTGTTTGAGATATTACTCGAGAATATTCAGAGGGCTTCACAACATGAGCAAGAATCGGGGTTTGATAGTGATAAACATTTCTATGAAGGTGGTAATCTTAGAAAGTTTAGAGAAGGGTCAAAACCACACAACAAGTGAAAAACCTATGCAGTTCTAATAGATATGTACAATCTTGCACCAAATCACTTTCTAACTATAGTTTCATAGAGGAAACAATTATATGTTAAAATCTCCTAATTACTGATAGTCTACACACCAATAACTTCCCAAATCCATCTATAATAAGATAAGTGCACTCATTCTCTTATATTTTGAGCTCATATCATATTGTATACACTAGTTATAAGAATTAATGCATTGTTATGATATTTCATAATTAATGTTGGAAGTTAATTAATCAGAATAACCTCCTATAGCTCCCCTTACATCCTTTTAGTGTACTTAAATCACTAATAAATTAATTTTAATAAGGATGTAAACACCTTCTCATATTATTTTGAGTGTTTTCTAGGGTTACAAGAAAGGATAAGTCATTATAAAAACCTCACATATATCTAATGAAGGTTTTTATTCATCAAAACCATGCAAAGGTGCACCAAAAGTTTCAAATCACTTAGACTTATGCAAGTCGGGTTTGATTGTATAGTATAAGTTTAGTAGTTCAAGCTTCTTCAAGATAAATTAACCACCTCAATATACCTCTCTTTGTTTAATTTTACCAGGCACAATGTTAAATCACCAAATTAATAGAGGGAGTCCTTTACAATCCCAGATGATCACTTTGGAATTTCCATGATTTTTGAGGACCAAAAACTTCATTTTTTGTCCATTACTTCAGAATGAGGGTTTTAGGAAGGTTTGGAGCAGTTTATCTTGTTAGAGTTTGTTCATAAATTATAGGGCATCATTATTTCTCATTATAACTCTAAAATGTACTTGAATTCATGTTCTAACTATGAAAATAAACCTAGGTCACCACACAAAGGTTTTACATACCATTGATCTCTTTAAAGATGACCCTCAAGTTGGGAGAGAGCATCCTGGGAGCTTGATATAGCCAAAAACCTCCTAACTTGAAAAATATTATTCACTTTTACATGAAACATTGTCTATAGCACTAGAACAATTCTCTCCACATGTACCAAGTCTCATTTCTTCTTAAATATGTCTGTTCCTTTAAGACTAACACCATTTGCACCTACTAATTTTACAATTTCTTAAGGAAAATCATGAGAAGGACCCAAAACATGCTTCCAAAGGTTGATATATGACCTATAAAATCATCTAAAGACTTTATACAAGGTCCCTACACACCTCTCATGCTTGCATTATCCTATCATATCTTGATTTGCTTCGTACACCCATCAAAGCTTGCACATGGTCCTTGAATAAGGCCTAATTGAGCTAGTTTACACCACAACTCATCATGCATATCCTATTTTTCATTAGAGAAACACTTTCTCATCCTTGAAACAACTAATGATACATGTATTACATCTTTTGAAACCACACTAAGCACCTCCATGCACCAAGATCCTTGCTAAGACACCAACCATGCACTATGACGATATGTACACCCCATGACTTCTAAAAAAACCACACCAATACTCTCTAATCATGCCATTTGAGGTACGAATAGGAAATTCCAACAAAAATTCATGCCTTTGAAGATGTGACACCTCATCAATCACTCTTTTCCATTAATACACCATGTCATCAATGACACCACCACTAAGACATGGGTTAACAATCTCCACCTTTGTCATTGATGACAACAAACACTAGAAACTTTGATGGATAGTAGTCATACTAACACCTTCCAAGAAATATTTCATTATTTATGAAGACATTCTCCCCCTTTGACATATATGAAAAAGGTTAATTCTACATAGGACATGCAATCGAATATTAACAAAACATAAAATTACCTCTATAAGCTCCCCCTTGGATTAGGCTTTCTATCTTGTCATTTATGGCTTGAAAATATGCATGGAATTATTCACCAATCAGCCTCAATGCTCCCCCTAAACATATTCTCTTCAAATTATAGATTTTAACTCTTTGCACATGTCTTTCTTTGACTTTCTCAACATGTACCTTTAGCTAGTGATCCAACTCCCCCTGTTTTGGCACTTATTGAGCGTCCTTGGAGCATATGTGGAACTTGAGATGCTCCCCTTTGATGAATTCAAGAATTTAGTGATTGATTGGGGTAGGGATTATTGTATGATAGAAAAGTGACAGGTGAGTGTGAGAATCATCAAGTAGCCTTTCTCCGTACCCGACCTCCCGAGGTCGTGTCGAGACAACCGGTGAAAGTGGAATATATGCGGATATGGAAAAATTAGTCGGGTAATCCTAAATCCTTGATACGCAATGATGGGATCTATAAATCCAAAGTGAGGAAGGCTCTTCTAACCTAAACTGGTGTTATGGATTGGTTCAATACTATAGTTGTTTGAGGCTCCAATCGATGTCGAGCTCTCGAGATCTTGTCTGTTGGTTGTTGGACTCTTGGAAAGTGACCTATGGGTGCTTCATATATATTTCCGAATAGGGTCATGAAAGTGGTGGTGAGATTTGTAGTGCATTTACAGGTAAAGTATGGATGATTTTCTGGCCCGACCCGAGAAAGTATTGGCTTGATCGGTTACTACGTTCAACATAGAGAGTTGTATGATGATATTCGGCGGGAGTGGTGAGGATATAAATATTAGCGTACATGTTCGGTGTCAATATTTGATTGGTTTGCAGGCCCGTTGGGTTGTGGGACCTAGGGATCATAACCGTGAACTCATAGTTATTGTGGACCTGTTATGGTCATGTGAAGAATCAATCCCATCTTCGATTATCCAAAGAGTCGTAAGCTTTCTTAGCTTCTACGTTTAGTATCAGGAGTTGTGCGATATTCTCGGAATACCTCACAGGTGTCCTAGCAACTTGTATGCATAGGTTTATATCTATGTCGGTGAGAAGGTCTCCTGCATCTGGCTGCGGAACTAATGGGTCACAACTGAAAGTTTGTTCTCGTTCGGGCTCTTGTATGGTCATATGGACATCCTATCAAGGCAATCTATAGCTGGGTTGATTAGACCAGAAGTCATATGCTTTGTCGTATTTGATATTTAACACTCTTAATTGCTCACTAATTGCTTGTGGGTTTCAGTTGTTTGGAAGACTTGAATCCTAAGACCTTGATCTATATCCGTTAATGCCATACAGAGATTTGGTTGGGGTATCACTGGTTCAAATATGTAATCCCTAGGCTCTCTTGGTCCCATAATAGTCATGCAAGAAATAAACAAACTTAACTAAATGAAGTAAACTAACTATGAAAATGAATCTACGCTATGCTTGTTTTTGTATTTTCAGAGAAATAAACTTGAAAATTTTTAAGGAACAATTAATCTAGAAATTCGATAACAAGTAACTAATCTACGAATAAAGATGAAACAAGCAAGGTAGCCGAGATGTAACTATTTGCTTGTGAACTTGTGTGTTGATACAAATATAAATATCTAACTAATCTGATTGAAAGACCTCGAATCTTACCTTAGAAGTGAGAAACAAATCATAGCTTCTCAGAAGCTATCATTGCTCACAACTTCCCAACAATATTGAAAGCAAGATTTGACTGAAATAAAATGATTCACTACTCTAGTTGATATGTTGTAAACTACAACTTTGACAACTCAAACACGGAGTTTGTAGTAATGCGAGAGGAAAATTTGGTTGTATCGTAGCTTGTCCCTCGGTGTGATTTCTTCATTCCTTCATGTTCTCATGAATCCAAAAAGGTGAGAATGTGACAGTGGCAACAAGAGAAGATATTTGAACAATGGCAGCTTGGAGGTAAACCGAATGGAATGTAGGTAGGAGAGAGATAACACAAGAGAACAGAGCTTGGCTATGCGATTCCTAGCAAGATTGTTGTAGGGATACGAGAAGACACACCTAAAATTTTGAGACCTATTCTTCCTGTGATGAAATGAAACTATAACTCTAAACGAAATCAAGATTGAAATGAATTAAATCTAGAACTATGTTGTATCATACTAAGATGGTTGTTATGGAGAACAACAATGGAGTAAAATTAAACTAGAGAGATCAAGTGATCTCTAAACTAAGAAATGAAGAGCCTTGAACTGAGAGGCCAAGAACTTGTGCTAAGTCTAAACCTATTGAGAATTTTTAAGGAACTTCAAATACACTGAATAATAAAACATAGAGAGAGAGCGGCCATTTTCTTGAATACAAGTTGGGTATTTATAGCATTTGGATTTACTAGAGGTAAGTTTGAATTGCCATGCGATATTATTAAAAATGGAGCAATACTATTACCAAGTGGCTAGAAAAATCTAAACAAAGCGAAGTGGTGGAGAGATGCAAGTGAAACTTGATTTTCATATTCTGAGTGCACCGAGAAGGTTATGGAAAAGCGGACAGGACCGCTACCCTGAAAGCAAGGTGGGAATTATAGGACCGCCACCAAGGTAGGGTGGCGATCCTGTAACTTAAAGAAAAAATGCAAGGAAAAAGGGGGCAGAGGTTAGAAAAAAGCATGTAAAGGCTGGACAAGGTTTTTTAGGATGTAAATGTATTCTTGGCAAGCTTTACGGATTCGAACACCTTGCGTAAGAGATGAAACATCATTGGGGTTTCCATAACCAATTTTTGTTCGTATAATACATACAATTTTGGGTACATACATATTGCCCCCTCGAAGAAGTGTTTTAGCCATGAAGAGGTGTAAAATGGTGGGTCCATGTATGGCGGTCCTGAAATGAGGAGTTTGAAGCTATACCTGACATGCCCGTGTGCTGAAATGTCACCATCCAAATTCCCGCTATCTGTAAAATGAAAAATGGACTCAAGTGTAGATAGATAAAATAAATTGAAAAATAAATACTAAATTAAAATGAGATGAGGACTTACCATTTTCCTGGGGAAAATAAATTACCTCGTCGGCGCTCCAACTCGCATAAAAACACTCAAAACAAGATTAGAATATATATATATATATATATATATATATATATATATATATATATATATATATATATATAAAACGAGCTCATTTTACTATTCATTTACACGTGTTGATTTGGTGGTTTTTGAGCTCACGGGACCCATGGTAACTATTTTCAATGAGAGTATAGTCAAAATGTTCATTATGGGATTGTGATCATGCCTTTGAGAGCGGGAGATTGACCCACAAAGTCTCAAAGTTAGTTCTTCTCAATTTATCGTTTTTAAACCTAAAATATAGAAATGTTAAAATATTTGTCTTGGGGGTTCATTTTTGAAAATTTTGGTGTTAAATGAGTCTCTAGGGGGTGCCCATAGGGTAGGTTTTTATTTTTCTAAAAATGATGTATTTTTTCCTTTTTAAGTGTTTTTAGGGATTTAGAGGCGTTTGATAATTCGGGGATAAGGCCGCCACCCTACACAGAGCGGCGTAATGGGACCACCGCCGTATGATGGCGGGTAGTGGACAGAGCACCGCTCCATAAGGTGGTGGTCACAGGACCACCACCTCTAAAGGTGGTGGTTACGGAACCGCCACTCGCACAGGTGGTGGTTTCGAACATAATGCAAAAAAAAAAGATGTGTTATTTAATTGTTTTTACATTTTTGACATTTTAATGTGTTTTTGATGATTTTTCCGGTTGGATTATGTTACTAACTTAGTCTTTTTATCTATTTTGGGTAGATGTAGAAGGAGTATATCACATGGAGTAGAGAGATGGAGTGTGATTGGTTCCTAAGTAGTGTTAGAGGCGACCGACCTGAGACAGAGCGAGATACTGTAGAGGGCAGTATTTGGAGGATCACACAGTTCCTCATGTTACACCTACTAGTTACATATTGTGTGACTTATTTTCATATTGGGATGCATATTGGAACACTTTTTGATTTCCAGGTGTTAGGGGTGAGTGGACTATAACCTTGGAGGATGTCTATCGATATTGGGGGTCCCGATTCTTGGGAGGCGGTTGTCTCTTAAGACAACAATATCCAGATCTCAGATGGTTTAGTGGGCTACCTATATGGGAGATGTTGTTGTCTCCATGGGCTCGAAGAAGGGGGTGAAGGTCCGTTCCATTGTTGATTCTCTTATCCACAGCTCAAGGCTATTATGGGTATCTTGGCCTCACGGTTGATTGGGGACAAGAAAGGGATACTCTCTTATACCTTTGGGCTCCTATTATTACATGATTGAGGCCCATGGCCATGTTTACACTTGGGGTTAGACATTCTCAGGACCACCTATCATGATTTATATAGTGTGGTTAGAATATGGGGAAGTCATTGAGTCACCCTACTCTAGTTATGAGTTGGGTGTATGAGCACATCATTCCTTATGGGAGAGGTGTACAGATAGAGGATCCCAAGGTTGTCAGGGTAGTGAGGTGGATAGGGATGACTATACTTAGGATTCCACACTAGCCAGTGGCTTCTCTGACTATTGCAGACATGGAGGCCACTCCTTATTAGGCGATGACAGGGATATGGGGAGAGGAGACACATACACTGATCACCTTCTATACCACAGGTCAGGTGATAGACATGATGAGGAAGTTAGAGATCCACCCCTTTGCAGAGTACCTTAGCAGTTTGGCCTCCCCTATATTTATATGTTTCCTCTAGTGGGGCGTATATATACTGTATACATTCGTGAGGCCAGGGGAGGTCCTAGAGGCCGAGGTTGGACCGCAGTTACTCCTGGAGTCCCCATTGCAGCTAGGTGGGTGATTCATGCTTGAGGGGAAACTGGTGCTCCTCGAACACCCTTATTTATGATTGGGGCTGCTCCTGCTCATAGTGGAGAGGAGATGAGCCCATTGATGTGGAATCGACTGCGAGGAGTTTACCGAGGAGACAAGAGAGGAAGAGACGATGGGGGATGAGACTGGAGGTGGGGCTGGTGGGACAGATGAGGAGGATGATAGCGATTCGAGTGGCATGACACTCAAGATATCTTGAGGGATGAGAGGGAGGAGGAGAGTGTAGAGAAGGTGACCCTAATTTTAGAGGAGTTGCCTTCTCAGGACTTAGGGGAGATGATGAGTCCATGGCAGGACGTCACTTCTTTCCAGATTTCGGGGGGAAGTTCCACAATCGGGTGGCAATGTCAGAAGCAGTGCAGATCCTAGAGATCCCACCTAGATGCCTGGAGATCCAAGTGAGTTACTACTCTTCTCTCGATTCTGTTAGCTAGAGATGTTTAGTTGATATTTTTGTTGTTTTGCTTTTTTTTATTTTGTTTTTGGTAATTTTCTAATTTTGTTTATTTCTCTTTTTATTTGCAAAGGACTTTGAGGGATGGTGATATTTGATTCACCGAGTGTGTGTGGACACCCTATTTCTCCCCTTAGAGAGTACTGGACCGAGCTTATCGTAGATGTGGGAGAGCCTTCAACAGTAGGTAGACACTAATGTGTTTTCCCCTGTCTAGAAGGTGACGAAGTTAGTGACCTCTCTTTGTACTGAGCTAGCTAGATATAGGACTACTAAGCACTTGATGAGAAGGAGCCATTCTCATAGTGAGACCACAACTACTGGCCATGATCATGAGCCCTCAATTCATTCAGAGAATCATTGTAGGAGGAGTCCTAGATGCGGTCGTGCACCCTCTGAGGGATCCCATAGGGATTGAGAGACGATGATGTCTTTTTGTAGTGATTTTTTCCGGATGTTTATATGAGTGTTTTTGTACTTTTGGGCTCATTGAGTGTTTTGACCATGCCTAGTGCATGATGGCATTGTCTATAAAACATGACTTATATATATATACATATATCTTTTTGGATCTAGATCTTCTTGTATCTAGAGTTTTTTTGTGGTTTTTTTCTAGATGTTTTAGAATTTTGTTTTTATATGCTTTTCAAAATGTATGCCATGGATGATAATTGGTAACAAATGTTGAACAAAATGCATTTTTTTTTGTTTTTGTAATACTCGATATGAGATGATGCAAACATATTGTAGTACTGAAATTTTGGCTTCTTTGGGCGATATTCATTGCTTCTTCTTGTTTTGGAAAAATGTGATGAATATATAGTGATAACGAGATAAACTTGCCCCACTCCTAACTCTACGCAACTAGTAAGATGTGAGGGCTCAACACTAAGAGCTAGATAGGCTGCAAATTGTATGAATTTGGATAAATGAAAATGATTAGAGAAAGACAAAGTATTGACAGAAACCAAATTTATACCTACACATTTAGCTTACTCAAACCTGCTACATAGCTCAGATACAACTTACTTTTCAGTTTATCTAGACTTAGATTCATAAATGGCAACTTGGTTGACAAAATATGGTTTTTAGGGATTTGATCTCTTTGGAACTTGGATGCTTGCTTTCACTTTTCACAATACACTTTGTTTTGAATTTTAAAACACTAAGATTCATTGATTTGTGTAAATAGACCCCCTATGCCTTGCCCCATGCTACTAGTAAGAAGTATGGGCTTATCACCGAAGGCAGGACATAGACGAGTAAAGGTGCCTCCTTCCTTTCCTAACCTCACACCACTAGTACGAGATGCGGGCTCATCACCAAAGATTGGTAGGGCAAAGAGGTGTGTAAAAATAAAATATTCTGTTTGTTTTAGTGTTTTTGATTCAATTTGATTTTGACATTTGTGATCTCTAATTTTTGGAGTATCCTTGTTTCAAAGAGATGTAAGAGGGATAGATGCGACACAAAGAAGCTTCTAGAACATACCTTAGGTAATAACATCTTAACCTAGTAGAAGAAAATGAATATGACCAAGTATGCAGGTCTTGGTATGGTTTTTGTCAAGATTTTGTCTATCAAATTGATGAGATGATTTCGAAATCATTTGATGATATCATGAAAATTGAAGAGATGATTTGAATACTTTTGCCAATATTTTTAGAAGCTTTTAATAAATTTCTTAAGAATAAGTTTCTTAACTACAAAATTTACAAAATGAGTGAACAAAATGAATTAACTAAAAGACTAATGCAATACAAGTTAACATAATATACAAATGGTGTTGTTGATCACTTACGCATGAAATTGTTTAAGATGTAAGGAATTGACAGTTTCATTAAATTCCTCACCTTCTAGTGTGCATAAGAGATACACATTGTTTCCATAGTCCTTCATGAATCGATATGGGCCTAGCCACTTGGGCCAAAATTTCCTTCCTTTGCCGGTTTTCTTATCAATATGGCTATCTAGTCTTAGAACTAGATCTCTTTAGTAGATTTCTCGTTCATAGAATTTCTTGTTATATTCTTTGGCACATTCGGTCAAGTGCAGGATGTGTACCTTTGCTCGGCATTTAATCTAGCCTCATCAATAATTTATAATTGGGAGATTTGTGCCTCTCTATAGGCTTCTTCTCCTAAGATCCCTTGTAATGAGATGCGGAGGCTAGGTATTTAGACTTCTATTGGCAAAACTGCTTCGGCTCCGAATACCAACGAGAAAGGGGTTGCCCCTATCGGTGTTCTCATTGATGTTAGATAGGCCCACAAGGTGGGTATAGCTTTAGATGCTTAGTCTCATTTTTCTCCTTAAGCTGTTTTGAGGAGAATGCTTTTTAGTGTTTTATTTGTGGCCTCAGCTTGTCCATTGGCTTGGGGATAGTAAAGAGAAGGCGTGTGATGGTTTATCTTGAATTTTCTACATAGTTCATGGACTTCGTCATTCTTTAAGGATGTTCCATTATCTGAGATAATGACTTGTGGGACACCGTACCTACAAATGATTTGATTTAGAATAAATTTAGCTATTATAGAACCTAGTATGGTGGTGAGAGGTATGGTCTCTACCTATTTTGTAAAGTATTATGTGGCCGTGATTATAAAGTTATGGCCATATGTTGACAAGGGAGATAATTTCCCTATCAAATCTAGGCCCCACGTGGAAAAGGGCCATGGGGTTGTGCTTGGTTGTAGAGCTTATCTTTGACATGTGAATCTCGTGAGAGAATTCTTGACATTTATGGCATTTACGCACAAATTCTACCGCATCATGTTCTAGGGTGGGTAAGAAATAACCCATCTGATGTATTTTTTGAGCAGTGGCATGACCGCCGAAGTGGCCTCCACATACTCCGCTATGGGATTCGTAAAGAATCCTTACGGATTATTCTATGTCAATGCATCTTAATAACATCCCGTTGAAGGCTCTGCGATAGAGCACCTATTCTAAGATGACATATTTAGCAACGATGATGTGTAACCACCTTCTTTGTTGGGATGTGGCCCCTTTTGGGTATGTGTGGTCCACAATGAAATTGATTATGCCTCGTGTACCAAGGACATGTAGAGATAGGAGGCCTGGTCTTGATAAAATACACACACTCATCAGGGAAGTCTAGATCTACTAGATCACCTCCATTTAATGGGTTGTCAGCTAACCAGTCTGCAATGATTTTTCCTTTGATGATTTTTGGTTTACAAATGTTAACTCAAATTCACCCATTAAGGTTATGAAGCGTCCTGCCTTTTTAGACAAAGACCCTTGCGTGAGGAATGTTCGTAAGTGATCTGTCTTGACGATCACCCTTGTTTCTTGATTCAACATGTAATGCCTTAAGCATTTTGTTGCAAAGACTATGGCAAGGCATTCTTTTTCTGCATGTGTATAACGTGTCTCATAGTCGAGCAATGTCTGACTAATGAAGTAAACTACACATTCTCATTTGTCATCATCTTCTTGAGCCAACATGCAGGCTAGTGAGACATCAGTGGCCCGTGAATACAAGATTAAAGGATGATCTGGTCTAGGAGGCATTAGCATGGGTGGAGACAATAAGAAGTGTTTTACTGCTTCGAAGGCCTTGTTACATTCTTCTATCCAATCAATGCTATAATCTTTTTTAACAAATTGTTGATTGGATGGATAACAAAACTTAGGTCCGGGATGAACCTTCGAATTGCACCGAGTTTCCCAAGAAATGATCTGATACTAGACTCATCTGATGGTGGAATCATTTCAAGAACAACCCAGATTTTGGCTAGATCAACATCAATTCCTTGTGAGGATATAATGTAACCGAGAAGATTACCTCCCGATTACATTGAATACACATTTTTCTAGATTCAATGTGACACCATATTTGATCAATCATGAGAGAATGATACAGAGCACTTACGGGTGATCACAACGCTTTTTGGCCTTGGCCAGCAAGTCATCTACGTAGGATTCTATGATCTTATGAATAAGATCATGGAATATATATGTCATTTCCCATTGGTATGTGGCACCAAAGCATTCTTAAGACCGAACGACATGACAACATAACAATAAGTTCCTCAGGGAGTTATAAACATGGTTTTGGCTTGATCCTCCTTAGATATTTTAATCTGATTATACCTTGAGAACCCATCCATGAGGGAAGTCATCTTTGGGACAGGCTTTGTTAATGTCTCGAAAGTCTATGCAAATGCGTATCTTCCCATTCTTTTTGAGAATGGGGACAATATTGGATACCCATTGTGAATAGTCGACTGGTTTGATGAACCCCACTTGGAGGAGTTTCATTACTTCCTCTTTTACCATAAGAGCCACTTTTGGCTTCATTGGTCTTGACTTTTGCTTGATTGGCTTCGCATCTGGTTTGGTGACAAGATTGTGTACCACAATATGTGGTGCAATCCCCATCATTTCTTTGTAACTAAATGCAAAAGCCTTTTGATGTTCTTTAAGGATTTGAGTATGTATTTCTATCTCTCTGGAGTTAAAGAGGATCCCAATTTCAAAATATTTGGTTCTCCCTCTATTCCGATGTTTATGTCTATGGTTCCTTCAATTAAGGAGGTGTTGCCCTCCTCAAACTTAGGAGGGGCTGGAGGTAATTCCAAACTCCCTTCACTCTCCACCTCGTAGATTTTGAGATTCTCTTACAGGGGGATTCTATCATGGGATTCCCAAAATAGGAAGAGGAGCATGGGATTAGAGAGAGATCCACTATGGAGTGAGTGAGATGCAGCTCTGCAAAGGTGTTTAGATATTCAAGGGTTACCTTATCACTATCTGAGTGATCTAAAGTGGTAGTCTTATTCTCAACTTCTGCATGTGCTGATATTGGGATTATTGGTACTTTATGAATTAAAGGTTCAATACGTATTGATACCACGAAATCGATATTTTCCAATTCATTGCTTGGAGTGAATTGGGAAGCTAAGGTTGCTATAGAATTAGCGAGAAGGTTTTTTTCTTGTGGGATTACTTCAATTGATATGAAGTCAAATCCCTTTGTTAGTCTTAATACCACGATTTTATAGAGTTTCAAATGTTCAGCCCTAGTCTCATATACTTCAGAGACTTAGTTTGCGACTAGTTGCGAGTCTCATAGTACCTTAATGTTATCAACACCCATCCTTTTAGCTATGATGAGGACAAGAAGGATGGATTCATACTCAACCCCGTTATTTGCACATTCAAAGTTTAATTAAAAGAAAAAGGTAGAACCTTTCCCTTGGGTGAAGTAAAGATCACACCTACCCCAACACCGAAATGACATTTTGCTCCATCAAAGTGGAGAGTCCAATAATAATTTGGAAAAATGGAAGTTGGGACACCTTTAGTCTCTTCTTCCCTTGTCTCAATTACTTCCACCATGAAAACTTCATACGTAGGTATGGAAGCAATTCCTAGGGCATGTCCTATACCCATATAATTAAATGGTACAAGAATAGGTAGATATTTCTCTAGTAATTCAACAATTTTTGTAGTGGTTCCTAACAAAACTATTTTTATAGTGATGGACTCTTCTTTGATTGTTGGGATGCCTTTGATTAAGTTTGTGACTTCTAGCTCTGTCATAGGCACCAGATTCACTTACGGATTTGTATTGATTGTTTTGTTAAACTAATTTTTGGGAGTTTAAACTCGAGTGAATGCCTTATATTTTCTTCAAGTCTGCTAGGTGTATGTCAAAGGGTTTTGGGTCACCTTGTGCTACAAAGACCTTTCCTAGGTGTAGAAACCTTACTTCTTGAAATAACGTGGAAGGGATTGCCTTCATGCGATGTATCCAAGGATGACTGAGAATCATATTATAGTTGGTTTCCCGATCTATAATATAAAATTCAGTGAGGATTGTTTTGGGTCCTAGAGTGACTAGTAGCACTATAGTCCCGATTGAAGTTTCTTTGAGGCTATCATAGCCCCTTAGCGTGTTTCATGTTGAAGAATAGTTTGTTTCTCCATATCCTAGCTTTTGAAGAAAAGTGAAGGGGACTATGTTAACTACTACCCCATCATCGATCATTGCACACTTGACGTAGTTGTTATAAACCCAAACCTGCAAATGCAAGGGTGGATCACCTCTACGTGAGATTTCAGCATTTGTTGGCATCTTACTTATGTTGAATATAAACTTGGTATCTCTATCTGGCTGCCCCGGAGGGTAGACATCAAAGTCTACATGGTTTACTTGTGTTTCGGGGGGAGGGGTGATGTTGACGAGATGACCGAGACCTAATGCTTCTAAGAGAGAAGCTCTGTGAGCAGGAGAGTTCTTCAACAAATCCAAAAAGGAAATGTGGGAGAAGGTCTTTGTTAAGTCATTAATTAAATCGTAGGCACCTACTGGTTTTATTGGTGTTTGCTGAGTGTTGTCTGGTATTAGGAATAGGTTGGAACTAGCTGAGAAGAGTAGTCATGTGTTCTTGTTATAGTTTCTACTGGTAACTCAGTGTCTAATTCTACTAATCCAACTATCTTGGCTTGTGGTCAAATTCCCAATTGGGATGCGACAGTTGGATTTGATGAAGTCAAAGCTTCATGATTATTTTTCCCCATTATGACACCTTTGTTTATTCCATTTGGATCTAACCCTTTGTTGTTTGCTAGAATGGTTCGAGAGAGGATCATTGAAAATCTTGAGAGGTACATTTTGAGGAGAAACTGATCCCTGGTAGGTATTTGATGCGGTTGGTGTGGAATTTTCTAGAAACATATCTTTAAATATTTTTCTTTGGTCTTCTGGTAAATGTTCCAAGAATTTATTGTAATCACGAAAAGTTCTAGTATCATGACCTCAGATTTTATGGAAGCCGCAATATAAATTAGGATTATAATTCCGTGGTCATTGGTTAAAATCTTGTTGTGGCCCAAAGCTTGATTGGGCTGCTGATTGTTATAATTGTAATTTTGAGGTTGTTGCCTTTGGTTTTGGTTTTGATATCCATCTGGGCCCTGGGTAGGGCCTTGTGACTAGATTTGTTGTTGTTGTTGCTGTTATTGTGGAGGATGATTAAAATCCACCACATTGATTGCTGGAGGAAATTTATTACTGCGTTGATTATTAGTAGGTGCCGGGGTGTTCACAACATTTGGACTTTTGACTTGATCAGTGACTCCATCTGTTATAACCCCACGGTTTTTGTTAAGGACCTTGGGTCCTTGATTGGTACTTCTTGTATTGGGATAAGTTGTAGTATTTTGATTAGGAGTGACTAATCTCCCATTTGTTCCATAAGTTTTACGACCACTATCTATCGCCGCTTGGTCTATTCTTAGAGCACTCTCAAGCACTTCATCATAAGTTCTTAGAGGGAACTTATGGACTTCTTCCTTTATCTCTCTGCTGAGAGAATGAAGGAATAAATCACATAGTTCCATCTGATCCATATTTGGAGCACAAACTAAAGAGTAGAGAACCGTGTGCCATCTTTGAATGAAATGGGCAATGATTCATCATGCTCTTGTTTAATGTGTAATAATTTATTGATGCCCATTCTTAATAGTTTTTTCATGTCAAAAGCCTTGATGAATTTGACACAAGTTGTTTAACGAGTGTATCGAGGCTTCGGGTATTCTATAATACCAATAAAGGACAATTCCTTCTAAGGTTTTAGGAAATATTTTAGCAACAACCGCATCCCAAGGAGCAATTATCGAATGGCCGTGGCATAGGCATTAATATTAGCATTTATATCTCCCCCTTGAACTTAGGAAAATCGGGAAGAGTCTTGGAAGCATGAAACTTCGTACGGTGAAATCTAGAGGCTCTTTTAAATATTCTGAGTAAGTTCCTACCACATAGGTTTCAACCATTGATGGTGCCGATGAGGGGGTGGAGGTGGAATGGGTTATTGATATGGCATAGCATATGTATTTATAGGTACATAAGGAAATCCTTGTGGTTGAGTGAACATCCTAGGAGAGGAGAACATGTCTCCTGTGGTGATTTTGAATAAATGTTCAAGTAGGGAGGAGCATTCTCTGGTATGGGATGTTTGGTATTAAACCAAGAGGTATCATATTTTCAACTAGAGCAATGTTTGAAAACGTGGTTCTAGTTGGTGTTTCTGTGGATAGTTATACAAATGTTGAGGAGGCATGCCCAAAGTTCTTGTTCCCATAAGGAGGTCAACCTAGCTAGGATGATACAAAGGGTTGGGAGTTCTTGCTTGCCCCGAATGTGAAGCTTGATTTTCTTGAGAAAGTTCTAGTCCTCTAACCCTTTCAACTAGAGCTGAGATGACTTCGATTGGTGACAATGCAATGTTCTGCCATGGTAGTTGTTGTGGTACCCCTTGAGGTTTCCAAGGAGTATGGTACCCTGCTATGAATTGATCGTTACTCTGCCAAGCTTCACCAAGAGTATTCTCCGTAGGTGGAGGAATGGGGGTGTTTTCTTGGAGCAAGGTATCGTGTTGTGTTTACAAATTTCCTATACATGGGTACATGTTTTGGAAGCATTGTTCACTTCTAGCGTAACATACTAAGTAATCCTCATCTAAAAATGGGAGTGGATCTAACTACCTACTAATTTGTGGTCTGAACAAAACCCGAGGAGATGAAATGGATTCTTTAGTAAATGTCATATGTGAGAGCTTGAGGGCTCGGTTGTTGTGTTTTTGTAATTGATCCAGCTCCTTAATTGAGAATGAATAACTAGAGCTAGTTATTTGAGGGGAGTTTGTGATGACAAGTAGTTGCTTGAGTAGTTGTCAACCCATGTAGAAAGCGAGGTGTGAGTTGTCTATTTATTTGACCATAATACGCTTGAGACCTAAAAGAGGTCCGACATATGTGTGTATCTCGAATATTGGGGGTATATAAATACCCGTGAGAATAATGGGAAGGAGTGAAGGTGAATAAAATAAATGGAAATGAAAAATGAGTAGTTGTTTAATTCATGTCGGGTTCACTAATTTTGTACGATAGAAAAGTGACAGGTGAGTGTGAGAATCATCAAGTAGCCTTTCTCGTACCCGACCTCCAGAGGTCGTGTTTAGAGCACGGTGAAAGTGGAATATATGCGGATATGGAAAAATTAGTTGGGAAATCCTAAATCCTTGATACGCAATGACAAGATCTGTGAATCCAAAGCGAGGAAGGCTCTTCTAAATTGAACTAGTGTTATGGATCGGTTCAATACTATAGCTGTTCGGAGGCTCCAATCGATGTTGAGCTCTACTGAGATCCTGTCATTGGTTGTTAGATTCTTGGAAAGTGACCTATGGGTGTTTCGTATATATTTCGAATAGGGTCATGAAAGTGGTGGTGAGAGTTGTAGTGGATTTATAGTAAACTATGGATGATTTTCTGGTCTAACCCATAAAGTATTGGCTTGATCGGTTTCTACGTTCAACACAGAGAGTTATATGATGATATCTGGCAGGAGTGGTGAGGATGTAAATACTAGTGTACGTAAGCCGGTGTCAATATTTGATTGGTTTGCAGGTCCATTGGGTTATGGGACCTAGGGATCACAACCGTGAACTCATAGTTGTTGTGGACCTGTTATGGTCATGTGAAGAATCCATCCTGCTGTTTTCGACTATCCAGTAGTTATAAGCTTTCTCAGCTTCTACGTTTAGTATTAGGAGTTGTGCGATCTTCTTAGAATATCTCATGGGTTTCCTAGCAACTTGTATGTAGGCCTATATCTATGTCAGTGAGAAGGTCTCTTACGTCCTGGGTCGGAACTAATGGGTCACAACGAGAGTTTTTCTCATTTGAGCTCTTGTATGGTCATATGGACATCCTATTAAGGAAATCTATAACTGGGATTTGATTAGACCGAAGTCATATGCCTTTTCGTCTTTGATATTTAACACTCTTAATTACTCACTAATTTCTTGTGGGTTTCTAGTTGTTTGGAAGACTTAAATCCTAATACCTTGATCTATATCCACTAATGCCGTGCGAGAGATTTGGTTGGGTATCACTTGGTTCAAATATGTAACCTCTGGGATCTCTTGGTCTTGTAATATTCATGCAAGAAATAAAAAAACTTAACTAAACAAAGTAAACTAACTATGAAAATGAATCTACGCTATACTTGTTTTTGTATTTTCAGAGAAATAAACTTGAATAATTTTAAGGAACAATTAATCTAGAAATTCAGATAAAAAGTAGCTAATATACGAATAAAGATGAAACAAGCAAGCTAGCCAGATGTAGCTATTTGCTTGTGCACTTGTGAGTTGATAAAAATATAAATATCTAACTAATTGATTGAAAGACCTCCAATATTACCTCGAAGTGAGAAAAAATCATAGCTTATCGAAGCTATCATTCCTCACATGCCTTCCCGAGTAATATTGAAAGCAAGCTTTGACTAAAATAAAATTATTTGCTACTCTAGTTGATATGTTGTAAACTACAACTTTGACAATTCAAACTTGGAGTTTACAAAATAGAGGCAAATCTGGTTGTATCGTAGCTTGTCCCCTCAGTGTGATTTCTTCATTCCTTCATGTTCTCGTGAATCCAGAAAGGTGAGAATGTGACAGCGGTAGCAGGAGAAGATATTTGAACAATGGCAGCTTGGAGGTAAACCAAACGGAATGCAAGTAGGAGAGAGATAGCACAAGAGAATAGAGCTTGGCTATGTGATTCCTAGAAAGATTGTTACAAGGATACGACAAGACACACCTAAAATTCTAGGACCTATTCTTCCTGTGATGAAATAAAACTATAACTCTAAACAAAATCAAGATTGAAATGAATTAAATCTAGAACTAAGTTGTATCATACTAAGCTGGTTGTTTTGGAGAACAACAATGGAGTAAAGTTAAACTAAAGAGATCAAGTGATCTCTAAACCAAGAAATGAAGAGCCTTGAACTGAGAGGCTGAGAACTTGTGCTAAGTCTAAACTTGTTGAGACTTATTAAGGAACTTCAAATACACTGAATAATAAAACATAGAGAGAGAGGGGCCATTTGCTTGAAAAACAGTGCAGGTATTTATAGCATTTCGATTTACTAGAGGGTGAGTTTGAATTACCATGCTATATCATTAAAAATGGAGCACTACTATTACCAATTGGCTGGAAAACTCTAAACAAAGCGAAGAAGACGGAGAGTTGTAAGTGAAACTTGATTTTCACGTTCTGAGTGCACCGAAAGGTTTTGAAAATGTGGATAGGAACGCCGGCCCGAGTAGGGCAGCGGTTACGGGACCACCGCCTTATCCTAGGTCGCGGTCATGGGACCACTACCAGGCAGGTGGCAAATCCTTTAACTTAAAGAAAAATGCAAAGAAAAAGGGGGAAGAGGTTAGAACAAAGCATGCAAAGGCTGGACAAGGCTTTTAGAATGTAAATGTATTCTCGGCAAGCTTTCTAGATTTCAAACACCTTGTGAGGAGATATGAATCATCATTGGGGTTTCAAGAATTAATTTCTGACTGTATAATACATAAATTTTTTGGGTACGTACAATTACCCCCAATTTGTGCCTTAAATAATCAAAGGATGCTTTTGGTAAAGGTTTGGTCATAATATCTACTACCTCCTCCTTGGTTGATACATGTTCAAGTTTGATCCTTTTCTCACTCACTTATTCCCTCAATAAATGATAATTTATTGGTATATGCTTTGTCTTAGAGTTCAATACAGGGTTTTTGGACATACTTATGGCACATGTGTGCTTTCACGATACAAAGGAACATGACCATCATTCTCAACTTTATAGTCTTCTAGAGTTTGCTTCATCCATAACACTTAAGTACAACACAAGGTAGCTATTACATAATCAACCTCAATGTGGTTTGGGTTACAAGGATTAATTTTTACTTAACCAAGAAATAAAGCACTTACCTACAACTAATTCTCATCCACTTGTGCTCTTCCTGTGATCAATGTTACCTGCCTAGTCTGTATCTATGAAGGATTTTATCTCAAACTCATTACCTTTTGGATACCAAAGCCCATATTCCATGGTCCCCATGAGATACCTGAAGATTATTTTGACAAATTGAAGATGGATTTCCATGGGATCTTCTTTAAATATTCCAATTAGACAACCTTATTACATGAGATCAATTCTAGATGTAGTTGAATATAATATGGTTCTAATCATAGATCTATATGAGGTTTGATTTACTTTTGGTGAGTTTTCATCCTTGTTGAGTTTACATCCTACAACCATTGGAGTACTTACTGGTTTACAATTATCCATTTGAAATCTCTTGAGCATCTCCTTGATGTACTTTGTTTGTGATATGAAGATACCTTCTTTGGATTGACTGATTTGCAGTCCTAGGAAGAATGAAAGTTCTCCAAGCATTGACATTTCAAACTCCTTCTTCATGACCTCTGAAAATCCATGTGACATGGTCTCACTATCACTTCCAAATATTATGTCATTAATATAGACAACAACAAGTAATAGGTGACATTATTCCTCTTTTATGTATAGATTGTTATCAGCTACTCCTTTTCTAAAGCCTTGATCAATCAAATATCTATCCAATCTGTTGTACCAATCCTAAGGGATTTCGTAAGACCATATAATGCTTTCTTCAATATGAAAACTTAGTCCTTGTCCTCTATGAGTGAAAATCCATCCGATATTTCAATGTATACTTCTTCATTTAAGTTCCCATTTAAGAACGCTGACTTTACATCTATTTGATACACCTTGAATCCTTTTGTTTGCTGCATATGCCAAGAAATGTCTAATGACCTCCATTCTAGCCACATGTGTAAATGTTTCCTCAAAATCCCCTCCTTCAACCTAAGAATACCCTTTGTAAACTAGTATTTAATTATCAATGTGAATTCACCTTTTTCATTTAGTTTGTTTCTAAATACCCATCTGGTTCCAATGATATTCTTTTTCTTGGGCCTAGGAACAAGTTTGCAAGTCTCATTTTTCTTATTTGGTCCAATTATTCATTCATTACATCAATCCAATTTTGGTCCTTGCTAAATTCCACAACATTCTTTGGATTAGTCTTGGATAGGAGGGAAATTTTCTCTTGATCTTGAATACTCTTCAACCTTCTTCTTCTTTGTATATATGCTTCCTTGTTGCCTATGATATGATTTTGAGGGTGGTATCTCTTGATGAGTCTTGAGGGTGCTTTTGTGTCTAGTATTTCTTCATCTTCATGCACTTGTTCTTGATTAACCTCTGTAACTTCATCATCATATTTAATTTCTATGCTCTAAGGTGTCTCCTTAGGAAAAGATTTGGTCTTGCTTGGATGTGTCTCATCAACTATGACATTTGTACTCTCTACTATCTTTTGTTGGATTTTATTATAACATTTATAATATGAAATTACTAAATAATATCCCAAGAATAGTCCTTCATCACACATTGAGTTAAACTTTCCAAGGTTGTCTTCATCCCTTTTGATAAAGCACTTGCTTCTAAAAACTCTTATATGATTTACACTTACAAGTATTCCTATCCAAAGATCACAAGGAGTCTTCTTGTTGTTTATTCTTATTTGAGATCTATTCAAGATGTAATTTTTTTGTTAAATTCCTCCCTCTAATAGCTATCTGATAACTTTGACTCATTCAACATGGTTCTTTCCATTTCTTGAGAGGTCCTATTATTTCTCTCCATAACCCCATTTTTCTAAGGTGTTCTTGCTGTTGAGAACTACCTTCTTATCCCATGAATTTCACAAAATTCATCAAATTAATTTGACCAAAATTCACCCCATCTATCAAATCTTAAGCTCTCGATATTTGCATTTTTCTCATTCTCAACTAAAGATTTGAATGTCTTGAACCTTTCTAATGATTTTGATTTCTCTTTAAGAAAAGTAACCCAAGTCATTCTTATGAAGTCATCAATCAATAACATAAAATATCTATCCTTGAATACTTTTAGTCCTTGTAGGTACAAGATTAATATGAATCAGTTCTAGAGGTATTGTTGTAGAGTATTTCTTGGATTTAAATCTTCTTTTCGTTTGTTTTCCATGTAGACATGTTCTATAAAGTGTATTAACACGTTTAGTGATCTTTGACATGTTTTTCACACACCCCTTAAAGATAATCTTAAAAAAATGTCAAAATTTAGGTGTCCTAATTGCCTATGCCAAATCCAACTGTCATCCACCTTACTTGTAAAGAATATTTCCTTGTTAATCTCTTTTAAGGCACACATGTTATTATTGGTCCTTTTATCTTTTCCAACTACATTTCTTGATTTGTTTTTCTTTATATCACATCCTTTATTATGAAAATGATGAATAATGTGAAAACGCAAAGCATGAGGTTAATGTGGGATAACGCAAACATCAACCGAGTTACACTCTGACAACATAACGAGGTTCCATGAGGGAGAAAACATCAAACATGAATGTGCATTCAAGGATACGAAAGGGTCACAATCTCATATGCCTCTCATTCCACCACATAGATATGAATAGGGTAAGGGGTACAAATAGAGGGTGTTGTGTAACCTCTAGTACCTATAATCATACATCCTCAAGTGGAGAAGGGGATTTATATTCCCATACTGGAAAGTAACTCCCATATGATGCACTAATGTGCTAACATGTAATGATGCGTAAGGAATCTAATGATGACCCTATCATAACCCCTATGACACCTATACCTATGACCTCACCTAAGTGAGATGACTCACCATGTGATGTGGAAAATGAATCACACCAATAGCCCCCTTCATCATAACTTAGGATGAGATGATAAGTCAAAAATGATAAATGGGTCCCAAAAACAAAACCTAATGAGTCACCCATGAACAAAAACGATCTCAAGTAATGGAGGAAAACCTAGTGGGAAAAACATCCACCACAAGAGATAAAAATACTCTCTAATCTAACAAAGATGCCATAAATGGGTCTGAAAATTGAGGATCCTGATAAGGTATCCATGTTAAAAAAGAAAATCTCTCGGAAAAAGAAGAAGAGAGGATAAGTAGGAGAGAAAAACACGAGAAGATGCCATAGATGAATCCTAACTCTGTAACTTTAGGAAGTCTCCAAGAAGAGCGTCGATGACGTGGTCTTTAACATCTGGACTAAAGAATAACCACCCACACCAAATTATGTGCCCGCCCTTAGGAAGGAAAAAAATGGAGTACTTGGAAGTGTTCCCACTCCATAGAGGAAACCCAAGGTAGCAGACGGAGAAATCTAAATTTGGTCCATGTAAGTGTGACATAAGTCTAGCAAATGAGTGCTAAGGAACCGAGGGTAATGCCACTAGTGTAGAATTTTTAGAGTGAGAAAGAGGAACATCCATCAAAAGGATGCTTAAGTGAATTGAAATAAATGCAACAAACCCCACAATAGAAAGAGGACCCACAAGCAAGGGAAGATCAATGATGATATCCTAAAAAGTGGAAGTGATAAGAGTCCTAAAAGGGGCACTCCCAAAAAGGAGATGAAGAAATATTACAAAACACTTGTAGAATGATGAGGAATTCCCTGTACTGCATCACAAGTAGGAACTATGAAGAGATGACCAAATTTTGAGATAATCATCCCAAGAAGGGGGCTCAACAAATAGAAGAGTGATGTTAGACAGGTATGAATCATCACATGAAGGAAGAGGAGTGGAAAGGGCCTCACACAATAGAAGTGGAAAGGAGGTAGATGTAATGATTGTATGAGGATGAGAAGGAGACTAATCAATATCGATGGGAAGGGAGGAGTGTTGACATACTCTAGAAAGGTGAGAGGAGGAGAGGAGTCCTTAGTAGCACTCTCATCATCAGAACTAGAAGCACAATCCTCGTAAATCAGAATGGAACCAAATGAGTCTATGTTTCTTTGGATTTATCATCACATGAAGAAGAAGAGGAGAAAAATGTATCAGCAGTAGTAATATGTGAAGGGTATCCAAACAAAGATTGAAAGATGCTCTAGATGGTGTGGGGAGGATTTGAGTTTGTCATAAGAAGGTGGAGAGCTCTAGAGACATGCAACATCAAGTGACCAAAAAAATGGTTGCAAGTGTTAAGATTTTTCTCAAGACAACTAAAAACAATGGGTGTAGGAACTAGCCCATGTAGAAAGTGTGAAAAACTCTCATAGGTAAAGTAACATTCCATAAAAGCATGCCATGATGTATACTTATCTCTCCCAAGAAGAAGTGAAGGAGACTGTAAAGAGATCTTGCGATGCTCAAGTCTAGAAAGAGCATCCTCCATGATGCGGAAGCAAGAAGTGCAAGGTGCACAAGAAGAGGGTGTGTGGATATAAGAAAGGTGGTAAGATGTTAGACTCAATCGAGAATGCATCGTGTGCAATACAACACTCGAGAACAGTAATAACCCCCTGTTTGTGACAATTTATAAGTAGTGTGTTATAGCTCAAATTTTACCTACCCCTCTTTTAAAATTTTTACAAGCACATAAAAGTGTCCTCTTTTGTCCCTTCTTACATTAAATATTATAAATATATGGCGAGGAACACTTTATTTATTTAAAAAATTTGGTTCTATTATCATTTCATATTTAAAGTGGTTTCAATACATTTGCATGTCAAGTATTAATATGATTAAATATTCATATTGATAAATCTATGATACATTGGAAACTTTACAAATTGATGGTTGCGATTTTATTCAAGATGTCATTTGAGTTTCAATTTACATTAACTATCTTCAATTTTCAAGCTCACATTTTGATTGATGTCTTCTTCACTTTTTGGAAGTAAGCTGATATTGGTAAGTTTCACTTTCTTTAACCTATACTAATTTTGCATTATGTGACATCAAGTATGATCGGTTAGATAATAATATAATTTGATGACATCGTGCATTCCTATTTTGATATCATGGTAGCACTATTTGAGACTCCAGGGTGTAGAGACGTTTGAGCTAAGTTGTTTTGTCATAAGGTCACATTGTGACACTTTATTTTAAGCTTGGATTATAAGATCAAGGGTGATGTGTTTGGTCCCTTGATTAATCTTTCAAATGACATTTTGGGACATTAGGTTATAAATTATACTTGGTATTGCTAATTTAGTTATCATTTTTCATGAGTTTGATGAATAATATTATCCAAAGACTTGGAAATTTATTTGTTTCCATCATTTTGATTTTAATAAAATGGAAAAGTGAAAATTTTAGTGGTGGAGTGGGAAATTTGGGTTATGGCCATTTATGATTGGCAAGTGTGAGTTTTAAATGGTTCAAGACTCAAGGTACCCAAGCATTGAATGCTCGACCTCGAACCCATTTTTCTTATCTTCCTTGTAAAGCTTGCATATTACTTTCATTATTCTCAAAATGATGAAGCCTTGCAAAATTTGGTTCTGACTGGTTTTGTCCTCCATTTTTATCTGTTGGTGTTGTTGAAGTTTTAATAGAGACTCACTTTGATACTCTATTTTCCTTTTGAGGTATGCTTAATCTATAGTTAAGTATTTAATGTTTTGACTTCTATGAGTTTTAAAATTTCATTTGAGGGATGAGATGAGTTAGATTATCATTTTTGTGTATCTTTTGAAGATTTTTATGTTCGTTATGAACTAGGTAAGATTATTTGGGAGGAATGTATGATGTTTTTAATTCTATCCTTCTCTCGTTGTGCTTTGTTTCACTTTCTATATGGGTTCTAGATATTTTATTATTGCTCACCTGTAGAGCATTTGGAGTAAAAAGGTTGTCATTTTGTGCAATGCTTAGTTTGAGAAATAGAGAAAAGGTTTTCTTTTCGAGATCTATGAAAAATATCACTTTATTGCTCATGGTTTTAGCATGGTTTGGAATGTTCAAGAACTATTGTGTTTTCCATGATGTATCGAAGCTATTTTGGGTTTTTGAAGGCCCGATATTAAAGATTTAATAGAAAATTTGTTCTCTTTATTCAAGATGGAATTAGAATGTAGTAAATATAGTTGCGGGATTTTTATTTGTAAAATACTAAAGCCCTTTTATGGGTAATAAGATGATGTTTCTAGTGGAATTCTAATACTCAAACTCGGGATATTCATGGAAAAATATTTTAGGGTTTGGTGAGATTAATGACCTAATACAGATCTCTTGTGTTGTCCAAATGATATTTTTGTACTCGAAGCTTGTTTCTAATGCAAACTTTGATTTTCTTTGTTTGAATATGAATAATACCTTTGTTGAAATATACAGATCTCTTGGTACTTGTTAGGTTTGATGATTTTCGAGTTATTGGGTATCATTTGTATTGGTCGTAATATGCAAATGTATCTTTTCTGTTTGAGTTGTGTAATGGTATTCAAGTACATTTTCATGCAAATCAACGGTTTAGCAGAGTTTCAAGGTGGTGTTTGTTTTTCCTTTTTGAAGGAATTTTGTTCTATGTGGATACTTATTATTGATTTTACAAATTTCTTTATGAAGTGACTTGAATATTCACTTGGATCTATGATTTATTTTGGTTAGTGAGGTCACTGTAATATCTCAGTTGTGAAGATTTTGATTTAAATATACAAATTAAAGGTGTCTACAATACATGGTTTGTATAACACTTGCTCTGTGATTAAAATTTGGAATATGACATCAAGTTTATCTGATAGATGATAATGGATTTATTCTTCGAGATAATTTATCTTTAATTATTTGGTTTCAGATTAAGAGGTTTTTTTATAAGAAATGATGTCATTAAAATATAAATAATGATATAATTCTTAGAAACTGGACATGAGTCAACATGTTGTTTATGATGGTTCTCTTTATGAGTTGATATGTGCTTGACTTTGGTTTTGTGGGATGATCTAGTTTTGAAAATGATATTTATCAGGATGACAAATGTGAATAGATTCCTAGGTCTAGATGGAGTGGATGGGGAACTTCACAGGGTTCTTGGTCTAATACAAGTTGGCATGATAATAATGGATTATAACCACACAAAAATTCTCCTCGTGGTGGAAGAAGAGGTTCTAAATAATTTTGAGGCCATGGTACAATTGTCCTCTAAGGTGGTCCTACTCGTGTTTCCATCCATTTTGATTCTAAAGAGCCCATCCTTTGTAAAGTTTTGCAGCTGATTGATTGCCCAACTATTCAGCCGACTCACAGTTTACCCAAAGTAAACTCCCCACAAGCCCATCATCATTCACACTCTGATCATGCAAACTCCGTTTCTCAAAGGCCAACCAATTTTGATCCCCTTTTGCATAATGAAAAAGTTAATCCTCTACTACCCTCTTTAGGAAATTCTATTGAAGGACCCACAATTATCCTAAATGGGTTAGGTCCTCTTCAACCATACCGATAGAGCTACGTCCCATCAACCATGTTAAACTGGAAGTAGATGGTGAATGCTGGTACTTTGACACATACAATGCTAATTATGGAGTCATATGAGCATACAAAGCTGAAGGCATTCGATGGCATAATAGTTCTTGATTTGACTGGGGATGATTAAAACATGATGCTTTATGTTGACTTTAGAACTTTGGTATTTTGGGACAAATTTTAATTTGATTCGGTGGACTAGTTGGCATTATGAGTTCGTTATGGTTTTGGATTCGATTAGACATATATATTATAATGTGGATATTGATATATTTGATCTATATGGTTGCTATAATATAGATGTTTTAGAAAAGATTAAAACTTTATGGTTTAATGCTGATTTTTATGGTTTAGAAATATTAATGCAAATGTTATGGTTATGTGGGTGATTTTTGGATTAATGTTTTATTTAAATGTAAGTGGGTTCCCCGCCCCTATATATTTGATTATCATTAATATTTTTTCCATAATAAATTTATGATATGATTTTTAATCATACATCATAAATTTAATCGATATATATTTTAAATTGATTTATCTCTATATCGATTAAATGGTCTCCTATTCTATAGTATCTTTATTTTATAAAGATGTTGGTTATAACTACTTTATTAGAGGAGATCATAAAAGAAGATGAAGGGCTCATTTTCACAGGAGGAACACGGAGGTAACTTGCATATTGAGTTAAGTGCATTTCATTCTATATTTTCTCCGAAGATATTTTGAATGAAGCTTTGATTACTGAGGTTTGGTGACCAAAGATTTGAGGATACGAGTGTAAACATTTAATGTAGTAGGTATATCCAGTTATTATTATCATTATTCGATTATCCGAATATTAATTTTTATGTCTAATCTATTAACTGATTTCTTATTTAAATCTTCATATCCAAAGGTTCATGAAGGTGTTTACGGGTTTCAAAGCATTTTGGGATCTATAATTTTCCATTTTTCTATTGTATTCATTAGATATTGATCAAGGTTTATTTTAGTGATTTTTTTACTTCTCATTTATGAGTCACTTTCTTAGATTCATATAAAATAATGTTGGTCTCTAAATACTTGTATTTATGTGTACATGGTGTATATTTTTGTTAGTTTCTTACTTGCATTCTGCTCCTACACATCTGAAATTTGGAGTTAAAAATAATATATTTGATTCTTATTTTCAAATTTGGAGTTAAAAGGATTTATTTATATTTTATTTGAAATCTGGAGTAAAAAGGGTATTTCTAAAATGAGAGTCAAAGGGTTTATTTTGATTGTATTCATGCGAGTATTATGACTTTAAGCAATGAATACAAAATAATATATGAAGGATGTTGCAAGATTGCTTTCTTCCCTCCAAGAGGTTATCTAGTTCATAGATATCACTTTGTTGGATAGGGTTGATTACATGCAGATTGCGGGGTTTTGTTTCTTTTTTGTTTTTCTTTCTTGTTTTCTTGTTTGTCCTTTCTGTTTCCTTTTTATTTGTATAATATCTCTTTCGAGTGAATTGAAGAATTTACCATAATATTAGGTTTATTTTTCTATGAATAACTTAAGGTATAAACTACCATAAAACCTTAGAATATTTTCTAAGTCTCTTACATGATTAAATTTGGTTCGATTTCGTCTTAACCTTTGTGATAGGTGAAAGGGTTGATTAGTTATCGACCAATTTTCTGTCAACAACAACATAGTGTATGATTAAAATAGGGTGTTTTCATGCAACATCGGACATTTGACCAATCACCTTACAGTAGGTGAAAAATCATGTAAGTTTGGAGGCCACAACGAGTCCTAGTCGGAAGCGGAACGATATGCAATCAAGCACAAAAGGGTAAACACATTACAAGGGTATAACACTATTTAGTGTGTGAGAAGACATCTCACATCGAAAAGAGGGCTGTCTTTCTTTAATGCTATGGTGTATGTGCTCATTATCTGTAAACAAAGAGGAGCACTGTAATGCAATGAGCCAGGAAAGGGGCTCGGAAATCCCAATAACCCTATACGGAGGCCCAAAAAATGATACTCCCCCATCGTAAAATGATGAATTTTAACAATTTCCCCTTAAATTGATCTGATAAACTTGAAAAATAGGAAAAAAATGTGAAAAATCCAAAAATGAGGGATTTAGAAGGTCCTAGGCCCAAAGGAGGGTGTGCTAGTGAGATGGCTCGGGATGGCAGGTGACGGGACTCGGTGAGCGAGTCGAGTTGTATAAGTGACTTGGGAAAGTTGGAGAAGGCTCGTGTTGGATGAGCTCTCGGGGAAGGTGAACAAGTTGTGCTAATGCACCGAGGTGAATCAGTCACACGAAGACTAAGCCATGTGGAGAGTGGTGAGCTACATCGAAGGTTGCATGCAAAGAGGTGAGTTTACTATTTGAAGTTCAAGTTACACCGGGTTATGTGATGAATGTCTTCATCGAGTGAGCTATCTGGTGTTAAGTGGGTGGGTTGGAGTCGATAAGAGTTTCATTAAACAGTCAACATTGCTAGGGTAACCGCCATGGAGTAGCATGTCATGTGGAGGATGTGAATACATGAGAGTGCAGGTGGATAAAGCTCCTAGATCCGAATGATGTAAAATGGGAATGGTCACGAGAGAATCAAGCAGGGGACAATGAAGGAACACGGTATGAGGAAAAATTAAGTAGGAATCTTGGGCTAAAGTGAATCAAGTGACCAAGGAATAGGGAACACGGATAGGGGCCAAATAATGAAGGTTGTTGGGTAAGGAGAAAATGAAAAAACCGGTGGAGAAATGATCCGGGAGTATACGGGGAAAAAGAGGTTCGAACAAGGAAGGTCGTTGAGTGATGCAGAGGGATACCAAACACAAATAGAAAACATGAGCACAGAAACATGATGCAGAGGTGACCAACCACAAGCCAAAGTCAAGTCAAAGAATCCAATGAAAACATGATGGTCTAACACCAAGAAAAACTCGTTGAGATGAACCAAATGTAAATAGTGAGTCATAAGGAAGAGGTGTCGAGATAGGGAGACAAAATGAGTTCCCTGTGTTGGTGCGGCTGGGGTTAAGTTGGGCTTGAAACAAATCCTAAAAACCTTAAAAACAAAAAAAAAAAAACACCTTTAAAAATCGAGAAACCTCAAACTACAAATTGAGCGTGTGAAACACTCCAAAAACCTCCAAAATATGCATGTAAGGCCGATAAACCCCAATAAACCATGAACACAAATAAAATCGAATAAGATTTTGAACCTGAATTAATCTAAGTAGATCACAAATGGAATGTCCATTATGAAACTTACACACGAAACTTGAAAATCATGAATGGAGAGCAAGAGGGAAATGTATGTATGTGATTAAACTAAGCTAAGTTAATCAATAGAAACTAACACCAAGTAGTCTCAATAACAAATATAATTTAACAAAGCATCATGATAAATCCATAGAAAAGGAAAAGCTAACTAATACATCTAATTAACATGAAATGCTAATCCATCATTTTATTTTTTTGATGGTATTTTATATTATAGGTAGTCTTTTTTTTTTAGCTGAATGTGACTACATGCGATCAAAGGATGCTATCTCCATGAAGAGGAAGAGATCTCACCAATATGGCTTTTCCATGTATGGTTCTTCTCTTACCACTCTTTGCAAGTAGAGGATAGAAGGGGTTGCTTGATCAATAATCTTTTCAAGGTTAAAATGCTCTTATCATATGCATATAGTGTAAAAGGTGTAACACTAGTGTAAGATTGGAAGGAAGGTATTAGGTTGTTTATATAACTTTTTAATTTGGGAGAAGCTTGCAACATAGTGAATGTCGGATAAAGGTAAAGTAGAATTAGAAAGGGATAAACATGATTATAAGAGATTAATAAAGGATTAGCAACTCATGGGAGTTAGAGATGATTTAATTAATCAACTAAGATTAATTAATAGACCAAGATAAGCTTAAAAATCCATTTGGAGGTGATTTATAAGGAAAATGGTAGAATTTGAAGGGTTTGAAAAGGGGATTTAACTAATAAGAAGGTTTATTAGTTAAATACGATATTTAAACTCTTAATTAACTAATAATAGGTAATTAATTAAAAGAGGATTATAACTAATGAAGTGTCATTAATTGACATCTAGGATGATGGGAAGGCTAGTTAATTAATGGAGTGTCATTAATTATAATGAAATGATAGGAAATAGGATAATTAGTGTAATTTTAGTAATAAAGCTGTGTAATCAGATTTAGGTGTCTACAGAAACGGTAGATGGTGAGTAGTATTTATCCCAACAATGTGCGCTCTAATACCATGACAAAGAATGTGAAAATGTGAAGCACGAGGATCATGCGGGATAACAAGAACATCAATTGAGTTGCACTTTGGTAGCATGATGAGGTTCCATGAGGGAGTGAGCATCAACCATGAATGTACATGTAAGAATTCAAAATATATGCATCTCATTCCACCACATAGATTTGAAAAGGGTAAGAGGTATATATAGGGGGTGTTGTATAACCCCAATGCCTATAATTATACCTCCTCAGTGGAGAAGGGGAGTTATATTCCTAGAATGGAAATTAACTCCCATATGACTCACAGACGCACTGACACATAATGACACGTAAGGAATCTAATGACAACCCTATCATAACCCCTGTGACACCTAGACCTATGACCTCACCTAAGTGAGATGAATCACCACGTGATGTGTAAAATAACTCACACCAACAAAAACACCACACTATATCCTTGATTGCACATATGAATCACACTTAGAAGGTTATGTATCGAAATTATATGTACAAAACATTCTCGGTGGATCGTATTTCCATTATCAAGACTCAATGTGCCCTTTCCTACAATGCTAGCTGATGTGTTATCACCAAATATTATTGTTCTTGATGTATTTTCTTCTAATGAGATGAATTTTACCTTGTTCCTGTCATATGACTAGAGAATATACTATCTATGTACCATTCCAAGTCTTCATTTTGAGTGTGAAAGGCAGTTTGAGATATTAGGCTTGCTACCTTCTTTTTGTAGGATCTATTTTTTCTATATACACCTTCTTATCTTGCCTTGGAAATATCGATAGAAAAAAATTTGCTATGTGACTAGGATTTTGACAGTTATAACATACCATTTCATTCTTTCTTCTCATATGGTATGAGTTGATATGTCTTCCATGACCTTTTACATGTATCCTACACCTTGAGGCTTTATGTCCAAACATATATCAAGAAAATCAATGGCCATAGAAATAATGAGCATACCTTATTGCATAAGGTTGCTTGCTTGAGATAGACTTCTTCTTGACATTATTTATAACAACATTCCTTACTTTAGGTGGTTCTTAAGTGGTCTTGAATTCATTTTCACTAGCTACCTTATCATCCTTGTGTTCTTTCTTGAATCCTATACCATATTTTTCATTAAAATATATCTAATTGTTTAGAAGTTTTTCTAGGTCATTTGAGCTCTTTTCAAACCTGTGATAAACCTTCAATTTTCTTAAGGTCTGATCTAATTTAGTTTGTAGAAGCTCCATCTCTGTTTTGAGTTTTAGATATTCTTCCTCCTTAGCTTTGAAAGATGTTGCAATCAACTCTAACTGTGCTTCAAGTTCCTTGATTACATCTTCATGTTATTTGTCCTTCTTGATTAGCATTTTATCATGAAGACTGATTTTGTCTTCATAATCCTTTATTATTGGCTTAATTTTTAACTATTCTTCCTTTGGAGCTTCAATTCCTCAAGGGAACTAACAAGTTCAGCTTCAAGATTTACTTCGCATCTTGCTCATCTAAGTTGTATTCTTCAAATTGAATTTTACCTTTCGAGTTACTTGGGGGTTATTTCCATGACCATGAATAGAGTCTCAACTTGAGTACCTTCATCTTCACTTTCAGACTTATTGGAATCACTAGATTCAGATGAACTTGATTCCTCTTTGGTATAGAAGTTTTTTTTTCTTGAAATAATTTTTCTTACCTTCATGTTTCTTGAATTTCTTCTTTTTCTTATGAGAGGTTTCTTCATCATGCTCATCTTGATATCCCTTATTCTTGTTAGGACACTTGGATGCAAAATGACCTACTTTTCCACAATTAAAGCACTTGAATGGTAGCTTTCCCTTGTATTTTCCTAATCATCTTTTTAGTTTCCTAAAAACATAGCTTCAATCTTCTCATCCTCCTCCTCCATGCTAGATTATTCTTTAATTTTATTTTCCGAGGTTCATTGTTAGCTTTGAATGCTACCTCTTTCTTGACTTTTTTTTTTCATTTCATAGGTAGTTAGAATGCCATGAAGTTCATCCACTTGTAAGGTGCTCAAATATTTTTCCTCTTCCAAAATTGAAACTTTAGATTCATACCTAGGGTTAATGATCTTAACACATTTTGAACAACCACTATTTCCTCCACCTTTTCCCCTAATCCTTTGATGAGATTGATGACTTCATCAACTATTTGTAAGTAGGATGCAATACTTTCATCTTATTTCATTTTCATGCTCTCAAATTGACTACGGTAGGTCTACAAATTATCTTGTTTAACCTTGTTGTATCCTTCATAGATGGTCTTTAGCTTTTCCAAAATTTCTTTGGCTTTATTACATTGCATAACTTTCGCAAATTCTACTCGACATCCCAAAAAAATTGCATTCATTTCTTTGGAGTTATTCTAACTATCTCTCTTTCCTGTTACATTAGTTGGAGTTGTGGCTAGAAGGTGTAATCATCAAATAATGATTGCCATATGTCAAATCCTAGAGACATGAGTAGGTCTTCATCCTAACACTCCAAAATGCATAGTTTTATTTATGAAAGAGATTTTCCTTGGAAGTAGAGAAACCACTTTATGATTGATTGCTATCCGTGTTTTTTCTACTTGGATATCCTTTGAGCTGTTAAGATCACCTCTAAAGGACCTAGCTCTGATACCAATTGCTGGAAAACCTAGGCACTGAGAGGGGGTGAATTAGTGCTCCAATTTTAGAAGACAAATCAATTTGATTCACTTTTCCATGAAGAAACATCAACATTCAACTATAAGAAAACAACAAGTGAACACATAGGAAGACAAAATTTAATGTGGGAAACCCTTGAAGGGAGAAAAACCCATTGAAACCAATGCACTAATATGGACAAGTTTTCCAATGAAGAATTATAAATATTTCAAATGTTGAGCACCCACTCAACTTGAAGCACTTAATCAGAAAATAAGATCAAGCACTTGAAACTTTTTGTAAGTTGAAACTTGCATGGAAACACCCACTCCAAAATTTTCTAAGATTCTACTTAGAATTTACAATTTTTTTGATCACAATCACTTGGCCTAGTTGCTTAAACAAAAAATTTGTGATCACTAAATCATCTCATACATTCTCATTCTCACACTTCATTCACCTTCACTCAATTTACACTATCTCTCACATATCATCACCAACTCTATCTTCATCAAAAAAATTTCATGCACAAGAACATGTTTAAATTATTTAGAGATACATCCTCTAACACATTTTTCATTTCACCTTGCAAATAAATCTTCACCTACTAAGTATTCAAATTGTAAAAGGAAGAGAGATTACATCACCTAAAAATATCATTTTTGCAATCATTAAATCTGAATTTGATGTCAATTTCATGTACAGTTCTTATAAGACCTATCAAGATGCTTCTAAAAACTATGATTAGAAAATAAATCCTCTAAACTCCCGGCCTTCTGAATTCACTTGAAAACCTTCCAAAATGACCTCTGCAGACTTGATTTGTAATGGTTAACCTTATTTTATCTTCTTCGTTGGTGAGTATACTTTTCTTGTAGCACATGAATTACTTAATGAAAAGTGTTGATACCATGAAATAACTTTACAAGAACCTTCCTCTTGATCTATAACTCATTTAAAATATTCATTTCTTTCCATTTTATTTTCAAGACATCATTTGAACTCATATGAAACACTAGGTGCAAGTTCTTGTAAACACAGTCTTGAACTTTGATGTATGAGGAGTATTATGAGCTCATATCTTATCATGAATTTAGGAGAAATGCATCTTCAAGGGATCTAAATCATCACCATGTGCTTGGAGATCAACAAGATAATCTTAAAGCCTTCTTTTCAAATCTTCTTCACACCTCTGTATGCACAGTCATGGAGGACTTATACACTAGTCAGAGAAGTGCTTGATAAACCAAAAATTATGAGGCCTAGTTTTTTTCATAGATTTGATAGAAGTGTGTGATCTCTATATAACCTTCAAGTGTAAGGAGTGGCACTAGCATCCCCATTTTATTCATGAAGTACAAACTTGAGCAATGATCCTGACAAATTTACAAGCATAGAAAGACAATCATCAAGATTGAGTATGTTCACCCACATATCCATATTTTCATGAATTCTAGGTCATATTTCATGAAGGTTATATATATTTTAAAGCTCACTAGGTCCATATATTTCTTCATCTTAGTCCATAGAGATCAAACATGCTTGGTTTTCAAGAAAACCTCAAACTAGTTATTAGGCTAAAAACCAGTCTTGCTTCACCTTGCATATAACATATCAAAACTCAATTTCATGGAAAACTATTGCATAGGAACTCCAAAAGGAACCTCTACTCCATGAAAAAACACTCTTCTGCATAGGTTGAATGAAGAAAAACAAGTTTGCATGCCTAGACCACATACCTTCTTGACTGTCCCAAAATGGCAGTTTTGGGCCATTAGTACAAGTACACAAAAACACTTCATCTCATCATGTCATGGGATTGAACAAGTTGTATTGGACCTATACCACCTGTACATGCTCATATAACACTTAAAAACATGTCATTTCATCAAGACTCTCATACTCAATTGACTGGTTTTTGACATGTTTAGCCCTTAGCGGTAGGTGACATAGATTGACAAGGTTCACTCAAATTTTACACTAAACACACCTAGATATTTTCATAGACATCTAGGGAACTTACCATACATGCGTCTAAATCAATACTTTCATTTGAAACTTGTAATTCATGACTGTACTACCAATTTTCTTCAAAATAAGAGTAAAATTGTACTTGACGAGATGACATGTAGCATGCCACCTATGCATAAATAAAATAGAGGGAGTCCTTTACAAGATCAAATGATCACTTTGGAATTTCCATGAGTTTTAAGGACCAAAAACTTTATTTTTTCCATCACTTCAGAATGAGGATTTTAGGAGTGTTTGGAGTAGTTTAGCTTATTAGAGTTTGTTCATAAATGATATGGCATCATTATTTCTCATTCCAAATATAAAATTCACTTGACTTCATGCCCTAAATATGATGAGAAATTTAGGTCACCATGAAAAGGTTTTACATACCAATGAGCTCTTCAAAGATGACCCTCGAGTTGGGAGAGAGCATTTTGGGAGCTCGGTAGAGCCAAAAACCTCCTAACTTGAAAAATCTTCTTCACTTTTGCATGAAACTTGGTCTCTACAACACCGAAAAAATTAAATCCACATGTCCCAAGCCTTTTTATTCTTAAATAGGTCAGTTACTTCAAGACTAACGCCATCTACACTGTTAATTTTGATTGTTCTCAAGGATAGTCATGAGAAGGACCCCAAACATGCCTCCAAAGGTTGATATATGACCTGTAGCATCATCTAAAGACTCTATACAAGGTCCCTACACACTTCTCATGCTTGCATTTTCTTGTCATAGCTTGATTTACTTCATACACCCATCAAAGCTTGCACATGGTCCTTGAACAAGGCCTAATTGAGATATTTTACACCATAAATCATCAAGTATCTCATGTTTTTCATTAGAGAAATAGTTTCTCATCCTTGAAAATACTAATGAGACCCATTATACATATTTTGAAACCACACTAAGAATGTCCATGCACCAAGATGATTGTTATGACACTAACCATGCATTAAGACCCTGTGTACACCTCATGAATTCTAAAAAAAAAAGACCAATACTCTAATTATGCCATTTGAGGTCTGAAAAAGGAACTACCAATCAACCATCATGCCCCTGAAGAGTTGACATCTCATCACTCACTCTTTACCATCAATGCACCATGTCATCAATGACAACACCACCAAGACATGGTTCAACAAGTGTAACTAAGATATTCCATCATTATAGGTAGTTTAGGGAAGTTATACAAGGTGAAACTAGTTTAGGAACAAATTGTGCAACATCGAGCTACTTATAACATAGTGCAGGGAAATGAAAGAAGCCAAAAATCTACCGAACTTGTTATGAATGGTCAAGAGATTGAGGTAATTTTGTAAAGTGAAAAAAATCATTGGAAAGATAAAAATGTATACTTCACATTACAAAAGTTTCGGGAGACTCTGTCATTGGGATTTTGAGACATTGGCCCGATAGTGCAAGTGAAGATCTCCAATCCTGGTGGAGATTCAAATGATCATTGTGGGAATTCCAAAGGGAGTTGGAACCTGATTCAAAAATAAAATTGAATGTAATTCACCCTCTACATGGACCATATGATAATTTAGATAGATATTCAAGTTTCTCTCCATTATAAGTTTGATCTTCGGGTGTACAGGATTGACTAGAATAAAAAAGTGGGGTAAATTTTGAATTGCATGAAGAATTGGATCCGAAAGTGGTAACATTGATCTTAGAAGGTATTTTCAAGTCAAAACCATATAAATGTTTCCCATGAAACTCTCATTGAAGCTCCGGGGCAAAAGACTCACTCTCCGGGGTTTATTTTTGACAGTTGTTGGTGAAGGCATGCTTATTATAAGTGTACAAGTCTCACTTTCACACCTTGGATGCAAGTTTGCACCTTTATAATTGGTGAAAATTTTCATGGGGTTCAAAAGAGTGTGACCCCCTTGTGAGAAGAAGTGGGAGTTGAGTTTTCGTCACTTAAGTGACATCTTTGGTGGTTAGGTGGAGTTTAATACCTCACATGAAATCTTGACCCCATTTTTATGACCCAAAACCCCTTTAGCACACCTTGAGGTCCTGATTGAATGTTTTCACCTTGTTAAAATGTATGAAAAAGTGTGACCCTAAGGAGGATGACTTCTTTCGTCACTTAAGTGACATCATCTCATGCTAGGTTAGTGTTTTCACCTCACACCTCTCAAAGCGCACTTTTTCAATGCTTTGTTGCACCTTTTCACCTAGTGAAAAAGTGCATCAGTGTAAAAAAGTGTGACCATTTTCTTGCACACCTCTTTTGGTACTTGAACTTATAACTTGCATGCTAGGACATAGTTTTCAACTCACATTATTGCACAAGCCATCCCCATCTCCGTGAGAGCTAACATTATGAACCAATTTTAAAATCATATTTCACATTTGCACCATTGCACCACTTACAAAATGTGGTAAGGTGTAATGGAGGCTCACATTCCCCATTTGGAAAGTCTCAACCCGGGTTAAGGAGAAAGAGTGCAAGTAAATCAAGAGGTGGGTTTGGCTTAACCATGGTTTGATTTAAATATTTAAATGAATATTATGAATTTTGGAGCCATTTTTCATAATCCCCATCTCTCCATTTCCATTTCACCTATTCATGCTCTTGTTTTTCTAATAAAACCCATATACCTGAAACAAAAAAATGCTCATATCTCACTCATTTTAACTTTGTTTTTCCTCAAATTTTGTCGAGCACTCCTCTTGAAAACACCTTTAAGAAGATCCAAGACTCATCCCCATTGATCCTATGGTTTTTTCATAGCACCCACCTATTCATATCTACCCAAAAAAGTTTCCTTTTCAGATTATGAGATATATGGAGGATAAAATCACCCAAAAATTGGAGCAAGAACTCACGATGAAATTCCTAATCCAACAAGACAATTTTCACTCCAATCGACAACCAAAGCACCTACTTATATTTTTAGTAAGTTTTCCTCTCTACCTTACTAAACTAGTTTTGTACCAAAGAAGCAAACATCCAAAACCCTCAGTGCAAACCTCAAGTTCGGGACTCCAAAATTGGAAATTGGGAAACGTGAAAAAATGGCTAAATTTAGTAGGTCAAGGTGAGGTGTCACTTACTAAAAATAGTAAGTGTTTGGAAACCCAAATTTCACACACACCCTCATCTCATCATTTTATCACCATTCTAGGAAACTATGAATATATCAAATATTCCATATATGAGCCCATTTCTACTTTGTCCACTGAATATCCACTGGTAGGAGACAATGATGTTGCCCACCTAGATCTGGAAGAAATGAGAAATTGAATGATGAACAACGTTAGAGAACATGTGGAAGAAAATATTATTTCTAGTGGAATTTTAAAAGCAGGAGGTCATCCAATCTTAGTCTAAAGCACCAAATATGACCCTACCTCCTGAAAAATCACTATGGATGACAACTCATTGCTGACGGTCCTGACTTTGAAGGGAATCTCAAGTTATCTACAAATTACAACTCATAGAAACATAATGATAATAAAAAAAAATTCAACTCAATAATGGCTCATGATAAACTCCTACTTATAAGGGATTACAATTGGATCTTGGTTAAAACTTGGGATAAAACCATTAAGGCTTCCAAAATCACTATCAAGGAGAGAGTTTTAGGAACCTTACTCATATGCTATTACATTGCTAAGAAGAGTGATGGAAAGGAAAAACCAAGGAATTCCAGGACTAGATGGCCTAGTTCATGCTCACAATCATGGAGGGAAATCAAATCATAGATTAGGTCCAGATCATCAGTGATAATCTCCACCAGTAGCTAATGCAACTATTCACCACCAAGAGATTCAAAATGAAATCCTATATGGTGTATGACCTCACATGCATTATACCATACGAGAGGATTGTCTATTACTAAGAATGTTCCTCAGAGGGTTCCTACCTTTGATAAGTACAAACAGATCACCTTGAAATAAAGCAATGTCCATTTCACACATGTGAGTGATGCATTCACCACATTCATCATTCGAATCCTTAAAGGAAATCTTGAAAGAAGAATATCCCCTCAGGAAGTTGAGTTGATTGAGAAGTATGGGTATCACTTCACATAGTTTCATGCATTCACATGCATCAAGGTGAGTGGTTTTTATCTTTCTCCACTCAGGATACCTAAGTACCCTAGTGACAAGATCATCATGGTAGAGCTATGTAGGAAAAACTCTTAGGTGCATCTCAAGTGCAAGGGTTCGAGGAAGAAAGGAATCTCATTCCCTATCTCACTCAGTGTTTTCTCATGCAAGAGTGCAATGGATGCCAAAAACATTGAGACCTCCCTCATTGTATTTCATTTATTTTCCTATGTACCTAGGCCCAAATTTGACATACGAAAGATCTTGAGTCTTTTAGTGTTCTTGGATTGCATCACACTCCCAAATTGGAAGACTATTGGGATAATTATGCGGATGAACTTGAAGTCGAGAGAAATACTACATGAGGATGACTATGGATGAGATAGAAACAATTGGATTTGATTGGTTAACTGAAGGAGTTCAAGAAGATGGTTCTAAGATGTTTGATCCAAAGTACGAGGTAGTGAAATCATCTCCCCTTCCTCTTCCCTCATGGATTGTTCATGAAGATGAAGATATAAAGGAACATACTAAAGCACTTATTCAAAGATAGAAAGAGTTATTCAAAAGAAAGAAAGATTCTAGTAAGGGAGAAGGAAAAATTCAACCTTTCTTAGGCAATTATCACACTCATCATTTGTTGAGGATCCCGAGAGAGCTTCTAGTTCATCCCACTTTGATAAAACATACAAGAGGAAGATGGTGGAAATAAAGAGCACTGAAGTCCCATCTTCCAATGAGTCTTGCAAAAATATAAAGTCAAGGAGGAACAAGTTGAAAAGGAAAAACAAATTGAATATTTGGAACAAGGAGAGATTGACCCCTCTCAATATCCCGTGCATCAAGTAGAGCCAAGTGTCTCATTTGAGGTAGTTGAATCAACTCACAATGAGAAATCATTGGTCTCATAACAGGCACCTGAGCTTCATAACATCTTGTCCACACCATTGGATCCATTCCTATGGGTCCGTGACTTGCTCAATGGAGAATCAAGAATGGTGTAACAAGTTGCAACACCAAAATTCAAGTTCATATAAAAGTCCATGAAAGACAATAAGTTAAGGAAATCATAGACTACTTCAAGATTCTACACCGAGGCTTCGGAGCTTAGTTTGTAGAAGTTGAAAAACCAAAGGTGGATAAGACTTTGGAAGAAATGACTCTAAATGACTATGAGATGACCAAATTATCACTTGGTCAAACTACACACGAGGGTGACACTCATATTTTTAAGGAATCTTTGACTCAAATATTGGAGTGGAATGAGGAATATGCAAGAACCATAGATCAATTGGAGGAGCATGTGAGGACCTTATCTTCATATGTACGGTCATTCTTGGAGTCATGCTCCTCATCCTTGCCCCTAGTTTAGGTGGTTTCACCCGTCAACAACTTCAACCTGAAAGACCTCAAAAAATCCCAAGGATTCACAATGTAGGGGAGAGCGAACGACAAGTGAGTCATGAAAATCATCGAAAAAGGGAATGTGCTTTTTCTTGAGGTCCTCTCTATCTTCCATTTTGTCTTGGACACCATTTAAAGAATCAAAGAAACCGGTGTGGAAATGGAAAAAGAAATATGATATGGGATAATGTTCTCCCACTGACCTTTGAAATGGGTATCCTTGACACCTCATTCTTGATAAGAAAAAATGTTTTCATGGACCCAACTAAGAACTTATCCCATGTCTAGTTCCACACAATGGATGTAAGGTGGGATGCATTGAAATATGATTTGATAGAGCTCAAAGAATGAGATAAAAATGCTCAAATAATTATTGAATATCTAAGAAAATGTGTAGAAGATCTTGGAGCCCCTCATATCAATGAAAACACATCCTTGGGAGAGCTCATGAATCCTTTTCAAGAAATGGTTTAGAAAGAGACAAGATATCCTCTCTCTTAAAATGAATACACCTTGGAGTCACTCGCCATAATCCATAGTTCTATTTAAAAAATTGCTCGAGATCACAAAATTTGTTTTTCTTAGTTCAAGAAGCTAGGCCACATTGTAGAGGCTTGGATCAAAACATTGGAGAATGTGAGAATTCATCGGTCGGATAAGATCACACAGCAAAGAAGTGGTTCATTTTTTTAGAGAGGTGAAAGGAATTGAGTTCAAGCCAATTGAATTTCCACAGGAGGCATCAGAGGTAGAATATTCATCATAGGAGCAGTCTTCATCAAGTGGCAGAGATACTTCATTCTTCTCCATTCTCTTCCTCCTTCTATTCTCACTCTTCTTCTACTCCCTTCCTTCTAATTCTTCATTGTGTGTAATGATGAATTTTTTTCTTATTCATTAAAGTGACTATGTAATATTTGTGCAATGTAAAAGTCCTTTTACAATTATAAAAAGGGGATTGATTTTGTCTTTCCTAATGGCATTTGAAAATTCACTTGTAATGGGAATATGAAAAGTCATGTGGGGGTAGATGAAGAGATGAATTGTAAAGATATAAAAGGAGATGACCTCCTCATTATAAAGGGATGGTTTTTCTTGTTTACTATCTCCTCTGGATTTCTAGAAACATGTGCCTTCATTTCCTCTATTTATTATATATTGTTATTCTATCTCCATCTCAACTTGTACTCCATGAACATTGTAAATTGTGCAACATGATGCAATAAAACTTTGTGTTTCTTGTTGATTGTTCCTCTTTCTTTGTGAATGGTTTCTTCTCATTGATGTAAGTGAAGTGTTCTTATTTTAATGCAATGAACTCAACTATGCTATTTTTGATTAAAATACCCCTCCTATTTCCCTCTCCTATCTCCCTCACTAAGCAATTTTCCTCCCTTGTATTCCATACAAGAAATTTCCACAGGTTTAGGGAAGTATTCCTATGTGATCCCGGTCTTCGGTCCACCCCATAAATTAGTTTAGATTATTTTCATTTCCTTTCTTTCAATAAATGGATCTTCCCCCTTTTAACAGAGGGACCTAGTCCCAGAGTGTTGGTGAAATTCCACAATTTTTCCTCACAAAAATTATTTTTCAAAGATGTTTGATGGGTTTTTTTACCATGATCGGAAGTCACATATCTATTAATATATAATCCTCGTAAAATAATTATAGATCCTTGAAAGAGGTCCTGGGAATGGGGAAAATGTTGTGCAAAGGTAGGAAATATCATTTTCTATAAGATAATCTCATAGTTTACATGTGATATCTTTATACTTTACTATTTTTCCTTCACTTATATCTAGAAACTTAGGTTCCTTCATTCCCGATGTCAAAAATTCTATTCATGATAATATGTTTAATGTGTATTGATTCTAATAATGAACATGTTTTCTCCTTGGGGCCACCCATATTTCCTCCTTAATATCATTGTATCCTTTTTCAAATGGGATAGACTCTAGATATTTTCCATATCCTTTATATCATATCTTTTCATTTGTCGAGGGACAAGTTTGTGGGTTTCTTGCACAATGATTTGGTAATAAAATTACCTCTAATTAAATGTTGCAACTTCCGTAATTGCATGCACTTGAAAAAGTGGGTTTTTCCTGGTGGCCTTGTGGTCGAGGATCCAAAGGGGAACTCCACCGAACCGTGATAAACCTAGAAATATCTTGATAGAGAGGAATTTGTCAAGAGAGTGGGAAAGGGAGTGAGAATAAGAGGTAGGGGAACTAATGTTGTAGGTAGAATTTTAGAGCCCTGCACACACTAGTTAGAAAAATTTACACATGCATTTTTGAGAAGAAAACAACATGATTTTTTGAGCTACTGGCTAGAGGAAACCATACGTACAAAGACGTACACATTTGTATGCCTTGGAAAACATAAAATTCTTCCTTTATTAGCTTGCAAAATCACAATTGTACATAATTAGAAATTGAATAAATGTGAGGTAGAGAAAATAGAAGAAAATCAGCTATCTCTTTGTTCTTTCACAAGCATTACTCTCTTGTGAGATTAAAAATTGACAACCAGATAAGAATTTTAGAAGAAGCCCAAATGAGGAGCTCAGTACAATTTTGTAGAAGAGGAAAAAATCTTCATCTTCTAGGTGACACTTCATATGCCCTATTTTTGACTTTAGACTATTCACATTCCTATCAAATATTAAGTCCCTTTTATAAAAACAAGGTGACTTAATTTTACATCATGTTTCTAAAGTCACTTTTAATTAAATTAAATACATTAAAAATGCAAACCCCAATGCGAAATGTGTGTGTGTGTGTGTGTGTGTGTGTGTGTGTGTGTGTGTGTGTGTGTGTGTGTGTGTGTGTGTGTGTGTGTGTGTGTGTGACTTGATCTCACTTCTGGTGGTCTCCATCCCATCTTGATGAGAAGATTGATTGCATCCGAATTTCCTTCATGAAATTCACATCTCGAAAGTTTTTTTAGAATTATTGAAGGATTTCTTCTTGTCTTCATCCATGACCCTAATGCAATCCCTTGTAGGTATACGTCCATTTTTTCCACTCGTGTACAACCTTCTCCTTCGTGATGAAAACTATGTTGGGCGATGTTAGAATTTGTAAGGCAAGTGAGATGGTTTTGGGGGCTATGACTACCATTTCCATACCATTTTCAGCTCAAATTGTCCATGTGTCGGGCTCATAGTGGTGTGAGAAGGCCAAGACCATCTCAATGTATTGTACAGGACATGGGGTGTCCTATAGCTGCAAATAACCCACTTGTGAACACTTTATCTTCAATCTTCCCTCTTTCCTTTTCCATCATGTGAGCTTTTAGATCATTGAAATCCATATAGGAAACATCATTGTCATCTATCTCATACTCAGAAGAGAGATGTTGTGCTAGTTTCATTCCTGAAAATTTGAACTTCATGATTACTCAACACTTACTATATCTAGGAAGGGCAACTTACTATTTTTAGTAAGTGTCAGAAAATACCTCTCTAAACCCTAACTACAGCTACCAACTTGAATGTCTAAATCCTAGTACACTCTTTTTGTGAAATCCATCCTCTGGAATGACTTACTGTTTTTAGTAAGCGCCTATGAGACAACTTACTATTTTTAGTAAGTGTAAAACTCAACTTTTTCAAACCTCAATTGGCTATGGCAGCTTGAATTCCTTCTTCTCACTGTGTTCCTCTTGCCTTCTAAACCAACTTGCTATTTATAGTAGGTGCTTATGGAACCACTTACTATTTTTAGTAAGTGTCAATTGTGGGCCGAGATGACCTTTTTGATGATTTTCACCTGTAATACTTCCTCTGTGTTCACTACCTTCTTTGCAGCTTCTTCAGATGGTGGCTTACCCAAAATAATAGTCTCCCATGTAGAAAGGCCTGCTATTTTTAGTAAGTATACTTTTGGTGATCGGATCATGATGGGACAAAGATTTTTGATATGGGTTTTTTCCCAATATCAACCCTTTGAAATTTTAGATCTACTTGACAAGTTTGGTTTGTGAGATTTTAAAGTTTGAAAATTTTCACTGACAATGTGGCCGTAGGCACGAAAACCATTCTGGAGCTTGAAAATTTTAGGTTCACTTCCCCTCCTCGGGATAAATATTTTTGATATGGGTTTTTGCCCAATATCAACCCTTTGAAATTTCGGATCTACCCGACAACCGGTTTGTGAGATTTTAAAGTTTGAAATTTTTCACCTGACAATGGCTACATGCACAACAACCATTAATGGATCTTGAAAATTGTAGGTTCACTTCCCCTCCTCAGATCTTGATGAAAATTATATTTTTGATATGGGTTTTCCAGTTGTTTCATAGGGAAATTTATTTGCAAACCGATCACTGGTTTAATGGGAGATGAGCTTTTTATTTTCGTTGCACCTTTGAAAAGAGGATCTATTTGCTACAAAAATCCTCGCTATGCATGAGAAATATGTTGCTTTGAGGTTTTTATAGCCTCTAAAAATGATGAAGATAGAAAAAAATTCTACTTCGATCCATGTCATGGTTTGCAAGTTATGACAATTTCTTCGTCGGGTAGCAACGAGGGCTTTTTTCAAATGAAGATCTTCATTTTCTCTCCATTCTTTGTCACTTTGATCCGCTTCTCTTATGAGATCCCTGTGTTTTCAATGTGAGGAAGATTTTTGGAGCTGATTGAGTGTATAAATGGAGGTTGGGAGGTCTAGAAAAAATTCTCCAGAGTTCGGTAGGGTATGGAGGTGTGGGGGATGAAATGGAGAAATGGCTAAGTCCTGGTAAATATTCATCCAAAAAAGCAAGCATGAGGGTTGGGCACATTTTTGTATCCCTTATGTCCCTTTACTAAAGGGAAGAAATGGACAAGAAATCCCCTCACACGTGTGGTTGTGAAATTTTTAAAATTTTTATTAGATGTACGTTTGATTGAGGGGGCTTGAGAGAAGCACCGGGAGTTGATGTATGTCCTCCCAAAGATATGACTAACTACGATAACTCTTACTTTGAGCCAACTTCCAATGACAATATATTGAGATCTTGAATGAGTTTCGAGGTGAAATTTTATATGAAATTGATTTTAAACCACACAATGAGTTGAATATTGATGGTTTCAAGCTTAAATTATGACTGCATCACCTCCAAATGACCTCTTCTTTATTAGGACCGCCAGTTGTGTGCTAGAAGAATGAGTTGCCTAGGGAAGTGCATGATGTTTCACGATGTCTTGTTTTTTCCACAATTTAGGGCATGGAAAATAATTTCCATAAGTACTTTGTTGGGATATTTAATCTTCACGAATCTCCTAGAATATTTTCTTGAAGTTTAGGTACTCCTTTGCGGTGTTTGCTCCTTTAGGCCCGAAAACCCACTTTTGTTGAATCGGCTCCAAAACCTTCGGATCTTTCCAAAATCTCCCAAAAATTTTCACAGATGTTCTTGGAAATTGAATGCATCTAAATGTTGAATTTTTCTCCTTTGTTCCACTCTAGGGGGTGCATTAGTCCTAGGAAGGCCAAGTGGTAGCCCTTCCTAAAACTACTAAAAATTTGGCATTCTCCAAAAGCTCCTAAAATCACCTAGGGGATTGAATTTGCTTTCCTAAATCACCTAGGGGGATTAGATGGACATACAATTGAGGACCATTACATGGAATGAGTAAGGCTTGGTGTTAATAATGGGTAGACTTGGGGTGTCTTGGAAAGGTAAAACTTGAAAGTTTTGACACATGGGTATCGTTGTCCTACTTTCTATTGAATTTTTCCATGCAAAAACAGAGGACAATAGATGACTCTATCTTGGGGGCATGTTAGGGATTGAGTGAAGTGAATACATGACATGAGGAATCCCATAATCTTAACATATAACACATTGACTAGTGCCTTATCCATTGGGCCCTATGGAGTCGTGTACAACTTACAAGAGAGAGATAACAAGGAAGAAAACACACGTAAAACAAAGGAAAGGAAACACACAACACACATGGAAAGGGAAATACACACACAACAGAAAGGAAAACACACACCCAACAATCACCTATGGTACAAGGTGGGGAACAAACCACTTACATTGATGATACTTGATTCAAATATTACCTATTTTGAGGAAATTCCAATGGTGTCCCATCCAGATATGAGAGTAGAAATACATTTTCACTACAAGTCTCGTGGATCTGGAATGGACCAAGCCATAATGAATCAAACTTTCCATGGATCCCTTTTTTCTCTCTCTCCTCTTGTCCCATAGTAGAACAAGATATCCAAATTTGAATTCCCTTGCCTTGGTCTTTTTTCAAAAATATTCTTCACCTTCAATTGGTGTTCTTTGATACAATCTACCACCTGAAATCTATTCTCCTACAACTTCTCAAGAAATAGGATCCTCTTGTCAATAAAATCCTTTTATTGTTCATCTTCTATTCCTAGAGCAATTTGAGAGCTAGCATTTCAACTGTAATGGGAATTTTTGCTTCAATTTCATATAACAGATGGAATGGCAACATGCTGATTGCTTTCTTTAGAGTGATCCTATCCACCCACAATGCATCATACAACTTCTTGTGCCAATTCCTTTGGTTTTCATCCACAAGCTTGTGGAAAATGGTCACGATGTTCTTGTTACTTGATTCAGCCTGACCATTTCCCTGTGGGTAGTAATCTGACGAGTGGGAATAAGAGATCCCATAGCCATAACAAAAATCCATCAACTCCTTTGAAGAAATATAAGTAGCATTATCCACCACGATATTTTGCGGGACTCCAAAATGGATGATGATGTTTTCCTATATGAAATTACAAACTAAATCCATGTTAGTTAGTTGGAATGGGATGACCTCTACACACTTCACGAAATAATTTGTCACCATGAGAATATAGGTGTACCCTGTGCTTGAATGAGGATTCAATTTACTAATCAAGTCTAGGCACCACTATTGGAATGGTTCTTCGATGACAACTGGATTGAGTGGTAATGCTATGAGTTGTGGTCTCCCAATAAATTGTTGACATGATTTGCACTTGGAGACCCATTCTTGGGTGTCTATGAAGAAGGTAGGCTGATGATATCTTCCTTAAAATATCTTATGTGTAGTTGACATTCTTTGATAAATGCCCACCACAAGCTTGGTCATGATATGCCTTCAACAATTTCTCTTGTTGTTCTTTATCGACGCACCTAAGAAAGCATCCATCGAGACCTATTTTGTAGAGAGTGTGGTTCTAGATTACAAACTTTGTTACTCTTAGCTTAAGTGTTCTCCTTTGCTTGTAATCAAGATGAGTGGGGCACTCACCGTATGTTAAGTAATAAGAAATATTTGTGTACCATTCATTGGTGGTGTTCACGAAGAGAAATTTTGGCTGTCTTCAAAACACTTTGGGCAGGGGAAATCATCCCCACTATGTTGAGCTTTGAGATATTCATCTTTAGTAATAATTCTACACAAACCATTCCCTCATTTCAAGTTTGAAGGTCAAATTTCCAAGTCATACTCTTGAGTCTTTGAGACCTAATTTCCTCTCTTAGTTCCAGCGTCTTGTTGTGTCAAGATGGACTTGATTGCACTTCCGAGGACCATCACCACCGCATGAGAGTTGACTTTAGTTTAGATAATTTTTCTTCATTGGGAAACTCATGAAGGAAATGGGTGCTTCTACATCCTCATCATTATTCTAAACAACAACATAAGAGAGGGTATACTCCACGCAGAGAGATACATGACGAATTATTTTTTGAATTCCAGAGACACAAGGGTTGGGAATTTGGAAATGGCCTTCTTGATTTATTCAAAAGCTTCCTTCCCATCGTTATTCCATTTGAAGCTAGCTTGAGGTTTCATCATGGTTGTAATATGTTTCTTCAATTCTGTGAACTCCGTAACGAAGCGTTGAAGAAAATTGACTTTTCGAAGAAGGAATGAACTCCCTTCTTACTTGTGGGAAAGGATAGTGCTTGAATGGCTCTCACCCTCTCTAGATCAATGTGTGCACTATGCTTGTTTACAATGTGCCCCAATATCTTACCTTATGTGACCCTAAATATTCACTTTTTTGGATTCAAGGATATGCCATGCTTCCTACACCTTATGAGGACATGTTTCAAGTGATGCAAGTTGTCTCCTCTCTTACTTGAGAAGATGGTAAGATTGTCCCAGTATTTGAAAATGCAATGATTCGAATCCTTGAAGGTAAGATCCATCACCCTTTGAAATTTAGCTCATGCATTGATTAGACCAAAAGGCATTATTTTATATGTAAAATTTCCCCATGGTGTTGTGAAAGTTGTGTTGGTGCGATCCTCCCCGCCACCTTAATTTGATTGTACCACGATGGTTCTACATCATGCTTTGAGCTAAATGGAAACCATTGGTGGTGTCGTATTTCTCTTAAGATAATCCCATACAATATTTCTTTGCATTTCATTAATTTTCACCTGCTAAATACTATGACAAATAAGCTGCAATTATGGATGTTAAAGTGGTGAACCAAGCATATTCATATCTCGAAGGCTTTAGACTCGTGCTCTGTTGAACATATTATTCACAGGAATCAATGGGGATTTTCCTCTATAGATACGGATTCACATTTTGAATCACCATTCAATTTTTTTTTGATAAGTCTTTGGAGATGTTAATGATTTTTCCACATGAGAGCGTTCTACCAGGTCATTTTGTACACGTACAAGGTCTCCACTTTATGGTTAGTTTTATAAAATATGCGCTTTTAATAGTGTATTTTTTTGAGTTGATGATCTTTTAGTTTGTGAGATCATCTTATTTTAGATAGTGATTATATGGTTGGTCAATGTGAGCATTAGTCATATGTTTTATTTTAAATATTAGTATGAAATTTTAAGGAAAATGTTAATTAATTAGTGGTATACGAGTATAGGTGGGCCTATATAGTGGCTCATCGGTACAATTTATAATAATACTCTATAGTCCAAATCAATGTATGTAAAATAAAGAGTCAAAATAAAAATTAAAAAAATTGTGTTGAGAGTTAGAGTCATTTTTTACGCCAATGTCAAAATATTCATCCTCAAAATTATAAAAAAACTTTCTTTACGAATGTATTTTTGGTTGAACTTGACATTTGATTTAGACATGTAATTGAACTTCATGATAAAATCTAGCTGAGTTAGTAGCATAATTGATCAAAGGATGGAGGCATCAGAGGGTGGAGGTTGATCAAAAGCCTCTATTCGATCACCAATGACAGGGCCACACAGATGGTTTGGTGGCATTTTTTTAGATATGTTTTTCAGCTTTTTTCCACGTGTTTTAAATTTAAGTGTTCCTATGTTCCACATTTTTGGTTTGCTAAATAAGTGGAAATTTCACATTGAGAGGGGGAACATAATTTCAATGTTCCATTTCCATTATGACAACTTTTCCTTTGTATATGAGAAACATAATTTCTTATATTATTCCCTTCAGTGAGATATTGATGAGAGCTGATGAGAGTACTACACATCATGATGTGGTTGTTGGTAACCCACTTGCAAAACCATCATTTGTGGTTTGTGGTAAACCACTTGTAAAACCACCACTTTTGGTTGTTGGTAAACCATTTACAAAACCATCATCTTTTGGTTTGTGGTAATCCACTTGTAAAACCACCACTTTTGGTTTTTGGTTAACCATTTGTAAAACCATTACTATGGTTTGCGATTGTCCTATTAAAATCACCAAATCATGAGCATGTGTAGATACAAGATTGGTTTTCTTAAGAAGTTAGTGTTCTATGGTTAATTACCATGAGGTAATTAGGATAGGTGTGGTAAAACTAGCATTTACCAAATAGTAATTAATAAGTTAGTAACATTATTGTTATATAAAAATAATGCATATTTGTCTAGTATGTTGTATTGTTGAGAGTTACAACAATAATTCATAAAATAGACATGAGAGGTTATAAAGTTTCCTAGTTTATAGGAGATTATAAGCCCTATACATTAGCACACTTATCTTATGGTTTAGTGTTGTATGAATTGAATTTTATTATTCAATAAAATGAGGAATTATTATTATTGAGATATTTGTGTGCTCTGCTTTCGTACAAAATTACATAGTCTCTTATTTTTCATGTGTTTTTGTTTGTCGGTCATTCATTGTTATATACTAGAGGAGATTTATGTTTATTTTAATAAATTGCATTGTCTTATTATTATTATCACCCTTAGATTTATTTAGCCCTTGGCTACCCCATTTATTTCTAAATTCTAGTAGGATTATATAGTAAGTAGGCCGTCGGGAGATATCTGTTCTATCTGGCTCGTCCTATCGCCATATCTAGAATCTAGAATCTATAGATAGGGGTGGGGGGCAGTTCTAATCTATGGGGCAGCCGCCCGATTGGGGAGCGCATGCAGTCGGGGTTCAGCAGGTTCAATGCTGCGGACAGAGGTATCACTAGTCAATGGTTCTACTGTTCCCCCCAGAGTCAATGGTTCTACCGTTCCCCCCAAGATTCGAAGTTGGGGTGACTGGAGCGAAAGAATATCGTATGAATCTTTCCGTATCATACGAATTTTGCATTGAAAACTCCTCCGGGAGAAGCTAGAATTCGTTCCGTTTGGATATCGATTGGTCCCAGTTCGACATGGTTTACGTGCCATTGGTTCCCGGAGGAGTCAATATCTCCATCGGCTAAACCCCATCTGACCCTGCCTTTGGACCCGTATCCTGTTCGTACACGATCGACGGAGGCCTCTTCGACATGTGTTACTACGTCTCCAGTAGCACGCTCCTACTCCGTCTTTCCCTCCATGAGTTATCAAATTTGGTGCCCTTCGATCCCCAGTTGCTATGAAGGACGAAGGGCGAGATACAATCAATTCTTTCACCCAAGTGGTTTTTGCTTCTCCCCGTTCTTGTTCCTAACTCTTACCCAGGCAAGTACCTATATTTATCTTAGTTATAGGCCTTGGAAACATATAGCTATCATAGGGTTAGGGCTATTTTCCTCTAAAATTATGACAACACTCCTTGAGTACCTTTATATCTGCACAATGTGGCCAATATTAGATTGGATCCTCATATTTCATAATCTAGCTAGGAACCTCTCTTTTACATGTCATACACTATTGAACCTAACATGAATCTTATTCTACGCTATGTTAGGTCGATTCAATTAGTTTCTTTATTTCTCTTAATTTTCCTATGTAATTGGCCCCTATACAAAACCCTACTACATGGTTGATCACGTTTGTGTATCATTATTCTTCTCCTAAAGTTATCATCCCTTGTGTAAGATTTCTACATGACCGATCCCATTTGACTATCTTTGATTCCTCACAATTTTATTCCTTGTGGGTTTCGAGATATATAGATATTTCAAGTTTGTATTCAGATTTCCATCTATTACAAGCCATAAATCTAATTTTCATAGTTTCCCTAGGGTCTCAAGTTCATTCCTCATCTTTGGGTCTCTATCTAGGGATCTTTTTTTTTCCCAAATCACCTTTCATTCCATATCTGGAAATTAACAAATCTATTTTAAAATCCCTCAAAGGTTTTTCTTAATTTTCATAAATTTAATGAAAACGTCTTTTTGTTAAGCATTGATATCAACACCATTTTTAATAGTAAAAGATTAATTAGATATTTATTCACTTTTGGAAACTTCCTTAGAGGTTTTTATTCCACACATTAATTTGCTAATGCCTCTTTTTGTTTCGTCAAAATCATTTTATATTTCCATAAATAGTAGTTTTAGTAATTTGATGACGATTGTCTTTTATCAAAACATCACTTTTTGGCCTACCTTCATTACTAATTTTGGGATTAATATTATCCATCTCCAATAATCAAATTTTTGTTCCTATACTCAATAATCCTATGATATATTGATTTTTGGCCTTAGTTAATATTTCTTATCAAGCATCTTATTTTTGGCTTTATATCCTATGTCATCAATCACTATGTAAATCTTCTTACAAAGTCGATCCCACCTACATATTTGATATTTTGATCTTACGCCATTGACCTTGTCATCTTCCATGGATGATATCTTCTAGCGATTTTATTATCTCTTCTCCCTACCATTTTCTAATGCCATCGTCCCCTATGCATCTCTACATGGTCGATCCCATTAGAATTTGGGGCAAAAATACCATGGGGCACACTTTCAACAACCTTAACCATGTTGAAAACATCATCAAAGATATGGATAATAACATGACTTACATCATTTCTAGAATTGGAGATATAGAAACTATTTATTTCTACTCCATCACATATGAAGAACCCCAAAATGATATTCTTGTGTCTCATCAATTTATATCTTCCTCTGCATAATCAATTCCATCCATATCTTTTGGACGCCATAAAATTTTGTGCTCCAACATGTCCGATCATGTTTAGATATACAACAACAATGGGTCATAATGTGGTATAAATTCAATAAATTGATCTTATCTAGACCATTAAAAACCTCAACAACAATGAATATTACACATCTAATGATGAAGAAGTAGGGTTTTTTAGTGGTGAATATTTGTAATATGGCGAATATTCCATTTTTGAAAAATTTGAAAAGGAACATTTTCTTGCGTGGGTCAGTGACCTATTCACCTAAAAATTACAGTTTAATTTTTAATAGGGGTCAGCTTCACCTACCCTTAAAAATATACCATATATAATCCTAGATTATTTTCCAGGTAAAACACTACTAGCTCACTCATACCACTTGGGGGCATATCTATTATCAAGTACAGTAAACTTGCGAAGCAACAAAGGCCAGTACACAAAGTGTAGTTTTATAGATATTCATCAGATTTGTAGTTGGGTGACAAGTATTATTCTTAGATGCATGACAAGAAATTTCACCATTGAAATGTGAAAAGGAGAGTTTGTTGATGCATGAAAAGGAGAGTTTGTTGATGTGTGACAAGGAAGTTTGTTAACACACGACGGGAGGCGGAGAGGCTGCAAATGTGCGACAAGGAAATTTTGTTGATGTATGATAGGAGGAGGCGGAGGTGTAGACGGGTGATAGAAGATTTCTTTGTCGTGTGAAAGAAAACTTGTTGTCGCGTGAAAAAAACCTCTTGTCACACGTTAACAAGGTTACTTTCACACTACAACAAATCTTATGTCACGCGTCTGCAGCCTTTTTGTCACATGACTTGAAAATGAGAGCTTCTTTCAGGTAAAAAATTTGCACACAAACCCCAAAAATTAGTCTTTCTAGCGAAACTTGTTCCAGGGATATTCACCAAGTATTTTCCACCTCTGATTTCCAAGAGGTATCTTAAATTGAACCACGAGAGGAGAAATCAATTAATGTTACTCGGGGCATATGTCTTATGGAAGGGACAATCCTAGAACCTCACATAAGACTTATTAGTTACAAAAAGCATCCTAAAAATGGAGAAACCTCTCATTAATCCCAAACAACTCTTTTACAAAATAGTAATACCAAGGATTCTTCCTCTAGTGGCCTTAATCCACCACCTAATCCTAATATCATGATTATCAATTTATTGGATCAACTAGCCATGTTGCAATTATCTACCACTGCTAGTATGCTTCAAATGTAAAATAAAATTTTACAAATGGATTCTCATCCAACAAAGGTCCTTATAGGTATTAATTAACCTTTAATACTTCATTTTCCTTTGGATACTAATGGGAATTATATCCCTCCTCATTTAATCCATATTAAGGTTCTCCAAACATTATAAAACAAACCCCTAGTGCCTTACATAGCCTATATATATATATATATATATATATATAGGGGAGATATCTTCTACCATTTCTTATGATGGGCTAATTGATCTAACCCCTGTTTTAAGAACTTTGGGAATATCTAAAAGGAGTGAATTCACACCAATACCTAAGATACGAGATAAGATACTTACAAATACCTTTGTAGGAGATGCTTTAGAATGGTACAATCAAATCCTTTCAACTCTATTATAGATCTTGAATTTTATCCCAAGCTTTAGTGAAGGAGTTATAATAACATGACCTTCCGAAAATACCTTTCAAAACTTCATTAATTTGAAACAATCTCCTAATGAATCAACTCATGATTTCATCAAGTGATGGAATATTTTATCTAATCAATCCAACCATTATCTTGATAATCAAAACCTTTCCAAATATTCCTTAAGGCCCTTGTTATTAATATATAATATAAGGTTTGATCCTTCTCTCCCACCACATTAGAATATGTTTTCAAACAAGCCAAGTGACAGGATTACCTTATGTGAGAATTTGAACAACCTTAAAATCCTTTAAACAACCTCAAACCAATCTCCATGGATTAAAAATCCCTTAATGGATCTCATGTACAATTCTCCACATCATTGAAAATTCCTCATGTAACAACTTTATCGCTTAGAGGATTCCTTCGATGAGGTGAAAACAGATTTTGCAGGAGAAGGTGTATGAAACCCTAAAGACATTTGTTTTAAGATTCGGACTTAGTAACATGTTTTTATCTATTTAAAAATTAATATCCTAAATGTGACAAAATAACACACTTATCACATCCTTATATAACACAGTAAAAACAAGTATAAAATATACAAAAATTGATAGGAAAAATGAGGTGGTGTGATTGTTATTGAATTGAAAATGCTTAAGAATAATTTTTAACTTAGACCTACATGGGTGTTGGATAATAAAAAATGCTCATAACAAGATTAGAAGACAATTTGCAACATAATCTTGAAATATTATTAAGATCTATAGGATACCATAAATAAATGAGGATGAACAATAACAATTGTCAATAACAATAGAAATTAGTATCAGATGTCCATAATGATATAGGCTTACCGTTAACAATTGTGCATGTTTGACATGCTCACAACTATGAGAATGCCTTCATCTACTCCTATTTTATCAATACCTCTTATGGATATATAGATTGATGCATGAGCGGTGAATGCCTTCTCCTTTGAACTTACCTCAACCCCTAAGAATTCACCCAAGATAAGGAAATATATAAAAGTATTGACCCATGATACATATCAATTAATTAGGACTTGTGTAGTTTTATGCAAATGTGTGACCCATGTTGACCTTAAGCCTCGACAATAGTGTGAGGGTTAAGTAGTTCGTTTTACCCAACTAGAGCTAACATCACAAAGAAGGGTAGATATCTCTTATAAAATAAGTATTTATCTTTTATTAAACACGAACAAACCTTAAGGTTTAGGGTTTCGATACAAATTAGGCTGAACATGAAAAAAAGAGAAGATACTAATACTAGTTTTTGAGAGATTTCTAAAAATGTAAAGAACTTGAAAAATTCTACAATTTGCACCCTTGGGAGCGATTATATGAAAAAATATAAATTTGTAATAACTTGTGCAAATTAAATCAAAAAATTATGAAATTTTTAGGGAATCTTACTTGAAATGTTTTTCAATTCTGGTAAAAATATATCCCACCAATTCGTTCTGGTTCTAAATATATCACGGAAACAAAAATTAGGTTTTTGCCCTAATTTTGTGAGATAGACTTTGATACCACTTGTAATGAAATTACTAGTATATTTAAGATTATGATCAGCAATAGAACACCAAATAACAAAATATTTCAGAATAATGATCTCAATATGTAATTATAATAGCTTCTTCACTTCGAGGGGGCAACCTCAAACCATATAATAAGACTCAAATGCTCAAAATGATAATGAACTACTACCTACAATCCCCTATATATACTATTCATTTGCTATGACCTTCACCAAGACTGACCTATTAAGCATGAGAAATTATAAATGATATAATAAAATGATATGGTAAGCCACAAGTCGGTTACTCATATCATAATATAAGAAATAGGTTAAGGGCGTAGCATTACTCAAAACATCAATGGTTCAAACCACCAATATCACACATATATTGATCATAATTACATAAAATTCAGCATTATATGTTTTAATTGATTATATTCATATCCTTCACTTCTTACATTGATTTCTCTCTTTACTCTTCATGATTATATCATCTCTTCTCACTCATTTTCGTGATATCCTCTTTCCTCCTCATTTTACATCATTATATAGCCTTTAAAAGGAAAAAATTATGTCTTTTCACTCATAATGACTCGTGGTAACCATTGGTTAACACTTATTTACATTATTAACTAGTAATTAGTGGATATTTACACATATATCATGGTATTTATACATTTTCCTTGTGTAAAATATTATATATTCTTCATTATTATCATTCTAATATGTTTCTAGCTTCCGTGGTATATTATAATGCTCATATAAATCCTGAAACCTTCATAAAATAACTTCATAATATGAATAAATTTGTCAACATCATCCCCAAATTCAAACATTGTCTCATCCTCAAGACAACCAAGTGATGACTTAAAGTCCTATTCTTCACTACTAGAGGAATATTCCTCAGTAGGTAGCCTGATAATCTTCTTTTTCCTTGGTGTGTGTTCTTTTCTAGTTCCTCCATTCCTCAAGGATTTTGTCTTGGTCCCTCTATTCTGGTATACTTGTGCTTCATTTGAAAACTTGAATGAATCATATTCTCCATTATCATCTCTGGTATCCTTATCACGTATCGACGCGTTTTTACTAACAATTTATCATAATAATCCCCATCCTTCTTTGTTCCATCTCGTTCATTTTCTATTATACCATATTTTGACCTAACTATACTTTTCTTCTTCTTTTCTACCACCTTTTATTTTCTTTCTATTTCCTCGTGGTTTGGCTTATTTTTTATTTCTTTTGCATTCTCTAACTTTTCCTACCTTTTTTTTCAAGATCCTCACACAATGTCACAGTTTCATTTTCTCCCTTAGTACTTAACTTCCTTATCTCCTTTTCTCTTTCCATTTTTTGGTTTTCTAGTTTATCAATATATCCAAACATAAAATGTTGAATTTTATGTAATTATGATCAATATATGTGTGATATTGGTGGTTTGAACCATTTATGCTTTGAGTAATATGTTTATTCATGTTTAATAAAAGATAAATACTTATTTTATAAGAGATATCTACCCTTATTTGTGATGTTATCTCTAGTTGGGTAAAACAAACTACTTAACCCTCATGCTATTGTTGAGGCTTAAGGTCAGTGTGACTCAAGCATATACATTATCGTTTCATCTAATGTTTTTTTGAGCCTTATGTAGGTAGCTAGGGTTTGTTTTATAGATTCGGATGCGACATAAAAACCTACAACTAAGTGGATGTGACAAAGAGCGAAAGGAAGAAGAAAAGTTTAGACCCTGAAAAGATCACATACAAAGTTGTTTCTAGGAGACTAACACTCGGGAAGTCCTGTCCTTATCGGTCTATTCCGTAAAAGGAGTTTTAGACTCCAATTTTCTAGTAGTAAACTTACTTAATCCATATATAGCCTATTCCACCCAATTTCCTACTCAAAATCAATACAAATATTTGAATACAAGATAAGTCACTCTCATTTCACTATTACTTACACTTTGTTTATTTCTTGCATGATATATCTTCCGATTACTATTATATCTATTTTATCTCGTTATCTCATTCCTCGATTAAGATTTAATTCTATTAAATCATTTAGTGAGCCCAATGTTTGATTGAAACCTTAATTTCCATAGGTTCCCTCATTTTTTCTTCATCATAACCCTAACCCTACACCTTTAGGGTTTATTACTTTGGTTGTGGATATAAATATCTTTCATTCATCATGTCAACTCTTAGGGATCATTATTAGTATCAATCTATCTTTCCCAAATCTCCTAGCTATTATAGCTCCCATGCTTGATCATCTAACAAACAAGCTCTTGAGTATATTGTTCATTCTAAAACAATTGTTGACAATGATCCTCAATTATATATTCAAGTTCAAATTCTTAATGTGCTTCTTAAGCATAATTTAGTTGATAATGGATCTAGCTTTAATGTACATGCAACATTTCATTTCTCCATAAAATAAGATTTTATATTTCTGATCTAACTCCATCTACTCTATGTATATGTGGATTTGATAACACACCTAAGCGAGTGTTGGGAGAAATCATTCTACCCATTATTGTAGGACCTTGCACTCTTAATGTTATATGTCATGTTATGCCTAATAATCTCAATTATAATATCCTTCTAGGTCATTCTTGGTTACATACTATGCATGTATCTTTTTCTACCCATACCCTTGCCACACGTTATTATATGGATAATGCTACAATAGATTATACACCTCATGTTTCTACTCTTTTTGATATCCCTCTTATACATGATAATGAAGTTTATACTTTGCACATCATTATTATCTTTTGATAGAATACAGTGCTATTGGTTTACATGATGAAATTTCTATTGGCACCCATGATACTCCTCCCACTATGTCTCATTCTCATCCACATGATGCTTGATCCCTAATGCATATTGCTACACACTTACCTATATCTAGAACTTTATTTCTAATAATGGTTTTATATTACAATATCTAAGGTGTTGGGAGACACTCATACCCCCTTCATAATGTCACCATGACCATGGCTTTCAAATATGTTACTTGGCACAAATATCAATGCACTTCTAATGATCATATACTTATTGATTCTAATGTTACATCACTCTCTGTACCTTTCTCATCACAAGTTAGAACATAATGTTTTTATTTGATAATTATTTCTAATGCTCTCACTTTCCAAGCTTCTATGCATGACTCATATACTATGGATACACCTCATCTTATTGCATCCATGGGGAAATCAATTCCCCTCTTTCCACATTTATGTCAATGATAATATGAGATGCTACATATAACTTTAATGTTTCCAATATTCCAAAATTGCACCTATTGCTTATGTCGAGTCTTGTGTCTCTCCCTCCATTATTTGTGGTTAATATTGATGAGCCTCCTAGCACTACATATGTTACAAATCTATTGACTCACAAAATGATCCTTGTTTTCACTTATTTATTCCATCTATTCTAGTCTTTCCTACTAGAAACACTCATAATGTTTATATCATTACACTTACTACTCATGCAGTTGGAATCTTGGACTCTATAGGGTTTTCCCCTTTTTTTTACATTGTTCTATAGTAGCTCTTGCGTTACCCTTACTACCTAATGAAAAACTCTTGTTATAGGTTCAAACACAATTTTGAGGGTATAATTCCCTACATGGGCCTCATTTTTCACACATACACTAGAGGAAACCTTGATCCCATATCCCAGTCATTGTATTTCATATTATAATAATTAAAAAATATTCAAATATTTGTAAAAATTCAAAAATACTAGCTTAGATCTTGATTGGATGTATTCTTGCTTGCTTATACTATTATATGTTGCACATTGTTTACCATGTTACTTTGATTCATAATATTCTCTATCCTTTTTCCATACACACATGTGCATTCACATGGTACTCTTAAGGTGAATGTAGGATACTTATAGGTTATCACATGATGTATGATGTTTGACATTGTTCTCTACTAGTCCCATTGAGGATCCTAGGGGCATCTACCTTTCCTATTTATCTATATTCAAGTTCTATCATTATAATATATATTATTTTCATTCTTATTTTCAAATTGTATACATTGTGATATATTATCAAATTTTTAACAGGATCATGGGTGCTTCACATGTAACATTTCTCTTGTAGGCTTACTTCCAACCATGGTTATATGATTTTCTTATATCTTGTCTATGTTTTTTCTTGATTATCATTATTTGTGGATTATGCCCTATGTTTGATTGTGTGTTTTTATTATATATCCTCAAAGGATTTTATTATCTTGTGACATCCTAAGTAGTGTCACTTGTATTCTACTAGCTACTCATTGTATATTTTTCCATGTTACTACATGTTTTGACTAGTTTCTATTACATCATATCATGCTTGTTTGTGACTAAAAATTCTTGATATCCTTTACCATTTTTTTCATGTTCCATGATATTTACCATATCTATTCCTAATTTTTTAATGAAATTACTATTATAAATATGATTATTAGGAACAATAGAACACCAAAGAACACAATATTGTAGATACTTGATCTCAATATTCAAGTAGAATAACTTATCCACTTCGAGGGGTAAACATCCAAACCATATAATAATACTCAAATTCTCAATATGATGATTAAATACTCCTCACTACCACCTATATATATATATATATATATATATATATATATATATATATATATATTAATCCTATGCTATGGTCAGCAACAAGTCCAACCTACTAAACATATGAAATCACAAATGAATAACATATGACAAGAAGAGATATTATGTAAGCCAAAAGTCAACACTACATATCCAATATAAAATATAGGAATAAGGCCATAACATGCCCCTCTCCTTCAAAGTAACATTATCCCTAATCTTTGGGAACCCCTGGGTGTTCTTTACACAAATGCTTCATCCTCCCATGATGCATCCTCAATATTCATATTCATCCACTTGATCAGGTACTTGGTAATGACTCTGGTCCTCAATATTTTGGTGCATGTATGAAGAATACCTTCAGGTTCCAATATGATCCTTCTTTCCTCATCCGGTCTGCAGAAGCACCGATGGGTAGAAATATGCTACCTAATAACTTTCTTCAAGTAAGAGACATGGAATACTAGATGTATTTTACTTCCTATAGGAAGCTTCAACTTATATACCACACTACCAATTTTTACAACACTCATTAAGGAGCATAGTATTTGGGAGCAATATTATTATCCTTATTTTGTTGTTTTAATGATAAGCTGATTATATGGATGCAACTGTACAAAAACAAAGTCACCCTCTTCAAAGTATCACTCACTATGTTGTTGATCAACCTATTTCTTCATGAGGTTTTGTGCCCTTGCCAAATTATCTTTAATACTAGAGAGTACCTCATGTTAGTGTTGAATGTGTTCTACTTTGCTCTCACCTTTGGTTTGACCTTCAATCTAGAGATGAGTGATGGAGGATGGTACCCATAAACTATGAGAAATGGAGACATTTTGGAGGAGGTATGAAATTAAGTATTATACAACCATTTTGCAAGTGGAAACCATTGCACCCAACATTATTTTTTATCTGAAGTAAAACATCAAAGATATCCCTCAAAAAAATTATTTACCACCTTAGTTTTCCCATCTGATTGAGGATGATAAGATGAACTTTGGGCTAGTTTGACACCTAAACAAGAGAACAAATCATTCCAAAAATTACTTCTAAATATCGGATCACGATCACTTACTATAATTTTGGGCGTGTCATGGAGCTTTTGAACTGTGTCCATAAATGAGATGGAAATTGTACTAGTTATGAAAGGATGATCCATGGCACAAAAATGAGCATACTTGGTAAGTATATCCACCATGACCATGATGATGCTTTTCCCTTCTAATTTAGGAAATCATGTGATGAAATCCATGATACCTCTTCCCATCTCTCGCTAGGAATAGACACGGGTTGGAGAAGAATTGGTGTCTTAATGGTGTCACCCTTATTAAGTTGATACACCAAACATTCTGCCACAAATTTTTGAAAATATTCTTTCAACCCCTCCTAAAATAAATCTTTCTTAACTCTATGATAATTTTTCAAGAACCCAGAATGGCCACCTAGTGGAGAAGAATGGAGATCTGAAAGAACAAGGTGTTTAAGTGTAGAGTTCTTACACAAATAAAACATATCTTTGTATCACAATGTATCCCCATTCCATATAAATTATTCTGATATGGTTGGATCATCGGGAGATTAGAATGTTAGTATGGGTTGTTGCATCTTTTTGCCATTCTTCCCTTACTTGATCTACCTAATTTGCCTTTAGTATAGAGATGGTACATAACAATGCTTCGTGGACTCATCCCTCATAGATAGAGTTTCAACGACAAAATTTTCCTTCCTTTTCTTATAAATAATCTCAAAGTCATACCCAAACATCTTAGTGACCCATTTTTATTGCTCTTACGAAGATAGGCACTGCTCTAAGGAGTGTTTCAAACTATCATGATTATTTTTACCTTGAAGTATCTTCCCTCCAAGTATAGTCTGCATTGTTTGACTACATGCAATATTTCCATCATTTCCTTCTCATAGGTTGGCCTCATAGGTGGGCTTCAACAAATTATTTCCTTTTAGTTGTTGGCTCTCAAATGCTATGGGATGTCCTTCTTACATGAGTATTGCTCCAATCCCATTTCTTGAAGCATCACATTCAACTATGAAGGTCTTGGAGAAATCTGGAGTTGCCAATATTGGAGTGGTGCATTGCCACCTTTAATTTTTAAATTTCACTAGAAGATTCATGATTCTAATGAAAGGAGTCTTTCTTCAATAGTTTTGTAAGTGGTGCTGTTATACTGCCATAGTTTTTACAAATCTGCGATAGTACCCTATGATACCTAAGAAACCTCATAAATGCTTGAGGGTTCTTGGGACTTCTCATTCCACCATGTCCTAGATCTTGTGAGGGTCCACCTTAACACCTTCATGAGAGACAATATGGCCCAAGTATTCCACTTCATGTACCCCAAAATAACACTTCAAAGGCTTGACATATAGTTGATGTTTCTATAGGGATTTCAATATTGTATTGACATGATGTAAATGTTTCTCCCAGGATTTATTATAGATGAGGATATCATAAAAAATACCAATACAAACTTCCGTAGGAATGGTCTAAATATTGAATTCATCAAACTCTAAAATGTGGATAGTGCATTAGGAATTTATATTTCCCTTGATGAGTTCGAAGGATGTCTTATGAATATCTTCTTTTTAAATCTAATTTGGTGATACAAGAACACATATCTAGTTTTGTAAAATAAATTGCACCATGTAACTCATCTACTAAATCATCAATGAAAGGAATAGGAAACTTATCTTTGATAGTTTACTTGTTGAGTTCTTTGTAGTATGGAAAAATGTGTCATCTTTCATCCTTGTAGTGCACCACCATCACTTTGGAGCATAATAAGCACCCTAAATGTGACAAATAATACCTATTTCTAAAAATTCCTCCACCATCTTCTCAAACTCACTCTTTTTCACATATGTGTATCTATAAGGCCTATGTTGGGGGGTTGGATTCCTAGAATTAACTAAATGGTATGATCTTGATCTCTGCGTGAGGAGGTAATCCTATAGGATCCTTGAATACAAATACATATTGATCACTAACCTTTTGAATATAAGGTTGCACTACCATCATTGGTGGTTGAAATTCCATGGAGAATAATTGTGCTAAAAACCTTGAGCCCCCTTTTTAATAATCTCTTGACTTTGGTGAGAACTAACCACATGAGGAGTTTTTGCATGTATTTTATGAAGTTCAAACTATTTACCCTCAGAATGAAAGTACATGAACAATTCCTAGAAATTTATCTCTATGGTGCCTAAAGTTGTGAGCCACTGAACACCTAAAACAATATTAGCTCTGTCCATGGGAATAGAAAAATAAGAGATTCCAATGTGTAGTAACCCATCATAAGTACGATTTTATTGAATTTACCTAAATATTGGACTGTGCCACCATCTATGATCATTACTTAAAATTCAGGTGATGGGTAGATGAAAAAATTTAGCCTTATTACCATATTATGATTGATGAAATTATGTGTGCTCCTAAATCAATCAATAATGTCACCTTACCTTATTAAGATAACCCATGACTGAAGGGTTTATGGAGTAATAATACGATAGATCATGACATGAGATAATGGGTTGGGGATCTTCATATTCTTCCTCTAATTTTTTCACTTCCTCGCTTGATGTTTCCTCATGTTCTTCCTCGTCACCGATCCCTTCATTGTAGAACATTTTTTCTCAGCACATTTATGATATGGTTCATATTTTTTGTCACAGTTAAAACATAACCCTATTTCTCTTTTTCTTCAATTTTTTTGAGGTTTCATCCAAACTAGCCAAGGGTATGATGGAGGAAAGGTGCTACGATCTTTTATGTTCTTGAAGGAATTCCTTACTTGCAAGAAAGAAATTTTCCTCTTCCTATGTGCCATGATAATAGAATCAAAAACCTTGAGTGGATTAAACATGTGTACCTCATGCTCAATGTGGTCCTTAAGACCCCCAAGAAATAGGTCATTCAAATAATCTTCTATAATATCCTCCACACACAAGGAAATATTTTGGAATTGATGGACATACTCCTTTATTGAACTGTTTGTCATAACTTTGCTAATTGGCTGAAGTAATTATCTGACACACTAGAACTATAGTGTAATTGAAGCTCTTCAGTGAAAACTATCCATGTGACACTTAGACCATTCTTTTTCCTTTGAGTACATAACCAACAATACCAGAAAAATTGGTTAGGTTCTATATATAAGGATGTCATGGTCACCTTTTGTCCTGATGGGATTTGATGGAGATCAAATAAATTATCCATTTGGGTAATCCAATTGAGTGAATCCTTTCCATAAAATTTACACATTTCCACTTTGGAATAATTCCCCACCATTGGTGAGGAGATCCTCATCAATTTGTAAAGGATCCTCCTTGATTGGAGTGATTTGAACGTGTGTGAGTATTGCTTGATGCAACCTAGAATTTACCAGATAACACCATAGTCACACTTTGGAACATCACTCGGCCTTGGTGAGCGCTCACCAAGCGCGCAAAGGTACCAGTCCTTATTTAGGGATTTTGTAGTAGGATGTCAGCATGATGAAGGAAGACACACATAGAATCATAACTAATCCATCATTCTATAATGCATGCTACCCATAGATACGTGAAAGAAAAAGCTTCAACAATAATCATGATTGAATTAATAACATGCACTACTCAATTACACATAGAATTACACTTAGATTCAACCAATATCTTCCATCTATATTAAGTACAAAATCTCCTTACAGTATTATCAATCTATACCAAAGTGCGCATGCATTTGATACACACATTCATATATCGCACTCTTACATATCTCCAAAACATACCACACCCCTAATATGTACCTAATCATATATATATATATATATATATATATATATATATATATATATAGGTGGGGACTTTCCCTTCACCACTTATCCATTCCAGAAATAGGTTGCATGCTATTGATAGCCACACGTCATTTACAAGCATAGCCACACATGAAAGTGTGCTATCTATAGTCCTCTTGTAGTTAACTGAAGTGTCAATTCTATTCTCATCTCATCTCCATGCAAAATGCTTTGGTCCAATCCTCCAAAGTAGACAATGTGTGGCACACACATCTCTACATCGTTGGTGTGTTCCGCATGCCATCTTCTAAAAATAGGTCTTCATGCTCAAAATTGGCTAAGTCCTGAAATCTAAACTTGCCTTCCACCTGTAGGTCCTTCCTGTCCTTCTGCACCTTTGATCTTGGCCTTCTATCCCACACGGACTCCTTGCGTGATCTTTGACAAGTATTCTTTGATCAACATTACTCCACACTGATCTCATTATCATCCCGACAATGGGTATCTCAAAAAATTGAAGTAAAGAATAGAAGAATGGAAAGAATAAGAATGAAAGAATGTAGATAAATAAAGAATTTCTATGAAGTTATGAGGCAACCTCCTTTGTATCGCTGCCCAGTATTAACTCTGGATAGTCCTCTTTTATTTCGGCCTCTAACACTTGGTATTCCATAAGAGCCTACTCGGCTTTCTCTGGGATGTCCACAATAAAGGATTCCAACTCATCCCTCACAATATCTCCTTTCTCATTCTACAGAACCAACACAACACTGGACATTGATGTCATTCTTCCTTATAAAAGGTCCATCTTCTGAGAAATTAGCTTTCCAAGATCTTCCACGGTGAGTCTTGTACAACTCTTGTGCTATTACCAGGGACTCGCGCTTTGTTTAACCATTAAAACCTTTCTGCATGTCCCAATGTATCATCCTTCATCACTTTTTGGACCTCATTGTTCTCTTCTAAGGTCTTGATGTTGATAAGCACCTCTAGAGATATACATATGTTTAAAGCCTGGTCTACTTTCTTTAATACTTCTGTAATGCTTTGCAATGACCCTTCATAAGATGCAATTTTTCTCATCAATGATGCTTTCTCCCATTCAACATCTTGTTTTGACCATTCTAGTGCTTACATACATAGAGTTTCATATTCAAGAACCAAGTCCACCAACTTTCCCACATAGTGTATCGTTGAAGGAAATGTTTGTGGTACTTCAAGTGTGGCCTTACTTTAATGACACTTTGTCTCCAATCTCCTCTACAATGTTGATAAATACTTCATTCTTCTTCTGTGTAAAGTCCCTTCCTGTGTTATGTGCACTATCTCTACATCCTTTGTCTTCAGCTCCTCGTGCAGTGCTCTGATCGTGGTAGCTTTGTCCATGTTTCTTCTAGCCACCTCAATAGAAACTTTCACCAATGCATTGCTGACCTGCTCATCTAACATGACAATAGGATTTACCGTCATGTGTCTAGCTTGAGGTGCCTTCTTCAGTTGTCTTAGAATGCATGACCCTTCGTGCACATAAAATTTAGGCTCATCCATGTGGGTGTGTATTGACCATGATAGTTACTTTCGAGTGCGCATAGTTTCTATATCCTCATCCATTAACTCCCAGCCAAATAAATCCTTCTATGCTATCGTGCTCTAGAAGTGGGTATAAACAATTTTTCCTACGTCCTTTGCATACCCCATGGCTGGTGGAATGAGCTCTCCACTTGTTATTTTAGACCTTTCTTTGCTTAGGAACTTTAGCTTCCAAATTGGGGACTTGTGTCTCCATGTCCTGAACATTCTCTATATTTATTTCATCTGGTCTTTTCTCATCATCCTCTTTCTCCTTTGATGCTTCACCCTGTTCTTCCATGTCCTCTGGAAGTGTAGGTGATTTATGTGTGCTCTCCTCGACTCTACCACCTCCTCATTTAAATTTAGTTTCCTCCTTCTCTGCACGGTTTCCTCCTTTTGTGGAGAGAGTCTAGGTGATTTGCACATAGTGGTTGGAGTAACACCTTGGGTCCTTGTTCTCCTAAATACCCTTTTAAACTTGTGCTCCCCTTAGGCTGCATTCAAGTCCTCATCATCCCCATCTTGTGGCTGAGGTGGTGTAATGGCACGCTCAACGTCACCCTTATTTGTGGGATGCCTCCTACCTCTATGCTCTAAACCCCCAATATCTTCACGTTCATCCTCCTCATCCTCCACTTCAATTGGCTATGTGGGCTTAGGCGTTGGGATATTCTCCATTGTATGCTTCCCCTTTGGTGGTGCTAGAAGTGTGAACTCACCTTCCACATATTTTTTATTCTCCATCTTTGGCTTCAACTAGAGATACACCAATGCTGCCCCCACATCTGCTACTGACTAAACTTATTGGTTTGATATTCAGTACCTCTAAAATGATCCTCTCGTATAAGCACTTCTACCAGGATACACATACTTCTTCCTCAATGTATGGTAATCACAATCTACCTTATCTGCATTGAAGACCCAGTTGGCATGTGTCTGGAAATATATGAACAAATGCTTGGAAATACCTTGCAGTGAATGCGTAAGGAAATTTGCACCAAGGGCTCTAGACTCCATCTTTCATTGGGAAGCACACAATGTAGAAATGCTGATATATAAAAAACTGAACTTGTTTCCCTACCACTATTGGTAGGTCCTTTGGGATGTGCCACTCTTCCCCAAATGCCGTGTGGAGCCTGTCATACCATTTCTCTGCCCTTTGCTTTACGTCATCTGTCATGGCCCCTTTACATAGGTACTTGTTGAATCTTTCAGCTGGGGACTTGTTCTCCATGGGGTATTCCCATACTTTTTCCTTCGATCTCGTCTGGTACTCCAATCTCCACGAAGACCAGTGATAGTAGAACAACCCCAAAGCTGATCTTCCCCCTGTGCATGATTCTTCGACTATTTGCTCTGCAATATAGCCTGTAATGTTATAGATTGTCCCCTTTGACATCTTACACACCACATGTAAACACATAGTATTTACCTGTGACCACCACTCTTGATCATTCAACTTTGTAACAAGGTGTCTTTGCTTGACTTGCACAAGCTGGACAGTTCTTTAATTTGTCTATACATTCCGCACATACCCTTGAGTAACCCAACTCTTGTCTAGTCTTTAAGATCGCGACTTTATTTGCGAGGTCACCTTTTATATCTTCTCCTATGGCCTTCAAACCTATAACTAATGAGACAAGCACAGATGATATTTTAACTCTGCATCCTACAAAGTAGAAGAAGTATTCGTGCACCCTACTAATGAGCCATTGATACAAGGGCTCATACTTCCCAAAATATGGAAGCTCATAAAATTGGTAGACCCCAATTCTCTTCAGGAGCTTCTCACCCGCATCATCATAAACTATCATGTCATCCACCATGCGTTTGTTTGTTCTAGCAGTGAGCAAGGAATTGAGATCCTTCTTGTTATCTGAAGTCCTATGATTGTATTCGCTCACTTTGCTCTTTCTAATGGGTGAATCCAATTCTTGGCCGATAATGACTCCTTATGGATCTTTGCATCTCTAAAAAATGGTTTTGGGTGCCATCTCTTCCTCCTCAATGAACACCTTCTTCTTTCCTTTTCTTTGCTGTTGTAGATGCCTTCTTTAGTGCCATTTTTTCCTTGCAAATGTCTCCTCTTCAACTCTGTAACTTTACAAATCAAACCTAGCTCGATCTAATCGTGCCCTAGGTGGAAACTTCATAACCTAACCCTTTTCTTTCTCATCGCTTCGCTCAAACCCTTCACCACCGAGGACGCAAGATTCTTTTCACACAGATTTGGGCATCACGCTTGGTCTCACACCCTTCACACCTTAAATCAATTACTCGGCTCTTTGCACTTGGCTCTCTCTTCAAATACTCTTAGTTGTAATGGTAAAAATGAATCTACATCCCATCCTTATATAAATTTTTCAAATTTTGATGCATTTATTACTCCTTCACCTACCAAATATCCCCTCATTCATTGACCAAATCCGTTCATTCCACGCGGTACATCTTTGCACCAACTATAACCTTCTAGCATGCCTTCCTACCCTCTAGTCACAAACTTCTCTTGGGGTGTTCTCCGTGGCTCGAGTACCTCGTCACTATACCTTCTCCTGGTAGCTATCATGGCCTCCACTTACCTCACGTTATACTATTCTTTCATTCATCTCCATCCTTGGTCACTTTTGAGAAGAAATCTTCTTTTGACTTAAAGCACACCCGTAGTAGCTTATTCCTTTCAACTTTCAATTCCCACAATATTTTACTTGGATAATGATAACCACCCCACGCTAAAGGTATGTGTAGTCCTCTATGCATAGACATTCTTCACATAGTAATTAGCTTTATGCACGCAAGCACACTTATTACACAAAAACAACAAATAAATTGACAAAGCATAGTGACAATGAAGGAAATAGATTAAGGAAATACAAAATTGAAAACCTAATCTAAATGGCAATACTGCCTTATTACAAACACCAATAAGACTTATTTATAGTAGGGCTTCAGCCTACTCCCATTAAAAAAGCTGGGTAGCCATGTTACATCAAGTCCTTCTAACTGGAAAGCATCGATTTAAGTATAGAAGTGATAACACATGGCCCCAACCAATATACTTTGAGCTTACGGATGACATAAGAACTTTAAGTCATAAAGAAGTACCATTTGTCTAATCTCAAATTTCTTATCCCTTATGTTTCTTTCATGCCATGCCTTCTACCTGGCCTTTTCTTGCTTCTGGCTCCATTGTGCTATGGCTCAGTGATCATCCAACTAAATCATCTTTTCCATGTGTTATTCTAAATCCTGTTCATTAGCTAGACCTCCAATGAGCGCAATGCGTAAAGAAGGTAACATAAATTCTATAGGGAGAACAACTTCCACGCCAAACACCAATTGAAATGGTGTGGCTTTGTTTAATCTCTTGTAAGTTGTTCTATATGCCCAAAGAACAGCTAACAATTTTCATCCCAATCCTTTCTCCCAACATCACAAATTTTTGTTAAAGTCTAGCCCAAAATCTTGTTGAAGGCCTCAGCAGTTCTATTTTCCTAAGGATGATAAGGTGTAGTTTTATGGTGTGCAACCATAAACTCATCTAATAGGATCTTGATTTTCTCATTCAAAAAGTGTGTACCTCTATCACTTGTCAAACTTAAAGGACATCCATATCATGTAAGAACATTCTCCCATAGAAACCTGCATTTAATTGTTGTAGCTGTTGTACAATCCTTCGTAGGTGCTACTTACTGTCCACTATGTGAGATAATCTATTCAACTAATGATATAACACGATTGAGTCCTACATGCGGTTGGCAAAATAGGTCCTACAAAGTCAATGGCCCATTTCTCAATTGGTTCAGGACTAGTAATCGGTCTCTAAGGCATCTCATCCCTTTTCCTTGGTTTTCCTAGGCACTGACAATGATCACATGCCTTAGAATATTCTTTATAGTCTTTATACAATGTCTCCCACCATAATCCAGCAATTAAGATCTTCCGAGCAGTTGCATCACCTACATAATGGCCTCCTGTAATACCACCATGAGCTTCTTCCATAATATCCTTACGCTCATGCTCTAATACACAACAATGTAATACTTCATCTCTTCCTAGCTTGTAGAGGTCACCAATGATTAACATAAACGGTTACTGTGTGTATAACAAGCTACTTATTTTCTAATGCTTTCATTCCGGTTGGGGTCATACCTATTTGTAGAAGATAAAAATGTCTTCTAATTCCATGGGCACGTGTTGTAACCTATATAATTGTGCATCGGCATTGTTTCTTCAATTGTCTGTGCATCCTCTCCTGAATTGATTCTAGATAAATGGTCTGGTCCAGAATTTATTTTCCTTGGCTTCACCACAACTATGAAGTCAAACTCTTGAAATAGGAGCACCCATCTACATATGCACCCCTATAATATGGGCTTGTTTACCAAGTACTTCAATGCCATGTGATCTGTATAAAACACAAATGGTGTTGCTAAAATACTGTCTAAATTTGTACAATGCATAGATCATTGACAAAGCTTCACGCTTTGTAGTTGTATAATTATGTTCAGTAGGAGTCAGCTTCCTACTAGCAAAATAGATTGGGTGATCTATAATACCTTCACCAGGTTGAGCTAACATAGCACCAATGGCCATGCCAAAAGCATCCACATGCACATGAAATGGTTTACCCCATGAGGGAAAGCACAAAATGGGTGCGGTAGTAATTTTCTCTTTTAATATCTCAAATGCTCACTGCTGCAGTTCTCCCAAATAAAATGTACCTTTCCCATTCAGTAATTCTTCTAAGGGTACAATAATTCGGCATACCCTTTGATAATTTTTCTATAATATCTGTATGACCTAAAAATCTATGTACCTCACTTTGGGTGGTAGGCACTTCTAGGCCTAAAATGACTACAACCTTGTTTGGATCAACCAAGATAAACCTTCCTTGCATATTATATGTCCTAACAATATACCAAACGACATATCAAATATGAAATTATTGATGTTAAAAGAGATACTCAATTGTCTACATTGTCCAAACATCAAGCACATATTGTCACAACGATCTTTCACAAGACCATATCTTTGTCCAATCATCTAGGTAGACTGTAAGAAGTTGTGAATAAAATCTTTGGATTCTGAACAACTATGCGTGAGAATACAATCGGCATGTTTTTCAATCCAAATGGAATCATAGTATAGGAAAAAATACCCCATTTAGTAGTAAATGTTTTCTTTTCTTGATCCTCTGAGCAATCCTAAACGATGATACCGGAAAATCCATCTCGTGAAATAATATATTTCACGCCTGCAACTCCTTATAGTATTTCCTTAGTGAATGGCGTAGGGAATGGATCTTTGATGCATTCAACATTCAACTCAATGTAGTCCACGATAATCCATGCAAGGAAGGTTTCTTGGTTGATCCCGAGGGAATAAGTCACGATAATCCCTGAGTAACTCAATGATCTTTTCTACCTCTCGAGTCTAACCAACCGGTAGTCTCCAATTATGGGCTCCTTAGGCTTAGCCTCTGAACCTATATTCACCTTCTTTGTCTTCATGGGTTCGTGGTAGGCACGCGTATCCTTTTCTGCATTTTCCAAGACCTCATGCACCGTGTGAATGTTCAATATCCAGTTCTCAACTTCCTCATCATCCACGATGTAAACCATCTTTCCTTACTCTTTCTCAAGGAAAGAATGTTTAAGTAGTATGGAGTCCATTTCTTCTTCCTTTTCAAAACATGCTCCAAAATCTACCTCATTGAATAAATCTTGAATATGCTCTTCTACTTTTGCACTATCTCCCATAGTTAAGCGCTTGACAAATTTTAATGCCTCTTCTACAAGAGGTTTAGTCAAGAAGTAGTCAAAGGTCTGGATCATTCCTGCAGTCAAATCTTGCCAATTGCTATTTTCTCGATGTAGTTCCGCATATACATACCAAGCATGTGTGTATCCTTGTAACATAGAATACAATCGATGCACCTAGAGTGAAGGTGGTAATGCTTCCTATCCTACTTGTCCGGTCTCTCACATCTTTGCTAAATGTGATCTTTGAACAGGTTGATCACCATGATAAATGAAAATTTGCGTAGGTGCATTGTCCCTTACAAATTGAGTAGATAAAGTGACTCCAATCTCTTCCTAGTTTATAAGATTATCTCTGTGGACTACCCACCAGTGCACTGTTGTCCCACACAGTGTATATACTAACATATCCCTTCTCTTAAATTGATATGTCCACTATGTTTCCATGGCCTTCAAATATACAGGGAGATATTCTACCCCTGTATACCAAGGTATTGTGCCACCTATCCATCAAACCGAACAAATTCCATTCTTACACGCAACCACGCTTTTCAGCTTGCATCCTACTAATTCATATGTACCATGAGCCCAAATTTCACAAGAAATACTCGTAGTATCAATAATAGAATTAGAATCCTCACACTATAGGATACCTTCTTTTGATGGCTCATTAACCTCTCGGGTCTGAATAACACGTACATACACTCTATTTAAGTCCTCCTCACTTACAGCTCAACATAGGGTGTAGAATTCCCATATGTCAAAGGTATCACAACCCTTTCCTCCTTATTTTCAAAGTTGATATACCTTATTGAATCTCAAGTCATCATTATTTTCATAACACCAAGGGTGTCTAGCAAGTGATGGAAAATTGCCTACTTCGCAAGTGCTAATACCTAAAATCCCCAATGAACTTGGCCCCTTAGATAATTATAGATGCATCTTTCAAAACTCCTATGGGAGTGGCCTTAGTCCGGTTTTCCATAAACAACACATTAGATGATGGCTGCAATGGAGGCCTCCCCATTTGTACCCATGCATCTAATGTAAGAACATTTACCTCCGCACCTGTATTGATCAATATGTTTCTCAACAACCACCCATCCACAACAACATTTAGAGTAATTTCTTTGTCATAGTCAATGCTATCAGGGGGAAGATTTGCATGTAGAATCTATCATCCAGTCTCAAGACTTACGTGCGGAGTGTTCCCTTTTAACCAACTTCCTAATAGTGGAATAATGTTCTCCTAGCGCAACATCTTACATACCTCTTATAGGTCATCGATATCAGTTTGGAATATCTCTGATGCTCTCTTCTACTCCTTTAGGTACTGTATCTCATCCTGAAGATTCCTTAGCACTTCCATGGTATCCTAGTAAACTTCCTTCTGATGAGTAGGATCTGGGTACCTTGCATGCAAAAATCCTCCTTGGTGATCGTAGGCTTTTGGTGCAATGCCTCTCTTGCACATGTAGCTTCAACGCGTGTAGTGATCTTCACTTTGTTAATGCCTTAGGTCCTTCTAGAATCTTGGGCATCCACTAATCTTCTACCGCATGCTAGATTCTAACCATCTTGACGCCTTTTTTTCGCTTATCTTGCGCTTACTCGATGCTCATATAAGTTTGGGCACTCTTCATAGCTATGGTTATTTCGTAGAAAGAACATGCAATATTCTCGAGGACATTCGTGCCTATAGTGGTTAGGATATCCGCACGTATAACATGTTCCATGAGGGAACTTGCCTCTTCCTCCTCCATGGCCTCGTCCTCCATATCCACCATGATATCCACGTCCCCTTCCATGACCTCCTTTAAAATGACCCTCATTCGGTCATAGCGTGTTTGATTATGAATCTGATCCTGGTGCTCATTCCTACCCTTAGAATTATCTTTTATACTTGTCTGTCATAATCTAATGTATATAGCATCCTGGATCTAACCAATCAACCAACAATCCTCGTATCATGGGTCATGGACACAGTAAATGTTACAAAATCAAGATACATTATTCCTTATCACACGTTGTAATAAAGAAAAATGACTAGCATCATGATTCAAATGGAAAATTTCACATTCCACTAGTAATGAGCATACAAATATGTGAGGGAAACTATCCTTGGTGTGACCTTCCACTTCACAATCGCACACCAAATTCTCGAGAACGTTTCATGGGCTGAATTTGCCGTGACTTCTCTAATCGCTTTACCATAGCTACAATGCGTGCCTCTAGGAATGGACTAATGCTAGTGTCAATGCTTCCAACTACCTCAGCACAAAAAACTACTTCCAGTGCTTTGCGCGGATCAGTGTATGTCTTATGTGACAACACCCATCTAAAAGGTGTAATCAATCCTCCAACGAACCATTGTGCATGTTGGCTAGCATGAATATAATAAGATAACTTATATATAAGTGTCTTAAAATGAGAATCATACTCACGTACACTCTCGGTAGTGCCTTGCTTGATATCCTTGAGAAAACTTACACTCTTCTGCTCAAACTCATGGATATGAAACTCTTTCAAGAAAGAATCCCTAAGTGTTGTATAATCCACACAAGTTTGATCAGGGTCAAAATTCCTATACTAGCCATGTGCGCGCCCCTATAATGTAGTGGTGAATTGACTTTCCTTTCACTCAGCAGTCATGATCCCTTTAGCGTGCCACAAGATTTCACACATATGCACATGTTTGGCAACATCCTTTATACCTATATATTCCAGGAGATGAAGATACATCTCCATATCAATATTCTGTGGTTACTGCGGACCTTGACCACCTGATCTAGAACCTCTTGTGTTCCCTCTGCCCCCATAACCACCATATCCACTAGAACTATAACCACCTATACCTCATGATCCTCCACCTATAGCTGGAGTAGGAGCTGTAGATGTACTCCCCTGTGCTTTGATAGTAGTACTATATTGAACCCCTATAGTCTGTGAGGTAGCTCCACTTCGAAGGTGAATCCAACATTTTGTGTGCTCACATTCTGTGCGGATAATGCACCTAAGAATGCTCCTCTATATAACATTGAAGTTGTCTATCCTGTCATTGATGTACTTGATCCCTGACTTACTTTTTATCTCCTACTTCCCAGAGTTAGTTTGCGGGTTAGTTGTCATACTAGTTATTAAAAAACCAAGTGCAAAGGCTAGGTCACCAGTTGGATTAAGATGCATGCTTGTGGTCCAAGTAGTCTTTGTTGGCACACTTTTGTGTGAGGTCGAGAAGGGATCTCTATCATGTTTTCCAAGATGGGGGAGTTCCTAATGCTCTGGCTCCATGTCTTCTACGTGAGTTGTAAATCCTTCATGAGCCATCTCTCTCCTCAACGCCATACTTTCTACAATGGAACACTGCTTCTCTATCTCCCTTTCACACACCTCATTATACTTAAGCCACATTTCCTCTCTCTAATTTTCCTTTCGCTAGGTCTACCATCTTAATACCAAACCTATTCCTACCCTCACGCATGGTGAAGTTTAGTTAGCCATCGGTTTACTCTCCAGGTTCAAAGTTACCATTAATATATTCATCACCAGTGGATACCTTGCAAATATGTTCCTCTTGGATACCTCAAAAACTAGAATTTAGCTATCTCTGGGCAAGAGTACATTGAAATTGAATATTCCAAAATATAATTGTTTAGAAGACCACAAAACCACATATCCACCACACGATTCCATATCAGATCAGCATCATAAAGGGCCTAAAATTCTTCCTGTGTCTAGACAAGTGTGCTATTCCTCCAATTCCGCTGAGATGCATAGGAAGTAAGTCACCTGTATAAGCTGTCATACATTCTATTCTACCCAAGTGTGTGCATTAAACTCAAATCCCTTTGTTGAATTGCCATATATATTCTTTCTCTAGATCATGTATCCATTCCTCAATACTTGCTAGGGTTGACTGGTATGTCTTCATTGTGAACCATCCTAAAAAAAATGAAAAATAGGTCCCAACAATGGAACCAATGATGAAGCCTAGAATTTACGGATAACACCCTAGTCGTATACTGACACATCACTCGGCCTTGATCGAGCACTCACCCAAAGCACGCAAAGGTACCATGTCCCTCTTTAGGGTTGAGATAACATGATGTTAGCATGATGAAGGAAGAAACATATAGACTCATAACTAATCCATCATTCTTTAATGCATGCTACCCATAGATCTATGAAAGAACAAGCTTAAATAGTAATCATGATTGAATTAATAACATGCACTACTCAAATACACTTATATTTAGCCAATATCTTCCATCTTTATTAAGTACAAAAGATCCTTATAGTATTATCAATCTATACCAAAGTGCATATGGATCGATATGCACATTCATATATCACACTCTTACATATCTCCAAAAACATACCATGCCTTTTTACTATGTACTATTCATCATCATCATCATCATCATATATATATATATATATATATATATATATATATAGGGTGGGACTTTCCCTTCACCGCTTATCCATTCCGAGAAATAGGCCGCATGCTATTTATAGCCACACATCATTTACAAGCATAGGCACACATGCAAGTGTGTTATCTATAGTCCTCTTGCGAGTTAAGCTTAATCAAGTGTAAATTCTATTCTTAGCTCGTCTCCATGCAAAACGATTGGATCCGCTCCTCTAAAGATAGAAAATGTGTGGCGCTCATGTCTCTGCATAGTTGGTGTGTTCCGCATGCCATCTTCTAAAAATAGGTCTTCATGCTCAAAATCAACTAAGTTCTGAAAGCTGAACTTACCTTCCACATGCGGGTCCTCCACGGCCTTCAGTGCCTTTAATCCTGGCCTTCTATCCCATGCAGACTCCTTGTGTGATCTTTGACAAGTATTCTTTGATCAACATTACTAGAGGAACCCATATGACTAGAATTGGGATTTTTGTTTAAAAGAGAAAGCAATAAATCCTCGCTTCATTAATTGAAAATCCATTTGAAGTTCACCCCTAAGGCCACCTTTCAAATAAAGAAGCTCATTATTTAGGTCATCCTTACTCACCACATTATTTACCCTTTCCTTAAGTTAGATGACTACCTCATATACACCCAAACCAGAAGATAATAAATCCACATCATCCTTATTTGGGGCCATTCCGGAGTTTTTGACCTTTCCCTTGGCCTCACATTGATCTAGGTCATAATGTAGGGTTTGAAACTCGAGTAGATAAGAGGGAAAAACTTTAGGGTTTAGGGTTTCATAAATTTAATGGCCGAATAGAAGAAATCATAAAGAAGAAATCCTAGCTAATTTTTCAAAATATTGCCGAAAATATAAAAAACTATGAAAAATTCTAAAAATCGCAACCTAGGTAGTTGAATTATGGAAAAATATAAAACCGCTATAACTTTTGTGAAACAAGTTAAAAATGCTTGAAATTTGGAGAGGATATTACTTGATTGATTTCGCAACACCACAAATAATTGTAGAAAAATTCACTACCAATTTTGAGATATATCCAAACCTTCACAATTATGGTTTGACACAGTGTTAACTAAGATCAGGCTCTGCTAGTACTTGTAATGAAATTACTTGTATAAATATGACTACTAACAACAATAGAACACCAAAGAACACAATATTGCAGATAAATAATCTCAATATGCAAGTATAATATCTTATCCACTTCGAGGGGGAAACCTCCAAACCATATAATAAGACTCAAATGCTTAATATGATTATTAAATACTCCTCAATACCACCTATATATACCAATCCTATGTTATGGCCAATAACAAGGCCAACCTACTAAACATATGAAAGCATAAATTAATAACATATGACAATAAGAGAGATTATGTAAGCCATAAGTTGGCACTACATATCTAATATAAGCTATAGGACTAAGGGCGTAACAAATTCCTCATGTAGGATTTCTATTTTAGATGTACACATCAACTTACTATTTCCTCATTTGGGTCGCTCACCTTGGTTCATCTCACGCACCCCAAACAAGTGGGGAAATTATCAGTGATTTTTTCACCCTCTCAATGATCCAAAAACTAGAAACAGATTGGTACAAAGAAATATTTGAATAAATAAAAGATAAAAATAGGTTCAAAATCAAAATTGGGCCAAAATCATAGCATGGAAAAAAATTTCTCAATACAGCGGGAATAGTGGGTACAAGTGTTCCACTTGGGTATTTATTTCTTAGGGGAAGAAATGTGTACAACATAAGATCAATAGGTTTTAAGTGACAAGTTTCTCCAAAATCCAACGAGATACTTAATTACAAGTTACTATCGTGTACTTCAGTGCAAAATTAGTGGCAAGTTACATAGTTTGAGAAAGGGAATACATTACTCTATTTTCTTATGATCAAATAAGGAATAAAACCTAGGAATATGGGATAATGATATGCTTGGAATGATGTGTCATATATAACCAATTTCTATTGGATTTGTGTAGACAAAAATTCTATACACTAGGGTACATTTATAGGTCCTAAAGCATACTAATATATACATGATTCCTAAGAAATAAAACTAGTGGTTAACAACTCTTTTTGGCCTTTTTGCTTTATCTCTTGCATTCTTTCTGGTCTTACACATCTTACAACCCTACCAAAACTTGAATTATTTATCTTTTATGGCCTCAGACACTAACACCTAGTTATGATAGAAACACCCATGCAATCTTGTCCCTCCTGGACACTCCCGACCCTATCTATCCTTTTCTCACTCTTTTGGGTCTCTTTTACTTCTTGGGAATCTTTTAATAATTTGGGTTGGCCTTCCAGTTATCAATAAATAAATTCAAACAAGGGAATCATATATATATACTTAGTTACTTCTCCAAAATAAGGGCCAAACATTAAGCATTATCTATTATTACCTAAGTTTGCATCATAGGCACAAGAGCATTTCAAATCATACATCTAACACATCCATACAAGGGACAAAGGTTGCATCACTCTGTATACATGACATAGGAGAGGAAGTTCATTTTATTCTATCTCACACATTTACATACTTGGAGTAATCTATATCTAGCTCGATATCATAGTACAACTTGCACAAGGGAAACCTAGGGTATCATTACACACACATTCACATAGAACTACATGGATTATGAGATGTAGTGCATCTTATTTATTAGGTTTGATGTGGTTTTTAGGTATATATATCTATTTATCTATTTTACAGATTATTGGAATGACCGGTGATATTGGAATGAAACCGAGTGATAAAAGAAAATCAATAGTGAATCTCCTCCTGTACATAAAATATCAGAACTTGAGCATCTGAGTGGACACTAACACCCAAAATAGTCACTAGCGCCCAAGCACTCCTGTCCTCCCGTGGAAGTTTTGTCCTACACATCTCTAAGTTCCAGAACCTCCAATTATCCTTGACATCACTCTTCCAAATATGTCATAGGTAGTTCCTCATCCCAGATCACTTCCAAATCACTCAGAAATCAGCTAAGTCACCTATCTCTCTCACTTTATTAGGGATTCATATTATTTCTTGCTTTTTTATTGTCCATTTACTATATCATATCATATGTATATAATTAGTTATCCTGAAATTAAGATTTAAATAAATTTATACTATATCATTTTGTGACCATCTACAATAACACTTATCCATGAGGAATCATTAATGGTTGGAGGGAAAATCCTGCTCTCCCAATACTCTTCCCTTGGTGAAAAGATGCCTAAATCCTCTGTATAACAACAAGATGCTTAAATCCTCGGTTTGGTGATAGGACTCCTAAATAATTAGTACTATTCCAATGATTTCCAAGGAAAGAAACACACATGAACAATTATATATATTCTCTCATGACATACATGTGTATTCTATCCTTGATTCACTTGGTTTTAAATATGTATTCATATTTTCACATTTACCAAGTTAAATTTCAATTTCATTAATAATGAGTATTGACTACACTTATTTTCTCAAGGATGTTTGTCATGTCTATACTAGTTATTTTTATACATCTCATCTTGATCACATGTCTACTAATTGTGTTCATACAAGCAAGGTTAAGGTATTACCGGAAAAATCACCTCTCCAATTTGATTGGAATGCTATACAACATGATATATTATTTACGCTACTCGATAATCACTTAATTACTTTCTTACCTAATCATTACCACCCTCCTCATCGAGTCATTTGTTACAAAATTAGACCATATTGTAATTACCATGGGATTAATGGACATTGTGATGACATTTTTATGCTCTAGAACAAAAAAATTGACATCAAGAGCGTGAGGGTCTCATTTCACACTCATCTCCAATTTTTAAATCCCAATGGGCTTCCAAATCTGATCCCTCTATGTCTATTGAGCATCACACCATAATTACTAGTGTTCCTTCTCTAGTAATTCAAGATCCACCTATCCAACCTAGTATCATACCACCTTTACAAATACTTACCCCATTATCTCCTCCTATTAATTCATCTACAATGTTACCAATCCAAAATAAGCCACCACCATCCCAAGAAGCACAAAAAAATACCTTGACACAATCTATGATCCATCTTACATCTCCTCCAGTAGACCCAAAATATGATTCTGGTCATACTCTTGCTTCTACCTACCATTGGGATGACCATATATTTTCTTATGACACATTTCAAACTCCACCACCATGGCATGGTATTTCTCACATCATCAAATATATCTTCATTTGTTTCACTTTTGGGGAATTGAACTCCCCCTCCTCATAGTTGCACGTGCTAATCTGTGCCGTTACCTACCCATACTATTCACATACACATCTATACATTACTCTTGTTCGTAATTCATGTCAATATTTCTAGTAGCACTTTCTCTCATCTACACTGTGTAAACCTTAGTACATATATCTATGCTCCTCTACTACTCATGCTTACTTATGGATCCTTCTACTCATGATGCACATACTACTCTCTATATATGGTATACATTCTTTCATGCACTATACATACTCTGGCTATTCTTACTCACAATGATCACATCTATTTTCTAGCAACTCTTGATATACACACTTGGGGAATCACACTTTCTCCCCCCATCACTACTTGATGTCTATATTTCCTACTCTTATATCCTTTGCTACACTTCACACTTTGTGCTTCATGTATATCTTTATGAGCATCACCACATCTTCGGTAAGTGTACTTTACCTTCATTACCCAATGACATACTCTTGTTATATGGTTCAATATTGCATGTTAAGGGTGTAATCCCTCTATAAACCCCACTTATCGCATCTTGGATACTAATTCTTTGTGCTTCATGTCTATCTTTCTAAGCATTACCACATATGTAATAGACATACAACACCTTCATTACCCTATGATGCACTCTAGTGCTACGGTTCACATTTCTTGTTGAGGTCACAATTCATAAATGAACCTCACTTGTCACATTATGGCCTCTCTCTATCTCTATCTCTCATGCTTTGTGCTTCATGTATATATTTTTGAGCATTTTCACACATACTTTACATTCATTACACAATGACACACTCTATTTCCATGGTTAATACTTGACTATTTAGGTGGAATTCCTAAATGAACCTCATCTCGTGAACATCGATTGGGGAAAATGCTACTCTCACTATCTCGCACATCTTACACATCGACACACACCATCACATTCATACAACATTTGCACATCTTGGTTGCATTTACTCTTTTTAGCTTATACTATTCACATGTTACACTTTGTTTCCTATGCTAGTTGGATACTTAGTATGTCATCATATTTTTCTATATACACATGCACATTCACTTGGTATCTTGAGGTGAATACAAGAATTTTCTGATTCTTACACGATGCATGATGCTTAACAATGCTCGTTACTATTTCCACTAAGGCTCCCTGGGGAATCTATCTTTTCTAATCTCACACTTTACAAATCACAAGTCCTATAGTTACAATATTTACTACTTCTTACTATCAATTTAATTTTTTGTTGATCTATATATAAAATTTGACATACTATTTATCTTTATAACATTTTAACAGGTTCTTCATGTGCATCATTTTTTTGCAGGATCTATACAAACATGGCTATCTGTCACTTCTTGCCTACTATTGCTTGATGTTTTTATAGGCTATACCCTATGCCTTGTTTGTACATTGTTTATTTATGGCCACTTCGCTCGATTGTCTTGTGACATTGTGACTGATGTCCGATACATGAAACCCAATTTTTGTGGTCCATCTTGTCTTCCTAGTTACTTGTTACATTGTCTTCTATTACATGCTAGCTAATTTTCACTAATACTTGTTTCTAGCTCACTTTTTTTGTATGTTCCTTGTTTTCTACCATATATATTCCCTACCCCTATAGGTATCCACTACATGATATGCATATCAGCTTTTGACCCTCTCCTTTGGGCCACATTGTCTTATAGTCATCACATGCACTCCAAACGAGGGGGGCATCTATTGGGTGAATAATTCACCCCTATAACAACTCAAAGCTCTAGAACAACACAACATAGTACATAATTGGCACAAAAACATAGTTACAAACTTTCCCAAAATCAGACTTGGATGACATGGATAGAGCAGAAACTAGCACCTAGTATTGGACAATAGAGGTGGTTGCTTATGTCTCCCTAGAACGTTTGTGTCCTAGGGAAAAAAGTAGTCAATATTTTATTTCAACACAATCTCCAGTAGTTTACAATTTTTTTTTCTAGTAGTAGAGATACTTACCTCCACCACGAGAATGCATTCTATCAGTTATAATCAATTTGAACATGAAAAATAGGTTACAAATCAGGGACGTACCATATACAAAGGTGCCTATTTGGAAACATCATAGAAGAAGAGAAAAACTAGACCTTTCTCCCTAACATTATTCTCTTAGCATGAGATATACCAAGAAAATCACTCTTGGCGTGAGATCACCCAAGAAACTCACTCTTGGTGTGAGATCACAAAAACTCACTCTTGGCATGAGATCACAAAAAAAATCACTCTTGGCATGAGATCACCCAAAAACCTACTACAACTTTTGCAAGTTCATCCTTAATACACAATAAGAAGCAGCTCATATTAGCAAGCACAAGCTCCACCAACATGCTACTATAGATACATTTCACCCCTATGGTCCAATTCCCTTTCCTAATTTCCACTCTTTACATCACGATCACTTCATGCGTCATTTGTCCACTTGGCATGCTATCGGCTACACTCTTCTCGTATAGGATTATAATGTACGAACCTTCTATCTACTTTATGCTATTGAGTATTCACTCAATAACATAAAGTGGGGGAAAATTTAGACACAAAATCTATGCACTTTGGTACATTTCTAGGTCCTAAAGCATACTAATATATACATGATTCCTAAGCAAGAAAACTAGTGGTTGACAAATCCTTTTGGCCTTTTTGCTTTATCTCTTTCCTTATTTATGGTCTTACACACCTTACAGACCTACCAAAACTTGAACTATTTATCTTTTATGGTCTCAAACAATAGCACCCGATTAGGAAAAAGAGCACAGGAGCTCTTGTCCCTTATGGGTGCTCTTGAACCTCTCTATCCTTTTCTCCCCATTTTGGGTCTCTTTTACTTCTTGGGCATCTTTTAATACTTTGGGTCAAATTTCTAGTTGTCAATTACATAATTCAAAAAAGGGAATCATATTTATACTTAGTTACTTCTCCAAAATAAGGGGAAAACATTGAACATTATCTACTATCACCTAATCTTGCATCAAAGGCACAAGATAATTTCAAAGAATATATCTAGAAAATCCATATAAGGGACAAGGGTTGCATCAATTTGCATATGCGACATAGGAGGATAAGTTCAATTTATTCCATCTCACATATTTTCATACTTGGAGCAATATAGATCTAACATGTTATCATAGTGTAACTTATACAAGGAAACCTAGGGCATCACTATGCACACATTCACATAGAACCACATGGAGTTTGAGATGTCGTGATAATGCACAATCGTAAGATCACTCCTTGGGTGATCGTCAGTCGATCGACTCCCCATTATGTATCTTATTTAATAGGTTTGATGTGGTTTATGGGTATGTGCAACTAATTATATATTTTGTAGGTTATATGCACAACTGATAATATTAGAGAAAACCAGAGTGACAAAAGGAAATCAATAGCGAAGATCCTCCTACATAGAAAAGATCATAACTCGAGTGTTTGGGTGGACACTCGCACCCAAAATATTCACAAGTGCATATGCACTCCTGTCCTCTATGGGATCTTTTGTCCTATAAATATGTGAGTTCTAGAACTTCCAATGAGCCTTGATGACACTCTTACCAATTTTCCCCAACAATTCCTCATCCCAGATCACTTCCAAATCTCTTAGAAATTAAAAAAGTCACCTATCTCTATCACTTAGGGTTTTATATAATTTCTTGCTTTTTTCTTGTATATTTGTTGTATTATATCATAGTTTACATTAATTAATCTAAAATTAAGATTTAAATCAATTTATGACCATCTACAATGACACTTATCCATGGTGAAGCATTAATGATTGGAGGGAAAAGCCAAAACTCTTAAATAATCAATATAGCAAAAAGATGCTAAAATCCTCAATTTGGTGATAGGACTCCTAAATCCTTAGTATTATTACAACCATATATAAGGCAACAAATAGACAAGAATAATTACATCTCTTCTCTTAGGGCATACATGTGTATTCTATCCTTGATTCACTTTTTTTTCAATATGCATTCATATTTTCACATTTACTAAGTTAAAGTTCAATTTCATTTATCATGAGCATTGACTACACTTATCTTCTTTTGCAAGTCCAACCTTACTCCAAAAAAAGGCAACACACAAATGGAACAAGAAACAATATCAAACACAAGACAATCAAACAAAGGCAATATTCAAGGAAAAATACAAGCATCATTTATGCTATGCACACAAGGTCACCCCTAGGATCCTTATCCTATTTTATATTCCATCTTACAAATTTCACAATCTCCATCCAACACAATATTAAGAATAATCCTCATTTGACACATTATCGATTAAAACTCCTTTTGGCTCTCTACAAGGTATGTTTTTATTATCTACTTTATGCTACTGCATATTCATTCACCAACATAAAGTGGGGGAAAATGTAGACATGAAATCACACACTTATAATTTACATCATTCCTCTAATTATGTATTTATATGAATGATTTATAAACAGAAAAACTAGACATTAACAACACTTGTTTTTCTTTTACAATGTTTTATTGTGTTGATACTCTTATCATTTTATTTTCTCGAATGACTACTTTACTTTTGGATATTGGACAACATATGACCCAAATCTATATTTTACTGTTATATCCTCTAAGTATCTTAGATAAGTCTTGACCATTAGGGATAAGACAGTTGTGTTACTACCCTCTTTAGGAAATTTTGTCATTTTCCTTCCTTTTATCAAACTTGAAATGCCACATCATTTGTTATATTTTCTAAATCACTACCCATCACTTTGCATCAATATTTTTGGTTATTAATGAAGAAATTTAAACAAGGTAATCATATATATACATGACTTACTCACCCTTATTAGGGGCTAGAGAATTTAGGCTATTACTTATTATCTACTATCTAGGTAAAGAGAAACATTCAAGGACTACATTTAGGTTACATTATTCAATACATATCAGGAGATATTTATGAATTCCATCTCACACATTCATCTTAGGGGTAAATAAAGTATATCCCACTATATTGATGTGACAGAACAAGGGAAACCTAGCACACACACACACACACACACACACACACACACACACACACACACACACACACACAAACACACACACACACTAGAACTACATAGAGTCTTAAATCTAGTGCATCGCTTGGTAAAAATCACATCGGGGTAATTCTTGAGGTTAGTATGATTCAAGCATATGCATTATTTGTTTCATTTAGTGTTTGCTTAAGCCTTGTGTAAGTAGATAGGGTTTGCTTTGTAGGTCCAAGTGCCACACATGAAACCTATAGTAAAGTGGATGTGAAAAATAATGAAAGGAAAAATATAAGTTTAGAATAAGAAAAGATCAAATCACGGAGCTATTTACAATACACTAGCACTCAGTTTGAACACTAGCACTAGATCAGTTTTGTCCTTACCGGGAAACTCTATCTCGAAGGAGTTTTAGATTCTAGTTTTCTAGAAAAAGCTTACTCGGTCCAGATCTAGCTTGTTCCACGTCGTTTCCATCCGAATCAGTCCATATATTTAGATACAAGATAATTCACTCTCATCTCACTATTGCTTACACTTTTTTGTTTCTTGCATGATAGATATTGTTCATTACAGGTATATCTATTTGATATCAGTCCTTTGATTAAGATTTAATTTTGTTAAATCATTTGGTAAACCTGACATTCGATCAAACCCTCTATTTCCATAGGATCCCTCATTTTTTTCTTCATCATAACCCTAACCCTAGTACCCTTAGGGTTTCTTTATTTGGTTGTGGATTTCAATATCTTTTATTTAACATGTCAAATATCGGGGACCATCATCTATCAAAAAATCTCATAGTTGACATGGGATATAATTATATTTTACTAGTTTTCCTTCACCGATATCTACAAACTAAGGTTCCTTCATTCCCGACGCGTCGGTAACTTTTATTCTTTCCAATGTTCTTAATATATCTTGATTCTAATAAAGAACATGTTTTCACCTTGGTGTCACCCATATTTCCTCCCTTTATGTCATTATATCCCTTTTAAAAGTGGAATACACTCTATATATTTTCCATCTCCTTCATATCCTTTATTTTCATACCTTTCAAAACATGTTAGCATTTTAATAAACAATAGGGTTTAAGAACATTCCCTTATATCATCCCTAATTAAGTATATTAGCATTGGGATAGGAATTAAGGTTTAAGGAAATATTTTCATGCTAAATGTTTGGCATGAAAAAATTAAAATTTTAGTCATGATAACCAAGCCCACCACTTGAAATCCCTTTTCTTGATCATTTTGAAACCTTCCTCCAGCCATCCTATCAACTCATACAACCCCTTTGATTATGTTTCATCCCCATTTTGGCTGAGAGAAAAGTGCTAACATGGATTTAAAGTGTGTTTTATATGCAGGAGGTATATCTAAGTGATATTTATGAAGCTATTGAGCTCGAGGTAGAAAAGTGTTCCCATAAGCACTATAATGGCTATTTCTAGCCATATTGCGAAGAAAACCTCCTCCAAAATCTATCTGCAAGGGTTTAACTCATTTAGAGGTTGTACATGAAAGAAATGAAGAGATCCATGATAGTTTTAAGGAAATGAGTTGGAGGCATGTGGCGTTAGGATTTATTTGAGAAAGAAGAGGTCATTACGGGTGCATGGAATGTAAGATTCAACATAGAAAGTGATCTTATTATTACAGTTCCAAGTGTTCGGGAGGATTTAGGAGCTAAAAAATAGGAAATAGAAATATCTAAGAGTCCTCTACATGGTAAATACATCATTTTTATCCTAAATCCTCACTACTCTCTGTGGTAGTTTAGGTCCATGTTTCTACTTATTTGTGTCAAAAGGGTGATTGGGCCTAAAACTCAAAATGAAAGTAGAATTGCATCCTTAAAAAATTTGAGGATGGATTTAATGGGTGTTTTCAAGTCAAAATCATATAATGTTTGACCATAGAGCTCCAAATTTTTCTCCAAGAGAAGAAAATGCATTCCCATGTTCTAATTTCACATTGACATAATGACATCAACACACCACTCAAGTGAGTGGCAGGATTTTTGAACTCATCTACCCCTTTTCCCTTGATGAAAAGGGACAATGGTGACACAAAATTTGCAAACATGACCACCTTTACCACTTTTACCACTTGGAGTGCATCACTCGTGTCCTAGGAGTTTTTTCAAGTTACAAACATGACCACCTTTACCCATGATGCATTTTTCATCACGTGTTATCCATTATCCCTTAGTCCAAGGGACAATTAGGACACAAAATTGTGCTCAAACTCATCTAACGAGCCCCGGTCACATGAGGAACCCCATGTTAGCTCCCAAAAGCCTATTTCTAGCCCCGCATTTATCTCCCCTACTTCCACATGGTGACACTTGTCACAATCTCATGCAAAGTGCAATTTAGTGTCCCCATTATCCCCTCACCTTAATTATCCCCTATTTTCATGTGTGCAACTCACCCTCTAACCCGCGACTAATTCAAGTTAAGCCATGTTGGGTTAATGATGAGTTAAAGTGTTAAAGGGGAGAAAGGGTTAAAAATAAAAATCTTAGCCATTTTTGAATATTTTAATGTGATGTTTTTCCTCATAAACACCAAATACATGTTTTTATGTTGCTGAAATTTTCTAGAAACGTCCATGTTTGAAAACAAAGACTTTCTCATAACTCAAAACTCACATCGAAATATCGTAAAATTTTCATAACACCTTCCTTGCAAAAAATCCCTTTTTGGTAATAATCTTGCCTCCATTAATGGTATAAATAATTGTTAATTTCTAGAACAAAAATGCATCCATAGAGATTTTCTTTTCAGATCTAAAAAAATAGGTGATTAAAAACCCCTAAAATTTGGAGTTAGAGTGAAAACAAATATTTTGAGACTACTCCCATCTTGTTCTAAAATCTAAAAGACTACTCAAAAGACATCCAAAATACAATCATCCTTGAGAAATTTTCTAAAAATAGACATGCGCAGGTGGGACTTGCAAAAAATAGTAAGTGTTGGGATTTTCGTTAAAGTTTTCATATCTTTTATTTCCCTAAATTTCGTCACTATGAAGATCAAATACTTAGGTTTAGAGATAGTTTCCACATTAAACACCGAGTATCCCTATAGACACCCTAAAAATACATACTTATTTCTAGCGTATTCTTGGATTATTCATATCATATTTGCATCCCTTCAAAGTTAACTAAGTTAATTTCATCCCATTAGAATTAATTAAATTAATTCTATTATTATTCACACCCCACGTAAAATTAATTAATTAAATCAATTAACTCGTACTTTGAATATTTATCCCTTTTAGATTTATCATATTCCTTTAGAATTAATCAAATTAATTCTATTACCTTTACATCCCTTTAGAATTAATTAAATTAATTCTAATTACACTTTAGCTATACTCCTACCCCCTTTAGCTAATTTAATTAAACATTTATTTAATTAAATGGTTAATTATCCTCTCACAACTCATAACTAATTAAATTAGTTATTTAAATAATCTTATTTATCTACTCACACTCCACTCAACTCTACTTCTAGAACCCTACAAAGGTGGGGAAACATTTGCACATACAACCGCCTTCATGTAAAAATTCAAATATTCATTGCCCTTGCAAAGTTGCAATAGTACAAACCAAATCCAATGGCTATTTCAGGAAATTATAATTATGAACTTGTAGCCCATTCAAACCTTGATCTAATATTCATGGCCTCACCCTCAACTATAAAAATCGTGCAATCCTTTGTAAATCATCCTTGGAAGCTTTGTGTAATTACAACCAACTTCTGCCAAAATTGCCATATGCATCTTTGTGTCATTACACAAAGCATTAGACACAATGATTTTCTCGTAGTATTATCATTTCTACATTTGTAGATCAGTTCAAGATCATCCATAATCAAACTTTCAAAAGATTCCACAACTTTAAATACTTATACAATCTTATATGAGGTTTACAAGATAAACTTGGAGGAAATGTTTGTGGTTATATTTTTATTTTACTTGAGGTTTGCAAGGAAAAGATTGGAGGAATTTTTGTTGTATTTATCTATTTATCTTTCATTTCTTTTGAGTTTTTACTACTAACATTCGGGCATGCCCAATGGGAGCTTAACTGATTCTATTTTACTTCTTATTTCACATTTTATTATTTCTTAGTATTTGTATTAACCCTTGTGTAAATTTAGTGTTGTTTGGCTCACATTTGTGTTTTCATATGTGTTTTACTATCTTTTTGTTTCGTATTTGTGTAGGTGTGCTTTTTATGTATGTTGGGAGCATCAAAAATAGAAATCAAAGTTTAAAAATCACAAAAAAATATTTTGTTTTGTTCTTAATATTCTTATGTTTATGTAGGTGTGTTTTCTTTATATTTTGGGAGATTCTTAAAACAAAAATCAGAATTTTAAATTAAAAATTAAAAAAACACAAGGAAAAAGTATGTGTTTTATCACTAGATTTAGAGATGGTTTTAGTTGTGGCTAAATTTTTCAACCATTTCTAAATATAGGGGATTCTGTCATCCTTGATCCCCTCATAACTCACTTCATCACCCCCATCAAGTTCACATAGCTCTCCTCCAAATCTCTTTGCTCGAGTCCTCCTACAACTCACCAAGCCAACTTGGCTCATCGAGTTGACTCCTAAACTCATTTCTTCAACTACTTTTCACAGCTAAACTCTTGAGTTATCCTCACTCGCCAACCTATCCAAACCTAAAAGCCTAATCAGTCAAGATACCTCCACCTTCCAACCTAATCTCACTAAATTATGTCCTTGTATTCACCCTAACCCTAAGCTCCCCTTCGCCAAATGAGTGATACACTAAAATTCACCACTCCTCCCTCTAGATCAGCACCACACCTCACACCCATACCTTGGCTTAAACTCACTAATATCCTCTCTTGGTTTTATCCTTGCCATCCCTTCTCTACCCTAGTGAGCTGATCTCTCCATGGCTCACACCCCATGCTTACTTTGCCAAGTCCCCATAGTTTTCACTACGTCACCTCCAATCTTGTGCCGAGTTGATCTCCCTACCTTCCTCTCATCCTCCTCTCTGCATTACACCCCTACGATCCCTTCTCCACCTGGAAAGGTGATCTCTCAATTGCTCACACCCCAAGCTCATGTCGTTGAGTTCTCTTTGTCCTCCATTGCATTACCTCCGAGCCATGCCAATTTTTTTATAAGAAAATCATTTTTATCGGATCTATGAAGTGGGGATTCTTGGGTCCCCTCCCTTACATTTCATAATATAAAATTATATGAAAATATTCAGGGTGAATGTGAAATAAAACAGTGATAGATAGTCACCCTGAGATAAAAACATTAAAATTTCTACATAGACTTATATACTATAAACTATAGCTTAATCTAATAGTTAGATCACCTCCTCTTTCACACACTTTTTGGTTTTGCATCAACCTTTACCCTAATTTTGTGCACACTAAACTTGTGACCTACTTCACTAACCCTGGTGGCCTTAAGTAAGAAATCATAAGAGGATTTACCCTTATTTTGAGCCGGACAACACATGGGGTATGAGACCAATAGGTGCAAAGAGATCTTCCAGTCTAGAGGGGAAATGAAAGAAGCGTCAGAGCCCTTCATGAAATTTTTTTGATGGAAACTTAGAATGAATTTACACAACACCTTGTTTCTCATCACCCACTCAAAAACAAATTTTCTCACTCTTGTATTTGAGCTCCCATTCTTTGCTTCTTGAATGTGGTTCATGGGAAAACAAAAGTTCCATAATTCCTATACCAACCTAGTCACATGCATGGGAAAAATAATGTGGCGGGAGATCAATATAGCTTCTTCCTTGTTTGCGCAATGAACAACATATGGGTAATAAAAGCGAAACTATCTCTGTTGTTGACTCTAGCTAGCTGCCACCACTCGAAGATAATTGTCACCTAGAATTAGTTCAATTGCATTACCCATTGAACCCAAAGAAATATAGAAGACTTTTCTCAAGTGGGCGGGAGAAATTGGGACATATAAGGCCATCTCACGTGATTCCCCTCTTATAAAAATACATGGAAAGTGCACGAAAGCCATGAAAAAATAGAAACAGAAAGCGAGCCACCGACATAATGAAAATAATAGAGAGAGGAGGTATGCAAAATGAGGGATTGAAGTCACATTAAAAGGAGTTCCCATGTATCAAAGCCTAAACATTCACTCATTCCTTAGTCGATGTCCCTTTCCATGAGGGTAGAAAAGAGCGAGGCCACTTTAATTTATCATTAGATATGCTTACGTCTTCCTCTTGTTCCACCCCAAAAATTTCCAAATAATCTACCATTGAGTTGGCCTCCCTATAGACATGGACAATATTCTAAGTATCCAGCTTGGTGAGCCAATGCAATGCATTAGAGATATAAATGTCTAGGGTCCAATTATAAGTCTTACCAGAATTGATAGCTTGAATGATTATTTGTGAGTCTCCCTTAATCATGAGATGAGAGAAGCCACAATCCACTGCCCTTTTAATACCAAAAAGGAGAGCTTTGGCCTCCACTTGATTAATAGTTCCATCTTAAAGATGGAAATATCTCGTGCTTAAAAATTCACCAAAATCATTTTGAATGATGCACCCCACCCTTAAAAGCATGGGTTTCCCTTTAGAATCCCCATTGAAGTTGAATTTACAAAAACTAGGGGGTTGAAAACTTTTGATGGTAAAGGATTTTATTATACCATAGCTATGAAATAGAGTGGAGGAGTACTTTCTCTAAGTGGGACATGGGGGTGGGATTGAGTCCTTAATGTCCACTGAGCGAACTACATTAGGAGCACCCTACTATGTTCCACTTGGTCCATATGGAGAATTTTGACCCCTACCTCAAGGTTTCCCCATGACCACTTATTGAAATCATCTAATTAACTCAATGGGAATGGAACTTGGGATTATGATTACAAAATACTTATAACTCATCAATAGCCCAAGACCTTGAGTTCAAGCCATGCCAAGTTGATATCCACAACCTCCATCTTTTTGGCCCCCAAAATTTCACCCTAGGGATTGAGTAGTGATTTAGAAAAATATTTGGAGAATGATGGAGGTGAAAGTGATGTTGCTTGTAGCCAAGGATTTATCCAACATTCAACTATGACTCGGTCCTAGAATATGATCAAGAGGAACATAACTAAGGGGATAACTTAACATTTCTTCTTTTGGCTCTACTTGAACTAAGGTGAGAGGATTTGAGGGTGACCTGAATGAGGGAATGATTGTTGCAATTTGGTTTCCTTCAAGACAAGGGTAGATAAATTAGAGCCAAGTACAACCATAGATATAATACCCACTCACAAGAGTCATCACTTAGGTATTATACGCACATAATGTGTCAAACACATGTCACTAAATACTGAAAAAATGGTTTCCAGAGATCATCTCTGTGTAAGAAACTAAAAAAGGGGGATGCGATGATGCTTGGACATTAATATTCACAATTCAATTTTTTTTTATTCATGATTAACAATGATAATCTAGTTTTATAGGAAAACATGTGTAATATGCAAATCTATTGTGTTTTTAGGAATGGGATGGTAAAGTAATTTATATAGAACAAAAATATGGAGGATGGAAAATTTTGTGACAACAACATGCAAATATTACCATGGATACTCAATATTTACCACAATGTGAAGAAAAAAATCAATTCAACATATTCCTTAACTTGAGCGATTGCATTCATTGACACCTAATTCCTACAAATGTTACTCACAATCTTCAAGATTCCTAAAAAAATATTTGAGATAGAGTCTTGATGAATTTCTCATTACATTTTCTTCATACACCCATAATACTCTTAAGGGATAACAAAAAAATCTCCAAAGTAATGTTTCCACTATGATTCAACTCGAACAAAATATTGTAAAACATACCCTACTACACAATATTCAATAACCAAAGAAATGCAACAACTAGAAGTCATTTTTGTGTACTCAAAAATGAAATTAACATGAGATTATACCAAAGATTATATTTCCTTGATTATATATTCGGACATACAATGGGAAGTATGATTAGACCAAAAAGAAATTATTCCATTCATATGAGTCTTAGTAAAGGAACATAAAAAATTTCCTCAAAACATATTAATGTTTGTGTTATCACCAAATCACTACACCCCCTGAATGGCCTGAAGGTGAACATGAAATTCAATGTGATTGGGTAACATGGGATCATCTCTAAATATGTGGGACTTTGGTTCGAGGTGAACCTCCGGAGAAGGTTGGATTCCTCTTCCTAAAATAAGCACTACACTACTCCTAATGTAAGAAAATTGGCTAACTAAACCTATGCTAACATTTCAAGGGATTAGGGAGAGATATTTGTAAGGAAATAAAACCTATACTAGAAGTGGTGATGCACCAAGAAAGGGTTTTTCTAGACTCAGGAAGGGTTAATTTGAAGAGGGTGTGTGCACCACAAGTCAACTTCACCTACTGCAACTTATAGAGGGTAAAAATACCTAGAATAACAAGCACACATTACCTTTGTTAAAATCAATCGACAAACAAGTTATCAGTCTTCCAGTGAAGAAGGATGAACTTGAGAAGGGTGAATAAGCACCATAACTCAAGTGTATGTAATACTCCACCACTTGATAAGCACGAGAACTCTAAGAACCTGCAATAGAAACTTGAACTCGCAAAGTGTACCTACAAGCATGAGAAAAGGAACAAATAAGTATAGAAGGATTAAAGGACAAAGATTAGTCACAAAAAAACACTTTTATTACTTCAACAACGTGCATAATGCATCATACATTAAGAAGAGGCAATGGTTTCCATTATAGTCTTGAAAATAAAGGCTTGAGAGCCTAAAAATTCACAACATCTTGTCTTGTGAAGAGAGGGAAGATTGAAAAGTGTCTAACTCCTTTGGGGTAAGGACCCCTTTTACATTTTATAGAAAACCTTGAGTGGTTGAGATAAATAAGGAAGAAAACCCTAGAATTTAGGCCGAATGTAGGAAACAATTCATCACTATTGTTGGCCATGTTTGCCCATTTATTGTACCTCCACCTTTCGAGGAAACATTCAAGGAACGAAGAAAAAATTACAAATTTGGATTACAAAACCTCTAAAAATTCATCTTTTGGTGATTTCATGGGGTATCTCTCTTTCTCCCAATTCCAATAACTATAATTTTGTGAAAAGCGGGAAACAGGGAAGAAAGTTATGGCTTGTTAAGAAAAATTTGTTTTTAGGGTTACCTCGCACACCAAATTAGAAAATTCAATGCTTTGATAGATCGGTGAACTCAAAAATTAATTCAACGAGTTATTTCTTTTCCCAACTCAGGAATTTCCAAAAATGGGTCATTGGGTCTAGCTCACATCGTGGAGTTTAACTTCTCCCTTATCTAGCATCGACTGTCTTTTCATAATTCACCACATTAGGCCCATTTACCTCGAATTCCATGTGCTCTTAACACCGAGCTCCTCATATCACGTTGACCGAGTTGATTTCATCAAATCGATATGTAACATTAACTCAGATTGCACCATTATGCTTTAATTTCCCTTGACCAACCATTTCAAAAACTCGCCACGTATTCACTAGCCGGTATCCAACTTGTCATATGAATCATTCCAATCCTTCCTTGAGTTGGTCACTTGACCCAAACCACTAACATTACCTCCTAAATATTCTCCACATGCTCTTGATGGCTTGGCACTTGTCTCAACATTTAACCCAGAAACCACCCCTGAAATACATTGACTGAATCAAATCAGACTTCAGAAGTGCCCAGGCTTTGTAAACCACCGAGCTCCATCCACATTGAGAATCCCAACCCCGAATGTTCGAAATTCTGAAATTGGACTTTCAAACTTTAGAAATTTGTTTGTGTTTTACCAAATTTTCCTCAACAACCTCCAAAAAGGTGATCCACAAAATCGAAAAGGGAAATTCCTTACTTAGTCCTCTTTCAATTGCGATCTATAGGAATCATTGAGTAAATCGGTACCGAATTACCTTCTAATTCTATGATGAGATCAAAACCTTTATGAACTCGGTGATTCATTGAACAAATTGAATTCAAGCTTCTAATTACTAAGATTCTTTAGACTTCAAGTTGGTCTTCTTCTTGTAATCCTCATGCACCGCTCAATCGACAAGACTTTGTAAATTCATCATCTTGACGCATGGCTGACTTGTTTATTTTGATGTCGAGAAATGTGTAAACAACTGAGTGACTCAGCCTTTTGCAATGAAATGAGCAAATTCATGCTATCAAGCGATTTTGGCTTGTCCATTCATTTCTTGACGGGCTTGTACTTGAGCACCTTACCAAGCCATGGATGGTTCTTTCTAACCATTTTGCATTTGTATGCCAACCAAGTTCCAATGATCGAGTCATTCATTTATAATTATTGATCTCTCCTTCGACATAGCTCTCAAACTATCTCCTGTGTTGAACTAGACACCTTCGACCTCTCCCGAGCCTGTGAACTACAAGTTTTCCCATGAGTCGTTCTCCAATGGATCCATAATGAGTTCACCACCAAGCTAGCATGAGCTTGTACTTAACACCAATTCTCCGAGATCTCCTAGCCTTGACCATGACTCGGCCTTACGAGCTTGTTTCCTCTATGTAATTGTTGGCTCACCGGATATATGTGTCCTTGAATAGGCCTTGACTATTAATCTTCATGGGTGTTACGCTTGAAGCTTATGGAAAACCTATTTCTTCGCATTGTGGCTTAGGATCAATGAATAAATCATGACATCCAGGTTCACACTCTAAATTTGACATGTTGGACTATGTCAATCCCAAGCTCTGGTCCAATGATTATTCCATGACTCGAGATACTTCCACTATGAAAAGATGAGCTATAACATGACTCACGAGCTCCTTACTTGTATCTCAGTCCAATCATCCACCGATATGCTTCTTCCAATACACATCACCTCTACAAATTTCATTTCACTTTCTTCCCTGACTTACCCTAGTTTCCCTGTATCATTTTTGGCTCAACAATATAGCTCGAGCTATCCCTAATCTTCTCGAGTTGAATGATTTTTCCATGCCTTTGTCATCCTACACTCAATACAACAAGATCTTTGTCAAAAATTTAATGCTCCACATCGCCACTTTATGTTCTCCTAAACATCTTATCAAGCTCCATGTGGCTATTCTCCACTATGACGTTGAGATCAATCTTCTGCAACCTCACCCTGAGCTCAAATATTACCAAGACCGAGAGCCATCTACATTAACATTCAAGATCACCCATCAATCGTAGGTCTAAATCATCTGTTAGTGAGTTAAATGGCCATAGCTTTGAGCACAACTCAAACCGAGAACACTTCGAGCTCACCCTTTAATGGCTTGCCCAAGCCATTTTTTTTTCACTACTGAAAAACCTTCAACCTAGGCCATCCTTATGTTGTTCCTTAGAATGATCTTCCTATGAATCCTTCACCCGAATAGTGCTTGAGCTCTATGCACTATGAGTTTTCTTCACCGAATGGGTTCTACATTATGTTGGGATTCAATTTCTGAACTCCAAAACATTGCTCCGCATTCATTTATTATGTGTTTGTGCCAATTTTTAAACATTCCCCGCATGTGGATCAAGGAATAAAGCTAATTAGCTTTCAACATCCCGATTATGTGATTTTCTACAATTGTTGTTGAAACATATTTTATATGTGTTGAATTCTCTTATTGATTCAATCCCTCTTTGTTCGAGCTCCAATGTAAATTCCAAACCTGCTCATCCCAAATTCAACTATTCATATGCTGGTCTCCATTGATATCATTCCTCCCACTCAAGCCATTTCAACATACTAACGAAGATCTCAATCTTCCAAAACTAGCTCAACAAGTCATAACGAGATTAATATCGAGCTCAAACATAGCCTTCACAAGCTTGCCGGGCTAAAATAATTAGCCTATCATTCATTGAGCTCGAATGAGCTATTGTGCAAGCTAACCTTGTATGGATCATTCTAGCATACTTTCAACCTTCTCAACATAATTTATTGATTTTAATTAGTTAATACCCATGATAATCAAAAGTGGTCCCACTGGGACTAATGTCTCATTCCGAGTACACCCCGATCTTCTTCAAACCAAGAAAGAAAAAAAAAAGAAATCCAAAATGATCCTAAAGTATTTGGTAATTCCACAGATGTATCTTAACACAAAATTTTGTTTATAGATCCCAGAATGTTGTATGAATAATTCTTTCGGTTCTAGGGTCCACTAGACATCCTCTTTGTGCAATTTTGCTAAGAGTGGAAAAATTAGACAACATTTTTTGTGACCTCTCGGGTATGCTTTCCTGCTAAGCATGGTTCCAATATCCTTGTATTTCCATTGGACATGGAGTCATAACTATCAATTTGAGACCTGAAGTTGAACCATGAAACTCTTGAATTGTGAGTTTCATGTTCCCAAGTTACCTGAACATTACTGCATCCTACATCCCAAACTTGGAATGACTGCTACAGAATGAAGGATAATAAATGAACCCATCCTGAATCCCCTTGAAAATTACTGATCTTGTACATCCTTGGAATTATAAGCATGAAGTATACTGAATTTGATGAAATTTACGTCTAGAGAATACTACAAAACTTTGAATGAAGAAGCCGAGGAATTGGGGATATCTTGAAACTTTCTCTGAAACCTTGAACTTTTCTCTTCCTTGAAAAACCTCCAATGATGAAACAGTGTGTAGAACAACACAAGAGAGACAACGAAAAAAAAACACACTGAAGTTGAAAACCATACACGCCCTAATTGAAACATGCAGGGTGTGTAATGCACTTATTCTGCTAAAAGAAAACCTATTACTACCCTACACTAACCGAAGCATAGGTGAACTAAACAAACCCTGCAACTAGTTGTGCAAAATAGCTCCCTTTTCTTACAATGGATAGCCATGTAGAGGATGTGGTAACGGACATGGTTGAGAATGAGAGTGAAAAATTGACATAAATCCAATTTTCCACATGAATGACCAAAGCATTAGCTGGAAAGAGAAAATATGCCTCTTTTAGTTGCTCTATATTTGTTTGTAGAGGCATAACAATTGATTCTTGGGGCTATGAAATTCATCCTCACATTATGAAATGAATGTGATGGATGTGACCTCTCTTTTGTCTCCAAAGAAGCCAAATACCTTATGGGACATGGTCTAACCCATTGAATATTCCTGCTACTCAGAACCTCAACTTTAACAAGAAATTCTTGTTGAAGAAATCCTTGAAAAATATGGTTATTCACGACTTGATTTTCCTCTTGTTTCCCATTTATAAAAACTAATATTTAACCCATATGGATGGTATTACAGTGAAATATCCCTCATTCGACATAGAATTCAAAAAATTAAACCCCCTATTTGCAGCTTTTGAAGATTGTTAGGGGAAGAAAAATATTCAAGAATACTTTCCTCCATCATAGACTTGTTAACCAAAACAGGTTTCATAACTGAAAATAGAAACCTCTCCATGACATAATCTTCATTCAATGCTTCTAGATTAGTCCTAGCTTCTCCGTGTGTTCCTCCTTTATATGTGATGAGGGATACAAAAGACTCAATTCCTCCAATTCTGATTCCAAAGGAAAATTATGAGTATTGAGTTGTTCTTGAGCATGTCCCTCTACAACACTCGACACTTTGTGTTAGAAAATAAGTGATGGAATAAAAATATTATCAAGTTCCATAGGCTCCTTTCCATCGAAACATTCTTGCAAATCTGATAGGTAATCTACTTCTTCATCCTCTGATTGTATCAAAGGTTCCTCCCAATCTAAGTATCCTCTCGAACTAGAACCTCCTTCACCTTGATATTCTTCATTCTCAAACACAAAATTAGAAAGATCAAATTCCTCTAAAAAATCAGATTTTTGAGAAGATAGAGGAGGAAAAGGATTTGGTAGCCTCGTATGGTCTCATCTCGCATTTTGGATCTCTCGAATCTACCTTGGTCTTATGAAACTTTTTGTGTCTGATTGTAACATCGATGATGACCCTAAAAAATACTACCGGCTTCCATAAGTGCTGCAAGTTATTGACATGCATGGAAATTAGGATCATTGCATTGATTAGAATTAGCTTGTATACTTGAGAGTCTTTCTTCTTCAACTTGCACATGTTTTTTTCTTGACATATTTGGAGCTAATTTCGTAACTTGTGGGGAATCAATAGTTTCCTCAAACATAGTGCCCGCATGTACACTAAATTTTGAACACATAGACTAATGTTCATCATCCTCTTGTACTTGTTCCTGGGAAAATTCAGTTTCCTCCAAATGCTCTTGAATCTCAACCTTGGATTGAGGATGAGTTAGGAAGGAAATTTTCTTTTCATTCAATCTTGCAGCCCACTCCTTCATTTTTGAAATTTCATCCTTATTAATCTCCTTAACATCCTTCTCTTCATCTTCAGTATAATCATGTTCTTCCCAAAATGGATTTGGAACTATAAGAGGAGGGGTGGGTTGGGATTCAACAACTTCCCTCACTATTTGAGATAGCGGAAGAGGTACAACTTCTTGTCTTGGTGGCCTTTGCAAAAAAAAGAAGGAACTTTGGAAGGGAGAGGAAAAAATATTCATGATGGGATGGAAATATAGGAAATGAAGGAATGGAATTCTCAGCATGGGCAGCTGGTGAAAAACTTGGAATTTGAGGTTTAGACTGAAATGACATTGACTGGGAATTGGAAAGAGGAATCTGAGGTGGTGGTGTAGGACTTACCCATTGATAAGGATTCCTTGCATTGAACTCATAAGCCTCTATCTCTTCGATCCAACCTTCAAGTTGAGGTAGAAATTCAGTCATAAAACCAATCTTTTCCTCAAGTGTAAAAACTTGGCATAGGGCCAACCCATGGACAAGCTACCTTGAAGCCAATCTTGAATGCCTTTATTTGAGTTGTGGCTCTAGATTGTACCATGCATGCCTCCATTATTTGAATCTTAAGTTGCAACTTTACATATTCATCTGTAGGATAGCCTCCATCATTTGCATGCTCTTGCTCTTGAAAAGATGCATAGTTAAGTGAACCATCAAACTGGCCATGGCTCTACTCATAGAGATATGCATGTTGTTGATTTTCATCATAAAATGGAGCTAGAGGTGGGTTAAAATAACTTGAAGATGGAAAGTGTTGTTGTTGTTGCAAGTGAGAACTCAAATGTGAAAATGAAGCCATGCAAACTTCATGAATGGGAGAAAAATGGAAAGATGTTGAAGGAAACTAGATGGAAATGGGTAAAATTGAAGGTCTGCAACATAGAGAGTGGGGTACTTTGACCAATGGAGTCACCATTTATGCTTAGGTATACCTCCTAAGGCTGAAATTTCACTAATATCACAACAAATCAATGAAATGAAGTGAACACAATAAACACATATGTGAAAATGTGACTTTTATGGTCCCACTAGGCGTGCCAAAAACTGTTATCACCAAATCATTGCACCCCCCGAATGGCCTGAAGGCGAACATGACATTCGATGTGATTGGGTAACATGGGATCATCTCTAAATATGTGGGACTTGGGCTTGAGGTGAATGTACGTACCTAAAATTGTAGGGTACTACACCATTGGAACAATGTAACACGTGCCCTAATGATGATACAGGTATCCTCACTAGGTGTTTGGGATCCAAAAAGCTCTCCAAGTATGCGTTAACATCTTGCATGTCCCACTTAGACCCTGCGTGCTTTTTTTTCTCTTCTCCCCTCCTTTTCTTTGCATTTTGGTCTTCATTATGAAACCTCTTGCCTGGCCCAGGCGGTGGTCTCGTGTCGCCACCCAGAAGGGAGGCGATCGTCTGTAACCGCCACCCTGCTCAGGGTGGCGGTCCTTCACGCATTTTCTAGAATGTTCTTTTTAACATGACTCATGTAAAATTTCAATGTTTACCAGCTTTTTTCACCACCTTTGCTCGTATTTATGATTCTGGTTCCCTGGAATAGTGTTTTTGCATTGTTTATGGTTAAAGAGTTCAATTTGGTTTTCACCTTTGGGTAAATGGGAATTCTATAAATAGCTGGCTTGTGCTCAAGCAAATGGCCCCTCAAAATTTGCCTCTCAATTTCTCATTTCAATAGCTTAGTCTTCCAATTTTTCTTAGGAATCAATAGTTTTATTTGTTGCATGCATAGTTAGTGTTGTTTTGTTGTTTAGAAGCCACATAATCTTCTTGTGCTAATGCTGTCATTGTTTCACACAATCAATTGGAGTAGAATAGTTTCATTCTCAGTCAGAAGCCATTAAAGTTGTAGGTTTTGTTCGTCAAACAAGATAGTTTTAGGTTCTGGACGTTTTATGTTGTATGACTCACAATAAATCCCGCTAGGAATTACATAAGCCAAGCTCTATTCTCTTGCGCTATCCCTCTCCTACTCGCATTGTATTCGGTCTGCATCCTAAGCTGCCACTATCCCAATACCTACTTCTATTGATGTTGGCATTACACACTTTTCTGGATTCACGTGAGCATGAAGGAATGAAGAGATCACACTGAGGGGACAAAGCCACACACAACCAGATTCACCACTATTCTGCAAAATCTAGGTTCAAGATATCAAAGTTCTAGTTAAAATATATCAAATAAGATAGTGAATCATTTCATTTCAGTTAATCTCACTTTCAATATTTCCGGGAAGCTGTGGGGATTGATAGTTTATGAGAAACTATGATTCACTTCTCACTTCTGAGGTAGGATCGAGAGTCTTTCAAATAGATTAGATCAGTTATTTCAATATTTAGAATAGACTTGCAATGAGCGAGTGCAAGTAGCTATACTTGGCTGCCTTGTTTTTTTAATTTCATCATTAGTTTAGTTGTCAATTTCTGGATATTTTAAATAGTTTCTCTTTCAATTTCGTTCAAATAGTTCATCAAAAACACAAAAATAGAGAAGTTATATATGTTGTAGATATACTTTACATAGTTAGTTTTGCTTTGTTTCAGTTAGATTTACATTGTTTCTTTTACATGACAATCACATTAACTAGGGAGCCCAGAGAATACGTATTGAGCCAATCGTGCCTCAACCCAATCTTGTGGCAGCAATAACTGATGTAGATCAAAATATCAAAATCCAAATCTTCTGAAAAAAATAGACCTACAAGAAATTAGCTCACAATTAAGAGGATTAAACATAGAAGACGACAAAGCGCATACGTTTTGGTCAAACCAGCCCAACTACAAATTACCCTAGATAAATATCCATGCATGGTGTAGAAGGGCATGAAAGAGAGAAAACGTTTGGTTGTGATCCTTTGGTCCCACAGCCAGACGTAGGAGACATTCTCACTGACATAGACACTAGCTTACGAATTTAGGTTGCTAGAACACTGTAAGATACTCTGAGAAGATTGCACAACTGTTAATTCTAAACATAGAGGCCGAAAAGGCATACAACTACTGGATACTAGGGATTAGGGATTGATTCCGCACATGACCATAGGAGGTCCACAACAACCACGAATCTACGGTTGTGATCCACAGGTCCCACAACCCAACGAGTCCACAAGTCAATCAGACGTAGATGTCGGTTTACGCACATTAGTATTTAGATCCACTCCACTTCCACCAACCATTATCACACAGTTATCCTTGTTAGACATAGTAGCTAATGAAGCTAAAGATTTATGGACTAGACCAAATAATCACCCATATAATCCGTTATATATCCATCATCCACCTTATGACCTTATCTGGAGACATACACGAAACGATCCCAGGTCATTTTCCCGTATTCCACAACCTATAGATCAAATCATGCCAGAGCTCGATATTGATTGGAGCCTTCGAGCAGTCATCCTCACCAACCGATCTATCACACCAATTCAGGTTAGGAGGGCCTTCTTTTCCTTAGATTCGTAGATTCCATTTGTGCGTGTCGAAGATATAAGATTACCTAACTAGTTTTCTTACACACCACGTATATTCCATCCCAACCAGTTGTCTCGGCACAACCTTGGGAGGTCGGTGTACGAGGAAGAGTTACTTGTAGATTCCCATGCTCGCTTGTCACTTTTCCATCGTACAAAATTGGTGAACCCAACGTGAACTTCAGTACTTTCTGGTTTGGAGTCACATTTCTACTTGTTCTTCCAAATTGGTACTTTTTGTCTTTTCACCTCATTAGCCTTCACATCAGCTTCACCAACAAAATTGGTGAACCCAACGTGAATCAAATAGTTCTACCTCTTTTATTCTTTTATTCCATTCACCTTTGCTCTTTCCCATTATTCTGCGGGTATTCATATACCCCCCAAATATGTCGAGATTCGATGCATATGGCAGACCTCTCCTAGGTCTTGAAGCATACTATGATCAACTGAATAGACAGCCATCACCCTCACTCTCAACATGGGGTGACAAGTATTCAACTAACCAATTGTCAACACAAACTCTGCCTCCAAGGACTAGATATAGTTCTTCTTTCCAAATAGAGGAGTTGGATCAACTCGCTCAAACGCAACAACAGAGCCTTCGGGCTCGAACAACATGACATTTACGGGAGAATCTGGTTCGTCTCCTTAGGTGTTGCTTAGACCACAAATTAGTAGACAATCAGATCCATATCTATTTTTAGATGATGAACATTCAGTGTGTTATGCCAGGAGTGAACAACACTCTCGGAGTATGTACCCACCTATAGGAAGTTTACAAACATGACCCGAGGTCTCATTTCAAGAAAACACCTCCATGCCACTACCTATAGGAAATGCCCTCGGTGAAACTTGGCAAGGAAACAATTAGTTCATAGTGGGGTACCACATGCCTATACAACCTCAGGATATACAACAAATGCCACTAAGGAAAAATACTGTGACTTCACCAAATGAAGTCATCTCCACTTTAGTAGAAAAAGTTAGAGGGTTAGAACTTGCTCAAGCAAGTCAAAATTCTCAATTCATGTAGGTAGGAAATTCCAATCCTCTGCATCATCCTAGCCAAGTAGACCTCCTCACAAGAATAGGCATGTTGGGCATGCCTCCTCAGTATTCACAACAAACGCCAACTAGAACCACATTTTCTAACACCGTTCCGGTGGAAAATATGATACCCCCGTCTAGTACAAAATAATCCATTCCTAGGAAATACTCCTCCATACTTGAACATGTATTCCAAATCACCGTAGGGAGATATGTTCTCTTCTCCTAGCATGTTCACTCAACCACAGGGATTTCCTTATGTCCCTACAAATGCATACACCACGCCATATCAACAACCCATTCCACCTCCACCCCCTCAGCAAGCGCCATCGATGGTCAAAACCTATGCGATAGGAACTTATTCAGAATATTTGAAAGAACCCTTAGACTTCACCATACGAAGTGTCATGCTTCCAAGACCTCTTCCCGATTTTCCCAAATACAAAGGGGAGGGAGACCCGAATGCACACATTAAGGCCTATGCCACAGCCATTCGAGAGCTGCTCCCTTGGGATGGAGTTGTTTCTAAAATATTCCCCAAAACTTTAGAAGGCATCACCCTCGATTGGTATTACAAAATACCTGAAGCTTCCATCCATTCGTTTAAACAACTTGTTTCAGAGTTCATCAAGGCGTTTGACATGAACAAGCTATTGAGAACAAGAATCAGGGAATTCTTGCACATTAAGCAAGAACACAATGAATCTGTTGCTCATTTCATCTAGAGATGGCGTACAATCCTCTATTCTTCAACAAGTGCTCCAAACATGGACCAAATGGAACTATGTGATTTGTTCCTTCATTCTCTCAGTAGAGAGGTAAAGGAAGAAGTCAAAAGTTCCCACTAAGAACTTACGATGAAGTACTCAAGAGCACCCTCCGAATAGATCAAGTTGTAATAGATAGCGGTCGCAAGACGTATGGAACAAATGGGAGGTTAATCACCCCCAACCAGAATACTATGACTTATCCTACTACCACAAACATCAATCAAGGACCTAAGATCCTTAACAAAAATTGTGGCGTAACAACAGATGGAGTAACTGACCAAACAAAAAAAACAAATGTTGTAAATACTCCACCGCCGATGAATAATCAATGAAACAACAACTTTACCCCAACAATCAACTCGGTGGATTTTAATCATCCACAACAACAACAACAAAGGCAGATCCAGACATAGGGTCCAAGTCAAAATTCAACTAGATATCAAAACCAAAACCAAAACCAAAGACAACAAATGCAAAACTTTAATAGTCAACGGTTTAATCAGAGTTTTGGACCACAATACGCGCCAAACCAACAACCAAGAAATTACAATCCCAACTCATATTGTGGTTTCCACAAAATTCGAGGCCACAACACTAGAACGTGCCATGATTACAATAAATTCATGCAATATCTGCCAAAAGAACAAAGACAACTTTTCATAGATATGTTCTTAGCAGATCCTGCATCACCTGCGCCAAATACCTTCATGGGAGCAATCTCCCCTCAAAATGCACCCCTCAAGATCTTCAACGATCCACTCCCAAATCACAATAACAACAAATTAAATCCAAATGGGATGAACAAGAGCGTAATGACAGGAAACAATGATCATGAAGCCTCGACTTCACTAAATCCACCTATCGCATTGTAATTAGGAAATCAGCTACGACCCAAGATAGTCAGTTTGGTCGAGTTGGACACTGAGCTACCTGTGGAAGCCATAACAAGGACATGAGAGTATTCCTCTCAGCCAAGTCCAAGTTACCCGCTAGAGACAGATAAATCCAACAACCATCAGTAAAACCTGTAGGTGCCTATGATTTAATTAATGACCTAACAAAGACCTTCTCTCACATCTCCTTTTTGGACTTATTAAAGAAATATCCTACCCATCAGGCTGCTCTTTTAGAAGCATTAGGTTTAGGTCATTTAATTAACATCACTCCACCTCCCAAAACATAGGTAAACCATATAGACTTTGATATCCACCCTCCGGGGCAGCCGGATAGGGATACCGAGTTTATATTTGACATAAACAAAATGCCAACAGACACTGAGATTGCATGCAGAGGTGATCCAACCTTACATTTGCAAGTGTGGGTTTATAACAATTATGTTAAACGTGCAATGGTTGACGATGGGGCAGCAATTAACATAGTTCCCTTCTCTTTCCTTCAAAAGCTAGGGTATGGAGAAACAAATTGTTCCACGACTCGAGAATACACTAAGAGGCTATGATAGCCTCAAGGCCACTTCGATTGGAACTATAATACTACCAGTCACCTTAGGACCCAAAACAATCCTAACTGAGTTTTATATTATAGATCAGGAAACTAACTATAATATGATCCTCGTCCGACCATGGATAAACTATATGAATGCGATCCCTTCTACGTTATTTCAGGAAATAAGATTCCTACACTTGGGAAAGGTATTCATAGCAAAAGGTGATCAAAACCATTCAATATACACCTAGCAGACCTGAAGAAAAGGCCAGGCATTCACTCTGAGTTTGAACTCCCAACAAACCAACTTAACAAACCAACCGACTCGAAACTAGAAGAAAATTTGGTACCTACAACGGAGTTAGAAGTTATGAACCTAATCAAGAATATCCCAGCCCTCAAGGAAGAGGCTAACATTGTAGAAACAATATCATTAGGAACTACGGAAAAAATTGTCGAATTGCTAGAACAGGATCTACCAATTTTCTTACCATTTGATTCTATAGGTATGGGATATACCCTAGGTGTTGGTTCTCTTCTAGCAGAAGAACTCTGCATGGTAGAAGTAACCAAAGCAGAAGAAGTGGACGTAGCAAATGTCCCAACGTCCATCTTCCCAAGTAAATATTGGACTCTCCATTTTGATGGAGCTAGATGTCATTATGGGGCTGGGGCAGGTGTGATCTTTACTTCACTGAAGGAAAGATCCTACCATTCACCTTTAAACTAAATTTTGAATGTACAAACAATGACGCAGAGTACAAAGCCCTCCTCCTTGGCCTCATCTTAGCTAAGAGGCTCGGTGTTAATGACATCAGGGTGTTAGGAGACTCTCAATTAGTAGCAAACCAAGTCTCTAAGGTGTATGAGACTAGAGCTGAACACCTACAGCTCTACAAAACAACAGTACTAGATTTGAGCAAAGGATTTAACTTCATATCAATTGAAGCAATCCTGCGAGAACAAAATCTTCTCGCAGATTTGATAGCAACCTCAGCTTCACGTTTCACTCCAAGCAGTGAGTTAGAAGACACCCATTTCATGGTATCCCTTCATATTGAACCATTAGTGAAGAAAATGTCAAACCCTCTTTTAATGAACATAGCTGAGAATAAATCTGCTATCTTAGATCACGTTGATAGTGATAGAGCCACTCTTGATTACTTAAACACCTATGCGGTGTTACATCTCACCCATCACATGGTAGATTTTTCTTTAATCCCACATTCATCTTCTTACTTCAGAATTCCCATGATAGAGCTTCCCCCATAAAAGGAGCTCGACATATACTGTGATGTAGAGAATGGAGAAGATTTGGAACTACCTCCAGCCCTGCTTGAGTTTGAAGAAGGTAACACTTCTTTAATCAAAGAAATGATCAACATTAACATCGAACGGAGGAAGAACCAAAGATCTTGAAACTAGGATATTCGTTAACTCCGGAAGAGATAGAAATACACAATCGAATCCTCAAAGAAGATCAAAAATCTTTTTCATTTAATTCTACAGAAATGACAGGGGTTACACCACACATTGTGGTACATAATCTCGTCACTAAATCAGATGCAAAACCAATTAAACAAAAATCAAGACCAATGAAACCCAAGGTAGCTCTCATGGTGAAGGAAGAAGTAATGCAACTCCTCCAACTAGGATTCATCAAGCCAGTTGATTACTCTCAGTGGGTATTTAATATTTTCCTGTTCTAAAAAAGAATGGGAAGATACGCATCTGCATAGACTTCCAAGACATTAACAAAGCGTGCCCCAAGGATGACTTCCTGTTACCATCCATTGACGTCATTATGGATGCAACAGCTGGATTTGAGCTTTTGTCTCTCATGGATGGATTTTCAGGATACAATCAAATCAGAATATCCGAACAAGACCAAGCCAAAACCACGTTTATAACTCCTTGGGGAACCTATTGCTATGTTGTTATGCCATTCGGTCTCAAGAATGTTGGCGCTACATACCAGCGGGCAATGACATATATATTTCATGATCTTATTCATAAAATCATGGAATCTTATGTAGATGACTTGTTGGCTAAAGCCAAGAAGCACTGTGATCACCCGGAAGTGCTCTGCATCATTCTTTCACATTTGATAGAATACGGAGTCACATTAAACCCAGAGAAGTGTGTTTTCAGTGTAACAGGAGGTAAACTTCTAGGATACATTATATCTTCACAAGGGATTGATGTTTATCCAGCCAAAATACGGGCTATTCTCAAAATGATCCCACCTTCGGATGAGTCTGGAATTAGGTCATTTCTTGGGAAACTCGGTGCAATCCGAAGATTCATCCCAGATTTAAGCTTTGTCATCCATCCAATCAACAATCTACTCAAGAAAGATTATAGTATTGATTGGACCAAAGACTGCAATGAGGCTTTCAAAGCAAAGTAGTTAAGCGTTTCTTGTTGTCACCACCTATGCTAATGCCTCCTAAGCTAGACCGCCCTTTAATCTTATATTCGCGAGCTACCAATGTCTCGCTAGCCTACATGTTGGCTCAAGAAGACGATGACAAATAAGAACATGTGATCTATTTTATTAGCCGAAACGTTACTCGATTATGAGACACGTTATATGCAAGTCAGAACAAGAATGCATTGCCATAGTCTTTGCAATCAAACGCTTAAGACATTACATGCTAAATCAAGAAATAAGGGTCATTGTAAAAATAGACCATTTACGAACTTTCCTCACGCAAGGGTCCTTGTCTAAAAAAAGCTGGACACTTTATAACCTTAATGGGTGAATTTAAATTAACTTTTGTAAACTAGAAGTCCATTAAGGGACAAATCATTGTAGATTGGTTAGCCAACAACCCATTAGATGGAGGCGATCTAGTAGATCTAGATTTTCCCGATGAATGCATATATTACATCAAAACTAAACCTCCTATCTCTGAATGTCCTTGGTATACTAATATCATTAATTATATCATGGACCATGCGTATCTAGAAGGTGCTACACTACAACAAAGAAGGTGGTTACACATTATCGTAGCTAAATACGTTATTATAGAACAAGTGCTCTATCGCAAGGCCTTTGATGGAATGCTTCTAAGGTGTGTTGACACAGAAGAATCTAAGAAGGTTCTCTACGAATCTCATAGTGGAATGTGTGGTGGCCACTTAGGTGGTCATGCCACCTTTGCTCGCAAAAAAAATTGAATGGGCTATTTCGGCCCACTCTAGAACACGACTTGAGAGATTTCGTACGCAAGTTCCATAAATGTCAAGAATTTTCCCACGAGATTCACATGCCGGCACAAGCTCTACAACCAATTACTACTCCATGGCCCTTTTCTACATGGGGCCTAGATTTGATAGGGAAATTCTCTCCCTCATCAATCAGATGGCCATAACTTCATAATCACAACCACTAAGTATTTTACCAAATGGGTAGAGGCTATGCCTCTCACCACTTTGTAAAGTTAATTTTAAACCAGATCATTTGCAGGTACGGTGTCCCACAAATCATTATCTCAGATAATGGTACTTCCTTTAAGAATGACAAGGTCCATGAGCTATGTAGTAAATTTAAAATAAACCATCATACAACCTCCCTGTATTACCCTCAAGCTAATGGACAGGCTGAAGCAACAAACAAGACATTGAAAGTTATTCTCCTTAAAATGGTAAAAGAAAACAAATGAGATTGGCATTTAAAGTTATATCGGCCTTGTGGGCCCACCAAACCTCAATAAGAACACCAACAGGAGCAACTCATTTCTCACCTTTGGTATTCAATGCGAAGCAGTTCTCCCACTTGAGGTTGAAATACCCAGTCTTCGTATCTCTCTACAAGGGATTCTGGATGAAGAAGCTTATAGAGAAGCACGTCTCTCCCAACTAGAAATCCTAGATGAGGTCAGGATAGACGCTAAATAATGACATAGAGTCTATGCTAATCAAATGTGTTGGCAAAGTATAATAAAAAGGTATATGAACGAGATATATATGAAGGAGATCTAGTCCTAAGATTAGATAGCCAGATTGATAAAAAGACTGTTGAAGGAAGGAAATTCCAGCCCAAATGGTTGGGCCCATACCGAGTCATGAAAGACTATGGAAATGGTGCATATCTCTTATGTACATTGGAAGGCGAGGAATTCAATGAAACAGTCAATTCCTTGCATCTTAAACGATTCTATGCATAAGCAACCAGCACTACTTGTATAATTACATCTACATTGCATCTTCATGTAGTTAGGTTCATTTTTTCCACTCGTTTCATAAAATTTTGTGATCAAGGAACTTATTCTCAAAGCAATGCATTACAAACTTCTGATGGTGTTGGCATACTCCTTCCAATCATACTTCTTCATTTTCATAACATCATCACCTATTTCTGGATCATTTCATCCATATAAAGCTAGATATGACAAAGTCTTAATGGTAACCATACCAAGGTCTGCATGCTTGTTCTCACTTTTGGTTTCTTCCTAGGATAGGTGTCTTGCCTATGGTCTGTTCTAGAAGCTTCATAGTGTCACATCTATCCCGTATGCATATCTCTTTGGAAATAAGAACATACTGACATTTTTCTCAAATAAATAAGTCAAATGTAGATCAAACAAAAAAATTATTTTTACACATTTCCTTGCCCTACCAACCTTCGGTGATGAGCTTACGTCTCTTACTAGTGACGTAGGGTTGGGAAAGGATGGGAATGCCCTTACTCGCATATGCCTTGTCCATGGTGATAAGCCCATGCTTCCTACTAGAAGCATGGGGCAAGGTGCAGGGAGTTATCTTGATAATAAACGTTGAAGGTCATAAGAAAAAAGTTCAGATAAACCTTTGAAATATTGAGTCAAAAATAAATGAATCAGATGTCCAAAATTCTAAGAGAGCTCAAAACCCGAAAACCAGATTTTTTCTACCTTGTGGCCATCTATGGATCTAAGTCTAGATAAACCACAAAGCAAGTAGCATTCTAAACTATGGAGTCACTTGGGTAGAGTAGGTTTGTAGCATCTTAATTTGGTTCCACCAAATCTTTGTCTATCTCTCATCACTACCATTCAACAAATTTCATAGCTTGTGCCCTTTCTAGCTCTCGGTGGTGAGCCCTTGCATCTTACTAGTTACGTGGAGTTAGGAGTGGGGAAAGTTCATTTGCTTATCATACCGGTTTATCATCTCATTTTGTCAAAACAAACATGAAGTACCGAAAAATTTCTTATAGAAACAAAAGTTCAAAATCACATTGTGTCTGCATTATCATATATCAGCATCACGAAATATAAAAAGAAAGAAAGCATTTGTATCTTTTGTTCTCCATTTGCATACATTCTGAAAAGCATATAAAAAAACATTATAATATACATGTGGAAATGAATCACAAAAACTAGACACCAAGAGTCTGATCCAAAAATATATATATATATATATATATATATATATATATATATATATAATCAAGTTTCCTGTACAATGCCATCATGCGCTAGGCATGGTCAAAATGCTCAATGAGCCTGGGAAATACAAAATGAATCATATAAACAATCTACGAGAGCCAAGTGGCCTCTCAACCCCTATGAGACCCCTCTGAAGGTGCACGACCACGTCTAGGACTCCGGCTACGCCGGCGCTCTGAGTGCACCGAGGGCTCACGGTCCTAAGGAGCAGCTGCAGCCTCGCTATGAGAATGACTCCTCATCAGGTGCTCTGCTATCCTATACCCAGCCAACTCGGTATGGAGGGTGGTCACCATCTTGGCCACATGTCAAGACGGGGAAAAAACATCGGTATGCCTACCCACTCGAAGGCTCCCCGCATCCATGGATAGCTCCGCGCGTGAGTCCTCTCCATGGGGATCATTAGGGTATCAGTGCATACCCAATAAATTAGGTCTCGCCACTCATCAGCAGTCTCTGCAAGCAAAGGAGAAAACAAATTAGAAATAGTCAAAAGATAAAAACAAAAGTAAACAAGAGTAGAGACAACAACTAAGACAAATTCTAGCTAAAAAAATATTAAGAGAAGGATGATAACTCACTCGGATCTCCGGGCCTCTAAGAGGGATCCCTAGGATCAACACCTGTCATAGATGCCACCACTGACTGAATTCCTCCTCTTGTGTTCGGGGAAACATATCATCCTACTACAAACTCATCCTCCCCGCCTACGTCCTGAGAAGGCGGCTCCTCTAAAACTAGAGTCACCCTCTCGCACTCTGCTCCACCCTCTCGGCCTGTAAGATATCCTGAGTGTCATGCCACTCGGGATCACTGTCCTCCTCTCCACCCAACTTGCTGACCTCAGCCTCGGTCTCCTCCTCCATCTCTCCCCCTGTGAACTCCTCGGACTCAGATTCTATATCAATGGGGTTGTTGCTACTGTGGGCAGGACAGGCTGTAATCAAGTAAGGGTGCCTAAGGAGCACCAGCTCTCCCTCGAGTGCGTACTACCTACCTAGCTGCAATAGGGACACTAGGAGTAACAATGGTCCAACCCCGGCCTCTAGGACCTCCCCTAGCCTCCGGACTGATTTGAATACTGGCACCACTGGGGAGAATACGACGTAAGGAAGGCTAAAGCTGCTTGAGGCAATCGAGTAAAAGGATACATTTCCACCTTCCCCATCTTGTCCACAAGCTGCCCTATGGTAGAGCATGAGATCAAAGTGAGGGCATCCTCACCCCATAAACCTTCCATGGCCTAATAAGGTGTGGCCTCCATATCATCAGTAGTCGGGAGGAGGCGGCCTGGTGGGGGTGCTCTAAGCACCGCCATATCTGTCCATCTGGCTTCCCTCACGGCTCCGGGATCCACCACCTCTACACCTCTCCTATAAGGGATGATACGCTCATAGACCCAGCTCATAACCGAGTTGGATGGCTCAAGGACCCGCCCTTGTAAATGAACCACCTAGTACAAATCATGATAAGTGGTCCCAAGAATGTCAGCTCCCCAAGCATAAATCCGGCCATGTCCCTCAATCTGTACAATAATGGGGGACCAAAAATAAAGTAAAGTGTCTCCTCCCTTGTCCCCGATCAATCTCGAGGCAAGGATCCCCATAATGGCTTGACGAATCAAGGGGATAGGCAGGATAGGAATAGATTGGACCCTCACCCCCTTCTTCAAACCAGTGGAGATAACTACGTCTCCCATGTATGAAGCCCACTGTGCTATCTGAGCCCATGACCCTGTTGTCTCAAGTGTGAGTCATCTCCCAATGATCGAGACTCCCAAGATGTGGTAAACATCCTCCAAGGTGATATTCCACTCACCCCTGACTCCTAGAAATTGGAAAGTGTTCCGATCAGCATCCCAATATGAAAACAAGTCACAAAGTATGTGACTAGAAGGTGTAACATGCGGGACCCATGATATACGCAATATGCCGGCCCTCTGAAGAGTGTCCTACTCATCCTGAGAAAGTGCATCCAACACTACTAGAAGCCAATCACACTCTCTCTCTCTCTCTCTCTCTCGACTCCATCTGATATATTCCTCCTTCACTGTATACACCCAAAAACACGCAAAAGGAGTAAGTTAGTATTCAAATGACATTGGAAAAATCATTAAAGTAGGTAAGAATGCTAGAAACACAAAAATAAATTCAAATAAGTATTATTTAGGCATTCTCAGAAAGGATCGCCACCCGAGCGGGGCGGCGGTTCCATGTCGCCACCACGATCGAGTGGCGGTCATGTAACCGCTGCCCTGCTCAAGGTGGCGGTCGTGGCCCAAATTTCCACATGGGTCACGTGCCCTAAAAATTCCTAAAAACACAAAACAAAGACCATTTTGACTAAAAAAGCCTACCCATTATCGCCCCCTAAGTGACCCTATTAAAACTAACATTTTCAAAAATAATCCCCCATGACCCTACTCGCATTGTATTCGGTCCGCATCCTAAGCTACCACTATCCCAATACCTACTTCGTTGATCTTTGGCATTACACGCTTTCTCGGATTCACGTGAGCACAAAGGAACATAGAGATCACACTGAGGGGACAAAGCCACACACAACCGGATTTGCCATTGTTATGCAAAATCTAGGTTCAAGCTATCAAAGTTCTAGTTAAAATATATCAAATAGAATAGTGAATCATTTCATTTCAGTTAATCTCACTTTCAATATTGCAAGGAAGTCTGTGGGGATTGATAGTTTATGAGAAACTATGATTCACTTCTCACTTCTGAGGTAGGATCGAGAGTCTTTCAAATAGATTAGATCAATTATTTCATTATTTAGAATAGACTTACAACTGCACAGGCAAGTAGCTATACTCGGCTGCCTTGTTTGTTTTAATTTCGTCATTAGTTTAGTTGTCAATTTCTGGATATTTTAAATAGTTTCTCTTTCAATTTTGTTCAAATAGTTCGTCAAAAACACAAAATAGAGAAGTTATATATGTTGTAGATATACTTTACATAATTAGTTTTGCTTTGTTTCAGTTAGATTTACACTTGTTTCTTTTGCATGACAATCACGGGACCTAGGAGCCCAGAGAATACGTATTCAAGCCAATCGTGCCTCAACCCAATCTTGTGGTAGTAATAACTGACGTAGATCAAAATATCAGAATCCAAATCTTTCGAACAACAATAGACCTACAAGAAATTAGCTCACAATTAAGAGGATTAAACATAGAAGATGACAAAGCGCATACGTTTTGGTCAAACCAGCCAAACTACAGATTACCCTAGATAAATATCCGCATGACTGTAGAAGGGCCTGAAAGAGAGCAAATGTTTGGTTGTGATCCTTTGGTCCCATAACCAGATGCAGGAGACATTCTCATTGACATAGACACTAGCTTACAAATTCAGGTTGCTAGAATGCCTGTAAGATACTCTGAGAAGATTACACAACTGTTAATTCTAAACATAGAGGCCAAAAATGCATATAACTACTGGATACTAGGGATTAGAGATTAATTCCGCACATGACCATAGGAGGTCCACAACAACCACAAATCTACGGTTGTGATCCACAGGTCCCAGAACCCAACGAGTTCAAAGTCAATCGACGTAGATCTTTGGTTTACGCACATTAGTATTTAGATCCACTCCACTCCCACCAACCATTATCACACAATTATCATTGTTAGACATAGCAGCTAACGAAGCTAAATATTTCTGGACTAGACCAGATAATCACCGTAGAATCTGTTATATATCCATCATCCACCTTATGACCCTATCTGGAGACATACACGAAACGATCCCAGGTCATTTTCCCCATATTCCACAACCTATAGATCAAATCACGCCAGAGCTCGATATTGATTGGAGCCTTCGAGAAGTCATCCTCACCGACCAATCTATCACACCGGTTTAGGTTAGGAGGGCCTTCTTTACCTTAGATTCACAGATTCCATTAGTGTGTGTCGAAGATATAAGATTACCTAACTAGTTTTCCTGCACCCCACATATATTCCATCCCCACCGACTGTCTCGGCACGACCTCAGGAGGTCGGGTGTGAGGAAGAGTTAGTTGTAGATTCCCATGCTCACTTGTCACATTTCTATCGTACAATGAACCTCTGGAGAAGGTCATCTTCCTCTTCCTAAACTAAGCACTACACTACTCCTAATGTAAGAAAATTGGCTAACTAGACCTATGCTAACATTTCAAGGGATTAGGGAGAGAGATTTGCAAGGAAATAAAACCTATACTAGAAGTGGTGATGCACCAAGAAAGGGTTTTTCTAGACTCGGGAAGGGTTAATTTGAAGAGGGTGTGTGCACCACAAGTCAACTTCACCTACTGCAACTTAGAGAGGGTACAAAATACCATAGACTAGGAAGCACACATTCCCTTTGTTAAACTCAATCAGACAAACAAGTTATTAGTATTCCAGTGAAGAAGGATGAACTTGAGAAGGGTGAACAAGCACCATAACTCAGCTGCATGTAATACTCCACCACTTGATAAGCACAGAACTCCAAGAACCTGTAATAGAAACTTGAACTCGCACAGTGTACCTGTAAGCATGAGAAAAGGCACAAAGAAGTATAAAAGGATGAAAGGACCAAGATTAGTCACAAAACACACACTTTTATTACTTCAACAACGTGAACAATGCATCATACATTCAGAAGAGGCAATGGTTATCATTACGGTCTTAAAAGAAAGGCTCGAGAGCCTATAAATTCACAACATCTCAACTTGTGAAAAGAGGGGGAGCTTGAGAAGTGTTTAAATCCTTTGGAATAAGCACCCCTTTTACAATTTATAGAAAACCTGAGTGGTTGAGATAAAGAAGGAAGAAAACCCTAGAATCTAGGCCAGAATGTAGGAAACAATTCATCATTGTTGTTGGCCATGTTTTCCCATTTATTACACCTCCACCTTTCAAGGAACCATTTAAGGAATGAAGAAAAAATTGCAAATTTGGATTACAAAACCTCTAAAAATTCATCTTCTAGTGATTTCATGGTGTATCTCTCTTTCTCCTAATTCCAATGACTATAATTTTGTGAAAAATGGGAAGCTAGGAAGAAAGTTATGGCTTGTTAAGAAAATTCATTTTTAGGGTTGCTGCACACCAACTTAGCAAATTCAATGCTTTGATAGCTTGGTGAACTCTGAAATTGATTCAGCGAGTTATTTTTTTCCCAACTTAGGAAGTTCGAAAATGGCTCACCGAGTCTAGCTTACATGGTGGAGTTTAACTTGTCCCTTATCTAGAATCGACTCTCCTTTCATAATTCGCCACATTAAGCCCATCTACCTCTAATTCCATGTGCTCTTGATACCGAGCTCCTCATATCACGTTGACCAAGTTGATTTCATCAACTCGATATGTAACATTAACTTGGCATGCACCATTTATGCTTTAATTTTACCCAACCAACCATTTCAAACACCCACCACGTATTCACTAGTCGGTCTCTAAATCATCATATGCCTCATTCCAATCCCTGTGAGTTGGGCACTTGACCCGGACAACTAACATTACCTCCTAAATATTCTCCACGTTATTTTGATGGCTCGGAACTTGTCTTGGCATTTAACTGAAACCACCCGGAAATACATTGACCAAATCAAATCAAACTTGAAAGTTCCTAGGCTTTGCAAATCACCAAGCTCCATCCACATTGAGAATCCCGAACCCCGAATGTCTAAAAGTCTGAAATTTAGACTTTTAGACTTTGAACATTTGTTTTTGTTTTAAAAAAATTTCCTCAACAACCTTGAAAAGGCAATCCACGAAAGCTTGAAAAGGGAAATTCCTTTGTCCTCTTTCGACTATGATCTACGTGAACCATCTAGTAAATCAGCACTCAAATTACCTTCTAATTATATTATGAGCTCAAAACCTTTACAAACTCAGTGATTCATTGAATAACTCGAATTTGAGCTTCCACTTACCGAGCTTATTTGGACTTTGAGCTCGGCTTCTTCTTGTAATCCCTATGTACCGCTTGATTTGTGAGCACTGTAACTTCATTGTCTTGACGCATGGCCAATTTTTTTAGTTTGATGCTAAGCAATGTGTAAATAATCGAGTGACTCGGCTTTTGCAATGAAATGAGTTGAGCCATCTTTGTCAAGCTAGTTTCCGCTTCTCCATTCATTTCCCGATGAGCTCGTATTGAGCACCTTATCAAGTCATGGATGGTGCTTTCCAACCATTTTACATTTGTATTCCAACCAAGCTCTAATGATTGAGTCATTCCTTCATCATTATCGATCTCTCCTTTGATATAGGTCTCAAACTATCTCCCATGTCAAGGCTGGACACCTTTGACCTCTAAGCCATGAAGCTGCAAGTTAACCCACGAGTCTCTCTCCCTTTGGGTCCATAATGAGTTCACCACCAAGCTAGCATGAGCTTGTCCTTAACACCAATTCTCTAAGATTTCCTAACCTTGACCACAACTCATCCTTACTAGATTTTTTCCTCTATGTAATTGTTGGCTTAGCCCAATAAATGTGACCTTGAATAGGCCTTGATTGTTAATCTTCCTAGGTGTTACGCTTGAAGATTATGGAAAACCTATTTCTTCACATTATGGCTTAGGATCAATGAAAAAACCATGAAATCCAAGTTCGTGCTCGAATTTGACATCTTTGGAATACCTCAATCCCAAGCTCTGGTCTAGCGATTACTCCATGACCGAGATACTTCCACTATGAAAAGATGAGTTGTAACATGACTCACAAGTTCCTTACTTGTATCTCGGTCCAATCATCCTTGATATCCTTCTTCCAATACATGTCATCTCTATAAATTTCATTTCACTTTCTTCTGACTTACCCTAGATCCCCCTGTATCGTTTGTGGCTCAATAATGTAGCCCAAGCTATCCCTAATCTACTCAAGTCGAATGATTTTTTCATGCCTATGTCATCCTACACTCAATACAACAAGATCTTTGTCAAACATTTGATGCTCCACATCACCACTTTATGTTCTCTTAAACGTCTTATCAAGCTCCATGCGAGATATTCTCCACCTGCAATGCTGATATCAATCTTATGCGACCTCACCCTAAGCTCAAATATTACCAAGACCGAGCCATCTACATTAACATTCAAGATTACCCATCAATCGTAGGTCTAAGTCATCCTATTAGTGAGTCGAATTGGCCATATATTTGAGCACAAATCAAACGAGAACACTTCCGAGCTCATGCTTTAATGACTTTCCTGAGCCATTGTTGTTCACCCCGTAAAACCTTCAACTTAGGCCATCCTCAAGTTATTCCTTATAATGCGCCTACTGTGAATCCTTCACCTGAACCATGCTCGAGCTCCACGCACTATGAGATTTCTTCACCGAATGGGTTCTAAATTATGTTGGGATTCAATTTCTTAACTCCCAAACACTTCTTCATTTCATTTTTATGTGTCCATGCCAATTTTTAAACATTCCCGAGCGTGGATCAAGGAATAAAGCTAATCACCTTTCAACATCCTAATTCTGTGATCTTCTACAATGGTTGTTGAAACATATTTTAGATGCGTTTAATTCTCTTATTGATTCGATCCCTCACCGTTCGAGCTCCAATGTAAATTTCAAAATTTCTCATCCCAAATTCAACTATTCATATGCTGGTCTCCATTGATATCATTCCTCCCACTCGAGCCATTTCAACATACTAACGAAGATCTCAATCTTCCAAAACTAGCTCAACGAGTCATAACAGGGATTGCTCACGAGCTCACTTATAGCCTTCACTATTATTAGTTGTGGATCCTATTTTTGTGGAGCCTATAAGCCACATTTTATATGTATTTATGAATTATAAAATCTAGATTGTTCCTTATTAGGTCACAGATCTAACGGGTGATTTTCTATGTTTCCCTAAAATGATAAAAACCTAATATCTTTAAAGGGTCGTTATGTATGAGGCTCATTATATCAATGGTGGAACTGTGAGAGAGAGAGTTTTTCTAGATTGAATAAAAGGATTGGTTGTTTTTGGTGGACATAGCCCATTTTGGGTGAACCACATTAAATATGTGTCTCTGTTTTATTGCATTCTTTTCATTTTATGTTTTCTGCATTATTCATTGCATGTTTGTTTATCTGTACAACTAGTATAATCCTAACAACTGGTATCAGAGCACATTTGAGATTTATTTGTTGGCAGTATACTCACAGAGGGATTTTTGTTTGAGTGGGAGAAGCAGCAATGGCAAAGGAGAATAAGTTCAGAGTTGAGAAGTTTGACCGAAATTACTAGCTATGGAAAATGTAGGTGGAAGATTACCTATATCAAAAGGATCTATACCTACCGTTGGGAGGTGAAGAAGCAAAACCCTCAATCATGTCTAATGAGGAGTGGAAGGTTCTAGATAAGAAGGCTCTCGGTGTGATTCGATTGAGTCTGGCATCGTCCGTAGCTTCAAATATCTCACAGGAGAAGAGTATGGTAGAGTTGATGAAAACCCTAGCTAATTTATATGAAACACCTAGTGCATCCAATAAATTTTATTTGATGAAAAGATTGTTTAATCTACAAATGCAAGAAGGTGGATCTGTATCTAACCATCTTAATGATTTCCACACTATTGTAAATCAGTTAGATTCGAGTTAATATCCCATTTGATGAGGAGGTTAGAGCATTATTATTCCTATGTTCTTTGCTAGAAATTTGGGACAACTTAGTAATGGCAATTAGTAATACATCATCTACTTCTCTTACATTTGAAGATGTAGTAAGTTTCATTTTAAATGAGGAAATGTGTAGGAAAAGTACAGGGGAAAATTCTTCTTCTGGAAATGCATTGAATATGGAGAATAAAGGGAGGCGCAAGGAGAAATAAAAGAGTAAGGCTCGTGGGAGATCTAAATTGAATATGGGAAGATCCAAATCTAGGAGTAGAGGAATTACTTGTTGGAACTGTGGAAAGAGAGGACATGCTAAAAATTATTGTTGGTTCAAAGGAAATGAAGAAACCTAGTCTGAAGGTATTAAAGAGGAAAATCGACAGGTAATATTGTTCAGGATGCTCTTATACTTTCTCTTGATACTAGAGTAGAATCTTGGGTAATAGATTCAAGTGCCTCTTTCCATGCAACCCTTGATAAGGGATATTTTAAAGAGTATGTCCAGGGAAATTTTGGACAAGTTTATTTGGGTGATGATGAGCCATGCAACATTGTTGGGAAGGGAAATGTACACTGAAATTATAGAACAGAAATACATGGATATTGAGAGACGTGAGGCATGTACCTAGCCTCAGGAGAAATATCATCTCTACAGGATAGTTAGGTGGTGAAGGTTACATAGTCACATTCACTTCAGATGCTTGGAAGGTTTCCAAGGGTTCCCTGATAGTGGCACGGGGTAAGAAAGTAGGCACTCTTTATTTTTCTACTTGTATATCTAATTATTCTATCATATTGTCTACTTCAGATGAGGATGCCAAAGCATGTGGCATAGTAGATTGGGACATATGAGTGAGAAGGGAATGAAAATTCTACAAGAAAAAGGTAATCTTTCAAGTTTGAAGCAATTGGACTTAGAGTTTTGTGAGCATTACATTTTTGGGAAATAGAAAAGAGTTAGATTTCTCAAGGTAGGGAATACCAAGAAAGAGCAAAAGTTGGAGCTAGTTCATACAGATGTGTGGGGGCCAGCCCATGTTGCATCTCATGGTGGTTCTCTGTACTATGTCACATTCATAGATGATGCCATAAGGAAGGTATGGGTATATTGCATTAAGCGTAAGTATGATGTATTTGATACATTTAAGAAATGGAAAGCACTTGTTGAGAATCAATGTGGTTTTAAATTGAAATGTTTGAGATATGATAATGGCGGTGAGTATTGCAGTAAGAAATTTGATGATTATTGTTCCTTGAATGGGATTCGTAGAGAGAAAATAGTTCCCAGGACTCCATAACAAAATGGTGTTAGTGAGAGGATGAATAGAACAATAATGGAGCGTGCACGGTCAATGAGATTGCATGCGGGGCTGCCTCTTCAGTTTTGGGTAGAGGCCGTAGATACTACTGTGTACTTAATCAACCATGGGCCTTCGAGTGCACTAGATGGAGGAATTCCTGAAGAATATTGGACTGAGAAAGAGGTAGACCTTTCATTTTTAAGAGTATTTGGTTCAGAGGCATTTGTGCATGTTAATAAAGAAAATAGGAAGAAATTGGATTCAAAATCCAAACTTTGTACATTCATAGGCTGTCTCAATGGTGATTATGGATTTCAATTTTGGGATCTAGATGAATCTAAGATAATTAGGAGTTGTGATGTTGTTTGGCATGAAAATAGAATGTATAGGGATCAAGTACAAGATGACAAAAATCCCAAGGAAGAATTGGTTGAGGATATAGCTCCTAAAAATGAACTCTCGGGTGGAAAATATCCACCTATAGGTACCGAGGTTGACAGTTCTATAGGCTGAGCATGAAAACTAGTGTCGGCATCAACACCTCTGTCAAAAATTCAAGAAAATGAGTAGCAAGCAAATAATGATCCCGTGACACCCCCATCTTTGGTAAGAAGGTCACAACGTATTAGTAGACCTCCAAAAATATTTCCCTTGCTTTGTATTATTTGTTACTAATAGATAGTGGTGAGCCAGAGAGCTTTGATGAGGCAATGCAGGTGGAATCCACTAAGGAGTGGGAGCATGGCATGAATAAGGAGATGGACTCCTAGAGAAGAACCAAACATGGGATTTAGTCAAATTACATTTTGGGAAGAGAGTACTACTGGAACAAATGGGTCTACCATGTGAAAGAAGAAGAAGGTGGACAAAAAAGGTACAAAGAAAGGCTTGTAGTGAAGGGGTATGAACAAAAGAAAGGTATCGATTTTGATGAAATTTTCTCCCATGTTGTAAAGATGTCTTCCATTCAATCTATTGTATTAATTTTAGTTGTTGTTGAAGATTTACACTTAGAGAAACTTGATGTCAAGACGAAATTTCTCCATGGTGACTTGGAGGAGGAGATTTATATGCAACAACCACTTGGGTATGAGGTGAATGGTAAGGAGAAATTGGTTTGTAGGTTAAAGAAGAGCATATACGGGCTCAAGCAAGCAACCTAGAAATGGTAGTTTGATAGTTTTATACATGAGCATGGTTTTACTAGATGTTAATCAGATCATTGTGTGTTCTTTAAATGGTTGGATAGTGGGAGCTACATTATTCTTCAATTATATTTAGATGATATGCTTGTAGCAAGGTCTAATATACGAGGAATTGCAAAGCTTACGGAAAATCTTGCACAAACATTTGCAATGAAGGATTTGGGTGCGGGAAAGAAAATCCTCGATATGCAAATCAAGAGAGACATGAAAAATAAGAAATTGGTGTTGTCTCGGGAGGACTATGTAGAAAATGTGTTAGAAAGGTTTCGGATGCGAGAATGTGAAACCAGTTAATACACCATTGGCTGGGCATTTTAGATTAAGTAAAGAGAAATGCCCAACAAAACAAGAGGAAAAAGATTATATGGCATGGGTTCCTTATTCTTCAATAATTGGGAGCCTCATGTATGCCATGGTTTGTACTAGGCTAGACATTTCCCAAGTAGTGGGAGTTGTTAGCAGGTATATGGAAAATCCGGGTAAAGCACACTAGAAGGTAGTCCAATGGATTCTCAGGTACTTGAGAGGGACCAGTAGTAGGCACTTGTGCTTCGGAGGGTCAGATTATACTTTACATGGATTTGTGGATTCAGATATGGTAGGAGATGTGGATAACAAGAGGAGCACTACTGGATACATGTTTACATTTGGTGGTGTGGAAGTGAGTTAGATGTTAAAGTTGTAGAAGGTAGTTGCCTAATCTACTCTAGAGGAAGAATATGTTACAAGGACTCGAGGCAAGGAAATGTTATGGATGAGAAGGTTCATGGAGGAGTTGGGAAAGGAGAAAGGGGATTGTAAGTTACATAGTAGTAGTCAAAGTGTAATTCACTGGAAAGATCTCAGCCTTCCATTCAAGAACTAAACACATTCAACTCAGATATCACTTCATACGACAAGTGTTAGAGGATGGGCAGCTTTAGATAGTGAAGATTCATACGAGATGATAATCCTGCTGATATGTTTACTAAGCCAATGAAAAGGAGAAGTTAGATTTGCATTCAAATTTTTGGGTCTTCAGATTGATCTTGAATCGGAAGAAACAAGCCAAGAATAAAATTCCAAGTAGGAGTTGTAGTGGTGGAGTTACAAGAATCGGTTTCAAAGGGTCATTTTCTATGTTTCCCCAAAATGATAAAAACCCTAATATCTTTAAAGGGTCGTTATGTATGAGGCTCATTATATCAGTGGTGGCACTATGTGAGAGAGAGTTTTTCTAGATTGAATAAAAGGATTGGCTATTTCGGTGGATGTAGCCCATTTTGGGTGAACCACGTTAAATTTGTGTCTCTGTTTTATTGCATTCTTTTCTGTTTTACATTTTCTACATTATTCATTGCATGTTTGTTTATCTATACAACTGGTATAATCCTAACATCCACAAGCTCACCGGGCTAAAATAATTATCCTATCATTCATTTAGCTTGACCGAGATATTGTGCAAGCTAACCTCATATGGATCATTCTAGCATACTTTCAACCTTCTCAACATAATTTATTGATTTTAATTAGTTAATGCCCATGATAATCGAAAGTGGTCCCACCGGGACTAATGTCTTATTTCAAGTACACCCTGATCTTCTTCAAACCAAGAAAGAAAAAAAGAAATCCAAAATGATCCCGAAGTATTTGTAATTCCACAAATGTATCTTCACACAATTTTTATAGATCCCGGAATGTTGTATGAATAAGTCTTTCGGTACCAGGGTCCACTAGACATCCTATTTGTGCAATTTTACTTGAATTGGAAAAATTGGAAAACATTTTTGGTGACCTCTCGAGGATTCTTTCTTGATAAGCATGGTTCTAGTAGCCTTGTCTATCCATTGGGCATGGAATCATAACTATCAATCTGAGACCTGAAATTGAACCATGAAACTCCTGAATTGTGAGTTTCATGTTCGCAAGTTACTTGAACATTACTGCATCCTACATCCCAAACTTGGAATGACTACTACATAATGAAGGATAATAAATGAACTGTCCTGAATCCCCTTGAACATTTCCGATATTGGACATCCTGGAATGCTAAGCATGAAGTATATTGAATATGATGAACACTTGGCATCTAGAGCATACTACAAAACTTTGAATGAAGTAGCCGAGGAATTGGGGATATCTTGAAACTTTCTTTGAAACCTTGAACTTTTCTCTTCCTTGAAAAACCTCCAATGATGAAATAGTTTGTAGAAAACCACAAGAGCTTGTTGTGAATCCTTCACCCGAACCGTGCTTGATCTCCACACACTACGAGCTTTCTTCACCGAATAAGTTCTACATTATGTCAGGATTCAATTTCTTAACTCCCAAACACTACTCTACATTCATTTTTTATGCATCTGTGCCAAGTTTCAAACCTTCCTCAAGCATGGCTCAAGGAATAAAGATAATAACATTTCAACATCCCGATTACGTGATCTCTACAATGGATTTTGAAACATATTTTAGATGCGTTGAATTATCTTATTGATTCGATCCCTCATCATTCGAGCTCCAATGTAAATGTTGAAACTGCTCATTCCAAATTCAACTATTCATATGCTGGTCTCTGTTGATATCATTCCTCCCACTCAAGCCATTTCAACATACTAACGAACATATCAATCTTCCAAAACTAGCTCAACGAGTCATAATAGAGACTCGATACCGAGATTGCTTATAGCCTTCACGAGCTCACCAAGATAAAATAATTAGCCTATCATTCATTTATCTCGACCAAGCTATTATGCAAGCTAACCTCATATGGATCATTCTAGCATACTTTCAACCTTCTCAACTTAATTTATTGATTTTAATTAGTTAATACCCATGATAATCAAAATTAGTCCCACTAGGACTAATGTCTCATTCCAAGTACAACTGATCTTCTTCAAACCGAGAAAAAAAAGAAATCCAAAATGATCCCGAAGTATTTGGTAATGCCACAGATGTATCTTAACACAAAATTTTGCTTGTATTTCCTGGAATTTTCTATGAATAAGTCTTTCGCTCCCAGGCTCCACTAGACATCCTCTTTGTGAAATTTTGCCAAATTGGTAAAATTTGACAATAGGTTGTACAACACAACCACCTTAGCATATTTTTAGAAGAATGGAAGATTACAAATTATCTATAGATGAGGATCTGGAGCTAAAAAAAACTTATCAACAAAATTCTCCAACCATCAACCCATAGAATAAGGATAGGCCCCCATTCTTATACTATCTCATTCATGAAGAATATACTCCAATTCCTCCAAAATTACCATGGAATAACAAGAGAATGTGTATCAAAGAACCAAATATTTTCGACAAATGGATGGAGAACTACTCCAACTAAAGAATATTATTTTTTCTTGCTACAATCTGGGTGGATGATGTGAAATAATGATGATAGAGGAGGAGTAGAAGAATATTATTTTATCTTTCAACAAACTTTTTTCTTCTAGCAAAAATACATTCTATTGAGATAAGCCTAGTGCTCAAATGATTTAAGAATTATTTCTTTCATGATTATCTTAGTCATTAGTTTGTTTCAAATCTTTCCTCCTCATTCCTTTAGCCTTCTGGGTCTACATTCATAGGTTGTTCTTTTGAATTATTACTTATCCTTTCCGATAGGCATCAAACCTTTCAAACATTTGAAGGAAAAACTCTTTATCAATCCCCGAGTGATAATGGAAAATTATTCCCTACACCGGAACCTATTTTATCAAATTCCACAGAAAATTTCTCCCCTTTTTGACCCTTTTCAATAGATTTGTAATCATTTTCTTAATCTGGAGAAATCATTGGATAGAAGATAGGTCAAACGCCTTAGGCACTTACGGCTTTCCAAGGGCATAGTTCCTGAAAATTTTAATCATACTATCAATATTTTTCCCCTAAGTTTCACCACACTACTTGTCTCAAACAAATTATCTAGAAGAGCATCAAGTCCTTCAACGTACTTATATGCCTTCTCCTCTACCTCTTTAAGAGTGCTAATCCAACTATCTAGGGTTTCTATCCTCAACTTGATAAAATCGTAATACTCATGTTGGGTTTCACAGATTCTAGGGGAAATATCCCCTTCTTGAAAATTATACTATCTTTTAAACTTACGAGGGCTTCCAACTTGGGCAACATACAATTCCATATCTCATGCTCAACTTCACACTTGTCCAAAGATTGCCTTGGCTTATTCTATTTTATCGGTGATGTGGGAATGGAATTTTACACACTCTCTAATTATTTATTCCCCTCTAGTAACCAAATCACTCTCCCCCTTTGTATAGTGACCCCTCCCTATCACCCAAATTATTTATTCTTTTGATATCAGCATAGGTGATCTGGGAACTCCAATTTTACCACCTAAGGAGTCTTATTCAACTTCCTAACTACGATGAACAAGGCTTCATTTATTGCTTTCAGTTCCTTCTTTGTTTCCTTATATTCATCAATTTTTGGAAAAATTATTCCCCTTTATAGAGAGAAGTATGTGCTTAATTTTCTCCATGGAGGGATTTTCCAAGGAGATCCTTATGACCTAGTAGTCGGATGGAAATTCTTTAACTCTAAGTACACCAGATTTGGGAGCAGAAATCTCTACAAATATTTCTCCTCGAGTCCCTAAAATTGCCCTTGGCATGAATCTTTCCCTTTTGGGTGGCCTAGAAGGGTTAAGAGTGGCAATACTCTACAAATAATTGTCATCCAACTGAATTATGACCTTTTTCTTCCTTGGTAGGACTTCTCCCAAAATAATTCCCATTGGTGCACATATTCATCATGTGAATGTTGCAATGAAGTTGTGGGGACAACTACCGGGGCTCTGGAGGAAGGAGATGTAATGGTGCTTCCTTTGGTCATGTGCATTAAGTTCTCTGGAGCACCTTGTTGTATTTTTTTCAATATGGCCATCTCATACTTCCACTACTTCACACCTTGATATTTTACTTCTTCCTCCCCATAATTAAAGATGCTTGGGCATCAACCTTAATTTTTCTTGTACCATTCTCCCAACTATTACCTCTCTAGAGGGAAGAAATTTCATAAGGATATTCATGATGAGCTTCACTAACCATGTAAAATTAAACCCCAACAACTTCCATAATCATTTCAGTTCCCTAAAGGGCCACAATGCCTACTACATATTCATATTTCCATCACACATCTCTCACCGGAGTCTACTTTGCTTGTGGTTGTACTATTTCCTCTTCAACTGGATGAATGGTGGGTTAAACTCCCTTCTCATTACTCTGTATATCCCCTACTACTACAATACTTGAAACCTCCCGGGGGAGATGTCTATCCTTATTTCTATATTCATCCCATCAAGCACCTGGATGAATACTTGTACCATTGCCCATTTCCTTCATTTTTTTTTCGAGTCAAAGGGATAGGGAAGTAAGAATAATTAAGGTTGGTTGTTCCAAAAGAGGTGAAACTTGTACTAGTGGGGAAACATGGGTTTAGGTAACATGGGCTGATTCCACAGTATGTGTAATCATTAGGGAATGAGGAATGGTTGGTGGAAACAAATGAATACTTGGAACAACTACCTCCTCGATTACTTTCACGTCTTCCATATCAGCATGTTCTGTTACCCTAGCCCTTTTTCTCCTTAGGAGATATACCTTCTCGTCCTCTTCTTCTACTCCCTTTTCAAGTTCTTGTACACTTATATCAGGAAATGGTACCATAATGGGAACCTCCACATGGCCTATTCCTTTAGATTTATTCAAAATATAGGTTTTCACCTTCTCTTTCCCTTTCATCTCTAGAGAAGATCCTGGAATAACCTGCGAGGAGTAGCAACAATAAAGACTTCTTATCTTAATCTCTTGGAACACCTCTTCTATTTTTCTTGTTAATTGGGAAAGGGAGGTCTCAATATTTCTAAACTATACACTTACATTATCTCTGGACCATGTTGATAGTAAACTTTTGAATGAGAGCTTGAGTCATTGCTTCCCAAAACATCCCCACTTGTATGAACCTTATGATATGGATGACAATAGTAGTCCTATTATGGTTTGAATTTTCTTCAATAATCACCCAATTGACTTCTGGAATGGGTCAAGAATTGACATTATTCATCACATAATCATCATTGATTATGTCATTGTCATCTTCCAGGCCTTCTTGGACTTGGACAATTTTAAAATCTATCATTTGGGAGAGAGTCATCCTTGAATAATCACTTATTATAACCTCTCCCTCGTCTCTACAATCCATCTAGTAGCCCTCATAATGAGGTTCATGTTAAATTACATTGGCTGCAACATTTTGCACAATACGCTTTATGTTATATTGAGGCCCGGCCTCAAATTTATCTAACATGAATCTACCCATTTCTGCTTCCAACAATTTTTCCCTTTGAATATTCTAGCAAATATTATTACTAATGAAAATGGGAAGCTTAAAAGGGGATGTGAGATGTTTATTGGAAATAATATGGTACACTCGATACCAATTTTCTTACTAATTACATCGGTTCCTATTTATAATCTACATGTCTAGGAAGCATGTAAGGGTGATCTTGTAAACCACTGACCTTAATGTAGGAAAAATTATGGAATTGGATGAAATAACATCCATACTGAGTGATGATCCACTTAACATGTGGATAAAATTTCTCATTCTCCTAGTTAGAGTGAAAAAGGCACATTATTGGTGCAAAGAATACATCAAATACCCACCTAAATTGTAGAGCATAATTCACCAATCGTAGTTAAGGAAATACATTATAAACCCTAGCGTTATCAATGTATCATTCTCTTTATAAGTCTAGGAAAGCCCTATGAAAAGAAATGTTGTAAACAATGTATGAAGACATGTAGAATTCTGCCATCGCATCTATTTCACCCTGGCAATCCAAGAAACTCTTATCATTTACTCATGAATACATTCGCTTATTAACTCATACCAAGGAAGAGGATTCTTGTCTTCCATTATGAGTTGAATGAATTGAAACATCCATTCATGGAAGAGGTTGGAAAATTCCTTGCCCATAAATATTTTAAAAAATTTAATTATGTCTCGACTTCTTCTCTAAACTCACTCTGTTTAACTTCTTAGGAAACATAGTGATGGAGCTTTGGGGTTTGACCACTTATTATCATTCAAAAAAGTATTTAACCTCCCCACTCGTGAATCCTTGGTATTGTTGCAATTATTTCATGGTAAAAACATTTTCTTCCCGTACTTGTGGGAAGTGCAACATTCTTTCAAAAACCTCTTCTGAAAAAAATATAACTAGAGCTCCACTTCTATCTCAAACATCTCTTGTTCGGGGTTATAATTATGAGCACACACCCATACAAGCTTCGGAGGAACTGTGTGGCATGGGGAAAATGAGTGGAAAGGTCAATATTGTTATTAGTCACGTGGGTCATGAGTTCACTTCTATCGGGGTATACAACCTTCATCTATATTCCTCTAGGTCAGCATTAACAAGGTCATAATCCATGATTATGTCTAGAAGGGAAGTAACATTGGAATAGGTCTTCAAAAAATTTAAAAGGATCTTCATGGCTACCACAAATTCTCGTAAAACCCCTTATCCATCCCAAAAATTAGACTCTATATCTATATTTTAAAATTAACATCACAAATGAGGGTACTCATCCACTTACCTATTTGAATTAAGCTCTAGTTCTTTCTTGAAATTTGAAAACCAGTTCAAATTCTATCTAGAAACCAGCACCATAGTTCCTTAGCTTTGTTAGATGCACCTCTTACTTTGATTCTCCTTAAGTTTTCTTCAACACTTTTAAATTCACAACTTCAAAATGCAAAGTGTAATTTAATGTCGAATTCCCATACTTATTCTCCTTGAATCTTTACATTAATGTTGGAGATCCCTCACTGGGATATGTTTTCATAATTTCTGATATTTTTCTTTAGCCATTACAAGATTTGTTTTCATGTGAGAACATGCCATGTGGGTCCCTCTTTCAAAGTGTGTCCACCCTTATGTCACCAATTAGTGTACATCTCATGTGTTTACGGCCCAAGTCAACCCTTGATGGTCCTTGAAGTTAAATTACAAGGGGCATACATGCAAAAATACAAGTTACACTTCTCTCTCTATTCACGGTTGCACTTCATGTGTCTTGTTGACCAAGGGTATATTGTTAGGCCCTGGAGTTAATATTGCACTTTACACATATGCACAAATGTAAGATGTAATTTACTTTCGCCACCCTCACTCGACCATCTGTCATGTATCCTCTTATGATTGAGTCTTGGGGTCGGGAAAAAAAATTTCATTTGCAAAAATGCAAGCATACAAAGGGTAAAAAGTTTGATGTGCATTTCTCTCAAGAATTATGATATTTTTTTAATATTCTCTTTCGCCAGCCTTGGGGAGGGGACTACATTTTGCATCAATATAAAAATATGTTAACTTTTCAAAATGACTAAGTACCCCCGCATCAATTCAAAATGATAAAATTCCATTTTCTCCATCATCATCAAACCAGGGATAATCCAAGTAGGAATAAACACCTTAAGGATGACAAACAACATGGGAACAAAATGGAATAAAAGGGGAAGACCATGACCACTTACAAAACATGAGAATAAAATAGATTTAAACAAGAAATCGACTAAGACTAGGAAGAAAACCATTTAAATGGTGCCTGAAGTTAACATGACAATTACAAACACCAACATTGGATCCATCCAGGATGAACTCCCCTGGCCCGGGTGTCCTGAGAACTGAAGAAACACTCATGGAAGAAGAATATCATACTCCTAACAATTGGGAAATAGAGTCACAAAACTCAACAGTTGGTTCCATTTTCATTTCACATCACATGAGTTATTCTAGAAAAAATCGGCCATGACAAAGCTAGAAATAAACAAAACAAGGAAAAAAACAAGGAAATGGAAAAACAAAGAAAATAGACTATACACTTTACAATAATATAAAGGCATACCATTTAATCAAGGAAATGTTTTAGATGCTTTCCATTGATAGGTAATTCCATCATTTCCCCATCCAAATATCTCAAGAAAAGGTATGCTCCCCAATATCGACATCTAAGAAGTAGGGGCCATCCAAAGAGAATCAATTCTACTATGCTTTCCCTTATCCCCTGTTTTTGCCCCATAATAGCACCAATTCTCCAACATGGAAAGTTCATGGAGTAACATTTTTATCAAATATATTCTTAAGCTTTTCCCTGAACTTGATATGCATTTGATGAGACTCTCTTCTGTTTTAATCTAGCTCAATGATTTGGTTGATATTCACATCATAGGGATAAACAACATTTCCATCTTCCAAATCTTGTATAAATTAATAAGCAAATAATTGTAAATTATGTAGCAAGAGATATTGAACACCATAAACCAACTCGAATGGGATTTTACTAGTAGATATATTTGTCATAAATTGGTCATCCCACAATGCAAACTTGAGTTATTCACCCCATTTCCTCTTATTTACCTCTAACATTCTTTAGAGAATCTTGAGTAGGTTTTTACTACTAGATTCCATATGCTACTTGTGGGTTATATTTAGAGGCATAAGTAAGGGTTATACCATAGTCATGACGCATTTTTCTAAGGGTTTAGCCCTAAAACTCATGGCATTATCGGTAACCAATTTGGTGGGAATACCAAATCATGTAAATTATGTGATTAAGGATGAAATCCATAACCACTTGATGAGTTACTTTCTTGGTGGTAATAGCTTCATCCCATTTGGTAAAATAGTCAGTAGCTACCAATATCCATTTGTGACCCATACTATAAGGTTTTGACATCTCACCAATAAAATCTAACCCCCATTTTTAAAAAGGAGCCACTACTGAAATATACTATAAGGGGAGAGATCCGTAAGATTTTAATCTACTAGAGAAACATTGGCATCCATCACACTTTATGATCATCAAAGCAACATCTTTGAAAACGGATGAACACAAGTAGCCTGCCCTCGAGATCTTGTGAGTAGTTACCCTCCTAGAAAAATGACCCCCACAAAACCCTCTATGAAATTCATAAACCAAATTTTGGGCTTCCTCTTCTATAATACATTTAAAAAAGAATCCTTGAGAGATCTTCCAAGCATATCCATAGTTTATTAAGATATACTTTGGGGACACCAACTTGAATGTCCTCCTCTTATTATTATCTAAACCATTAGGATAATTCAAAATTTTCATATAATACACAATGTTTTGTACCATGATGAAACACTTACCTTCTCGTGGGGTTATTTCTCCTCACCTTGTAATTCAACAATCTACAAATTTGTCTTAGCCCTCAATCTTTCGAATCCCAAACCACATACAAGATTTGTAGTATGAATTTCCATATCATATTATTGCAATTTATTAACCCACATACACCTTTTTCTAGACATCTCCATTTGAGAAAGGATGTCCTTCACAATAGTGTGAGGCACCTAGGCTATGATCTTCGAACTGAGAATGTAAGGTATAAAAATTTTAGTTTCTTTGAGCAGAGTGAAATCTTACTTTTCCATGACAAATTATTTCAATTCAGAACCCTATAAATATTTCTTGAATAAATAAATAGGTTTCTCATTCCCTTCGTCATTCTTTTGTAACAACACAAAATCAATATTAAAGTTAGAATAAAAAGAGAACATTTGAACATCCTTCTTGTAATTGGGACTAGCAAACACATGGGAAGTTTTGAGTTCCTTTTTACTCCCTTGAAAGCCTAATTCACCTCATTATCCCACTTGATTACCTGATCCTTCTTCAACATGCTAGTAATTGGAAAAGTGATTTCAACTAAGTTGGAGATGAATTTTATCACAAAATTAAGTTTCCCAAAGAAATATTAAATACCTATCTTGGACAAGGGGATGGGGATCATATCAATTGCTTCAATCATGACCCCTTCATGAGACACAATGTGCCCAAGTAACTTGGCCTTTTGTACACCAAACTGACACTTCTTGTAATTCAATGAAATGTCATATTAGCTACACCTAATCAATATTTTTTGTATGTGCATCAAGTGGCCACCTCTCTTTTTGTAAAACATAGTAATATCATCCTTATACACAATAATAAAATCATTAATAAACTCCAAAAATTAATGTCCATGGCTCTCTAAAGCATGGCACATGCATTCATAAACTCAAATAACATTCTAACATAGAAATAAGTGCCCCATGGAGTGGTGAATGTGGTCTTATATTGTTTTGAATCCTTGACCAAAACTTGATTATACCTAGATAATTCATCTATGGTAGATAACATTTTGATCTGTCACCTTACATGTAAGCAATTATCCATATTAGGAAGAGGGTAATTATATTTAATGAGGCCCTTTTCATATTTCTGAAGTCTACACAGAGCCTAATATTGCCATTTTTCTTTCTTACGAGTACCAAATTGGCCACCCATGAGGAATAATGACTAGGCCATATGATACAACCATCTCACAAATTCTTCAATTCTTCTTGCATTTTATATTTAAGGATGGCGTTGATAGGTCTTTGTTTTTGTCTGAAGGGATTAGTGTTGGGCTCTAACTATATCTCATGATGAAATAATTCCTATCTATAGGCATTCAATTAAAAATAGGACCAAACAAGGGAGCCCTAATACTTTTTTAATAGTTTGGTATAAACTTTTCTTTCTTCTTCATTCAAATTACATCCCAACAAAACACTTTTAGGATCCTATCAAATTCCCAAGTTGCATTCTATAAAATATCTAGGCAAGGTAGTGGATCTATGAAATTCTTTGTTAGTATTTTCAAAGGCAGATTCAAGGCTAACTAGACCCCTCGGGATCACTTAGTCTTTAATTCCAAAGAAGGTTTCCTTCACTTCACATACCTCCACCATAGGTTCTAAATCAATGAGTTCATCAATAAATTAACCACGATAACTCATGAATATTTTAATATGTGAAAGATCATCAAACACATGCGAGTGTTGGATGTTGTCAAATACAAAATGTCTAACTAACATCTCCACTTAAAATCCATAATATGGTGAGGGATCCTCATTTTCATACTACGAGGCTAGGACTTCTAACCTATCTTTTGTTGCATTTTTTCTCCTCTCATGATACACGATGTTAAAGGAGTCAAAAAGTTTAATGAGGTCCCACACTACATTTTTATACTCTTTTAACTTCTGATTTTTGGCCACACATAACTTCCTTACTTTCTTGATAACCATTTAAGAGTCATCTTTGACAATGAGGTCATTTATTCCATGTATCCAAGTGATCCTTATTCCCAATAAGATTGACTCATACTCTACAACATTGTTTGTAAACTCAAAAATCAATTTCAATGATAAAATAAAAGACCCCATGCTTGGAGAAGTTAGTACCACACAAGATCCACTACGCAGGTGGAGCATGATCCATCAAATGTCATAATCCACCGAGCATCGGGGTCTTCAAGCCAATCATTTGTGTCAAACATTGATCCTCAAAATCAGCATTGCCAACAAAATTATCCAAGTCCACATCAACAAACAACACCTCATAAGAAGCATTCATGAAATATTTGATAAGGTGCAACATTTATCTTTCCTGTACAGCTTGACCATTTTTCCTTCCAAAGGTATGAAAGCATATGACATATCTATTTGAACACTACCAACCACACTAGTTTCCCATTTCGTTGACAAAAACATCCCCTACTTGGTAGGAAATAAACAATAATGACATTCATTGTCAAATACTTCCCTAGGTAAGCATCCAATTGCACAACTAATCCCATTACATAGCCTACCACATGTGCTTCCTTGGAATCTATATTGAAACACTTCCAAAAGCAACATTTATCTTGATATTCAACTCATTCATGACTACTAAGGGCTTGATATTTGTAGTATCTATTTATTACTCAAACCCTAGATGTCTTTGGAACATCACTCAAACAAATTTGAGTGCTCACTCAAAGCACAAAAAGGTACTAGGTCCCTATTTTTATACCAGCTTTGTCAAGATGTTAGCATGATCATTTATATATTCCATAACCATAAGTAATTGAAGGAAATGTATAACAAGAATAAGCTCACAACCATAGTCCATAGTAAATCAAAAAAAGATCAAGATCATATTCACCACATAATATTCATGAGAAGTAACATCAAAAATCAATATCCATCCAAAAAGATATATTATATTAAGTCATAATAAAACCCATAGTTGAATACATTATAATTACCATTACAAATTCATTCCTGCAAACATGTCGGTAGCATAACTCTGTTATAATTCTAGCTTGCCCTCTAAACCATGTAAAAATTACATATATAGGGATGGGGACTTTCCTTCACCGCCCATGCATTCTTTCAAAATAGATTGCATGCTCAAAATATCCATGCACCGCTACAAAAACAACTAAGGAAGCATGCAAGATTTACCTAATAATAGATTATCTATAATTAAATCTAGATCTAATCCTATTATTAGCTCAAACTCTGTATGTCTCCTAAACTTATTCTTGTCCCTATTTTAGCTTTTGCTTCATCCATAAGTATTCTTTTCCTTATCTAATGTGTGCTCTGCACTCAATCGTATTCTTAGCCCATGCATGAAAAATGACTAAGTTCCAAACTCTATATTTTCCCTGACACACCCTTTATCTACGCAAACTCCGTGCACTGTGCACCCCCTTCCCTACGTTCCCTGATCTTATGTGCCCCTCCATACTTGGGAAATATTTTTTCCAGTCAACATTACCCCACACTAGCTTCATTTCCGCCCCGGAAATGGGTACTCATGCCTTGTCTCTCCAAAGAATAAAGAATAATGAATAAAATAATGATTATACACAATGAATGAAAATATACCAAAAATAATATGGGCACTCTATTCCTCTAAAGGTAGTAGTAACTTTGGGTACTCATTCTTGATGTCTGCCTCTAACTCATTCCATTCACCAAACACCTTCTTTGTCTTTTCAGGGAATGTCTGCAAGCACTCCATCCATCTCATCTAAGGTCATATTTTCACCCTTATTCTATAGCACCCTAAGAATGTTTATCAACTGGATACCATCCCATCTACTACATCCATTCTTCGGGCTATCAATTTCCCAATTTCCTTTATCTTCTCTTTGTGAGCGTCCCAGGATGTTGTGAGTGCATCACGTTTTTATGCTAATAATGCTAGCCTCTCCTTACACCTAAGAGTTTTATTTTTATTTAAATCAAGGACCTCATTTTATTCTACCAACATCCTTATTTTAATGAATGGCTCTAGATCTACACATAAATTTAGCACCGAATATACCCTCTTCATCCCATCCTTAAATTTTTGGAGTAGAGATTCATACCCCACTACTTGACACACTATCATTTCCTTAGCTCTTTCACTTTGTGTTGCAGCATCCTTCTGTCTCATCACGGCTAGTTCCTTCTCACTTGACACATATATTGTATCTTCATCCAAAATTAAGTGAACCAATGTGCACAAGTAATGCAATGCGAGATGGGAATCTCTTATACACCTTTTCTTCATATTGCGTCCTTGCTGTAAAATTTCATCACCAATCTCCTCTTCCATATCCAAAACTACATGCACCTTCACCTCAACTCTCTCTTTTTCCTCTGTTAAGCGCTGAATTTCCTCCTCTTTATCCTTCTTATCCTCTAATAGGTTCTAAATAGTAGCCACTTTATCTATATTCATGCACACGACATCGTAGATATATTTGTTAAGGAATTACTTGCTTTCTCATCCGAGAACTGAGTTGGCTTGATGGCCACATGTCTAGAATGTGGTGCCTTCTTCATTCTCCTAGAGACACATGACTCTTCACATACATCAAAATCAGGCTCATCTATGTGAGTCTGCATACTCCACGATAATTTTTTTACGGTGTATGTGTTTTCCATCTTTGGATCCATTAGCTCCCATCCATATAATTGTGTCATGGCAATAGTGCTTTGGAACCTGACGTGTATAATCTTCATTGGGTTGTTGATGTACCCAAGGTTTGTTGTCTGCACCATTTCTTCTTTCTTTTACTCACTAGCATGCTCACCTATATTTCCCTTTGTTTTAGTACCCTCCTTCTTTTATTCTCTATTTTCTCTCTCAGGTCCACTAGTCAAGTGCACAACATTGTATTCAATCTCTGTATCTCCACCAATGTAGCTTTCTTCTTCAGTCCTATGTACACTTACAATGGAGACGTCTACAACAAATAATGGTTGCTCACCACCGATCTCTTCGTCCTCTCGCACCTCTAGGCTAGGCGTGGAAACATCATTGTGCATGCTCCCATGTGAGGACTTCTCCTCATCATTTTCCTTCACAAGAACATACTTCCACATATTCTTTGTCTCCTCTTCAGCCTTCTTTACAGGTGTGATGTGTGGTGATCATCTCAAAGGTTGTAAGGTTCCAAAACCTATATCTACATTCTTCCACCCCTTATATAATATTATCCTACCATAATCAAGGCGTATTATCTTCTTTCTCTTATTCTTCCCACTCAATGACATTTTGTAATCCCTCATGTTCCTACTTTTCCTTCCTAAGGGCTATATTTTTAGCACCTTTTCGTGCCCATAATCTATTCACCCTAAGGAATACCTAACAGATAACAATTCCTTGTTGTACCCCAGTCATTGTCAGTGGTGTTTTCATTGATGTCAAGTGGTATTGATGGAAAAAAGGGTTGATTGGTGAAGTGAAGAATTTAGGGACATGAAGGTTGATTGGTAGTGCCCTTTTAGGATAGTCTTTAGTGCTTGTTGAGATGTGATAGGTTGGTATAGGTAATGGCATGGTCATATAACCATAGGAGAAGTATATAAATAGTTTCTACAACATGTGTGAGCCAAATCATGAATCTCCTGGAGTTAGAACTCAAAATGCTCAGAAAGTGGCTTTGAGAACTATAAATGTGTACTAAGGAAAATGAGGTTGTTCGGACCTCCATAGGGAACCCTATGGTTAACCAACACATGGAATGTGTAGAGGTATGTATTTTAATGCTCCATGTCAAATTTCATCAGATTCTTTAATGGGGATTTTGAGTTATTCGAGTTATCCTAAAGCTGTAACATTCCCATTTTAAGACTTTAGAATAAGGAGAAAAAAAATTATTTTATTTTTTAAAAATAATATTCACTGTTCTAAATAAAGCAATATTTAGAACAAACATTCCATGCCAATCAAATTCAATGGATAAACATATATAGTTGTAATGACTCGGTGATTCACCAATCTATTCATTCCATAACTCGGTAAGCTACCAATCTATTTATGTTATCTTATGTATTGAATACATATTGTATACTTTTTCATCCTAACCTACACTGGGTACTAATTGATCTATTTAAAGAACATATCTAAATATCTCATTACCAATATTCATCGATATCATTTTTTTAAACTTGGTGACATAGGACAACGCAACAACGAGTTTTGATACTTTGGCCTAAGATTTATAACATACTATGTATGCCACTATTCCTAGATGACATACTCGTCATATTGGAATATGTTCTTCACCTCACACCCCAATTATCATGATTGGTATTTACTGACTACCATCAATCCACTTGTTCAGGGTTTAACCCTAATACGGATAGAAACATAACCTATTATAGGAAGATGCTTACAAAGGCTTAGGGTAGATGGGCATACTTGTTTGACCTAAGTCATCCGAATGTGCCAACATACTCTGAGCCTTTGGAAGCTAATTCCTATCCTAAATATGTTCCTATCCAGACCTAGAGAGAAACTAGGTTCAAGTCGAGTTCTAGATGTGTGTAGATCTAGATGATCAATGCGGAAGGGTGATGCCACATGTCAACTACAACATTGTATTCTCGAGAAGACCCAAGCCTTCTCGAAATTACAACCCTGTAGTTGGTGTGTGCCAACATCCTACAAAAACTACCTCATCGAGATGTACATACCCCTAAGGAGTTTGTTAATACATTATTAGTTTGGATTAAAACCTGATTACAACAACCCTGCCAAACCCTAATCCAATGCTCAATAAGTTATTTCCTAAATTTTCCTCAATTAGCCCATTAAGAACTTTGTTATTTTCATGGTCGCTTTTAATATTTGATCACATAGTTAAACTGTCAATTATGATAACTGTACAACATTATAATATGTCTTATTTAAAAAGTACAATAACTTTTTGGAAAGATTCAACATCCGAATATATATCCAATTTAAAGTAGACTTCATACAATTTGAAGTCTAATAAATTGTAGTCATATTTCCAAACCTTTTTGGTTTATGAGCAATTAAGAAAGAGAAAGAGTCTTTCTCTACATGTTAAGTGTTAGGGTTTATCCTACCCAATGTCCACATTTCTTAATGTATGTTCATCACACATTACATTACTATGTTATATAGTTTAGATAACAAATATCATATTCTGCAACTTAACAAGTTGCATCACAAGTAGGGAGATTGAACTAAATCCCTCTATCCAAATTATTAAAAGATAACCAATTAACATATAAATAATATGAAGAATATCAACAAGATATAATCCATCTCTTCCATAAAAGTACAAAATAATTTACACAACCAATACAGGTAAACTCTCAACTTTCAATTTATCTTTATAACTTATACATTTACAAGACTTATGCATTTAGGTATCTTTGCATAACAATCGTCTTCATTATAAAAAGAATACTACTTTTTTTTTTGTTACAATCTCAAGAATGAATCATAATTCTTCACAAGGAATCAGATTTAATTCAACCAATGCATCATATAAGTTTTTCCTTCTTTTATCACTTACGAAGTCCATCTGCAAAAATTACTAGCACGGGTCAATTCAATGAACTGAGCATGATAAGCACTAAGCCTTAAAATGAGGTGCATTCCAATAATTGTTCCATTAAAAAAACTCTACTTTAATGAGACAATTATGACATCATAAATATCAATATAAGTAATAGAAAACAGAAAAGAAGTATATTTAACCAATTGAATTCACTTCCAAGAGAAGAATGAAATATAATCCACTATATCTACCTTACAAAATTAAATTTTAATTGATCCTATCAATTATCCTTAAGCAAACAACAGATCATATCATCTCATTGTTCCCAATTCTATCATAATAGAATACAACATTTATCTTTTCTTTAAGCCAAAATAAGGGTTTACAACATGGTTCTCATTAGGATGATTCCTCTAACTCTTAAGCAAAAGAAGAAGAAGAACCATTACAAACTATGCCCAAACACAAGACATCCAAAAACTGAAACAAATTCATAACATGAATTAACGGTTTCATTTAAAGGACAACTACCTTAAAATTCAACATTTAAGATATTCATCAAAACATAATCCCATTTCAATCAAGAAGGAATAGAGAATCAAACAGTCTACCTGCAAGTCTAAATATACTTCCACATGTTAGAAGTTAACATTTAAAGAAATGAAACCAACATTCAAAATCAAAGTAGACTCATATAGGAGTTAATATCTACTCGAGTCCATCCAAGGAGGATCCATAAAAAGATAGAGTGCAAGAGACAAAACTTACTCATCTCAAACCAAACAAAGCAAAGCCTTGTCAAACAAACAGTCTTCCAAACAAGCTTACATTTTTGTTCAATAAAACCGAATCATCTAATCTCTTCCTACATCATTTCAACAAATGATTTGAACAAGGAAGACCAAACAACTCATAAAGAAATCTCCATTTCATAAGAGAATCAAAACAGAAAAGTTCAACCAATGAACTTATCCCAACAATAGAAAGAAAGGGATCTTAATTAGAAAATGTTCCAATCAATAATTCATTTTATTGTACTAACAAATGAATTTCTACTTTTAATTCAAACATAGAAATTCATAAGCTAGTTCCCAGGAGAGAGAAAAAAATCAACTCACAGTAAGAAGAAAGCACACTGCCATTTTCCTTACAATTCTTTACCTTCAATAAACACGAGTTTCAATTCCAATCTCATAATGAAATACGCATAACAGTCCTAAAAACAACATTTTGTTCCAAAGGAATCACATTCCTTTCTTTTACAAAGACACAAGGTTTATTTACTATATCCAACAAGAGATAGAAAAACAAACCAATCAGTAAGCTAAACATGTTCAGAAGTATCAACAAACTCAAAGACTGAAATCCCATTGTCAAGTTTCAATATTGCATTACAAAAGAGTAATTAGTTCTCGATTCAATAAGTACTATAATACAAAAACAATCTGAACAGAGACAAAGTAATCCCACCATAACAATTCAGAGCACTAAAGTAAATAACTCTTCTTTTAAATGAAACCCAGAGCTTATTTTAAAAGATCTAAAGATGCGGGTTTCCACAAAACAAAGGGGAAAAGAATACCCCGATAAAATTCCATTGCCATTTCGAAAAGATGAAACAGTTCTCAGAAAAGAATTACCCAATCCATTCATCAAACAAAGACATTTTTAGTTAAGATCTCAAAGAGTTTACCCAACAACTCAGCCAACTATTCTCCCAGTTTTCTTTGAACAATAGTTCAACAAAAGAGTTATAAGTTTTTAAACTTTTAATACAAGTAAAACCCAACTCAAAATACCAGAACAGAGTCAAACACGAAGTCTCAACAAAAGTTTAGAACTACACAAGTATTTAAATATGAGGGAAGTATAAAATACGATCTTCCAATAATATTTTAGAGCTACACGAGTCTCTAATCATAGGTTCAGGGCAACACAAAGTTCCCATTCCAGTTTATATTTTAAACAAGAATCCCTAATACCAGCTCAAAACAAAACACGAGCTTCAAACAAGAGTTCAGAACTATACAAGTAACAAAATACGAGTGCGGTGTAAAACACGAACCTCTAATAACAGTTCAGAGAAACACAAGTAATAAAATATGAGTACAAAGCCATATACGAACTTTGAACAATAGTCCAGAGTTACCCAAGATTCCAAACACTGGTTTAGAACAACAAGAAGCTCCAACACAAGTTCATATCAAAACACAAAGCCCAAATACAAGCTCAAACAGAACTCAAGGTTCCCATATAGTTTAGAATCCACATATTACAACAAAGGTCAGTTCCAACACAACAACCTCGAATACAAATTTTATAAATGGAAAGCAGAGCTACTAAAACAAGCTTCACATGCATGCTTCATTATTAAACTAACACAAAGAAATTTTCCAAACCAACATTATTTTGCCATGGATTCATATCCAAGATAACAGAGATTATAAAACCTAGCAAGCAAGTAACTAGATAAAACATGCAAGCCAAGAATCTCAAAAGAGTAGACTCGTTTTAATGAAACATTTAGAAGAAAGCAAGAGATCTTAAATATTAGAGCCTATCATGCCTGATAGTGCTTCTTCCAAATTGAAGGAGACCTCCAGCTGAGCTCACAACTTCTCCTCTTCTCCACGAAAGATCAAACAACCATATTCTTTTTCCACATTGCCTCTTATACATCCCACAAACCAAAAATAGGTCTAAGACTTCAAAAATAGCCACTAAGTGTAGTTTAATCTACTGGTTCAAAAAACTAGAGAGCATGCAAAGAAAAAATCATGGAACATGCAAAGTGAAACAACCCTAGACAAACCTGCTTGCATGCCTTCCAAGATGGTTTGTGTATGAAAACTAAAAACAATAAGTTTCATTAATTTTAATTTTCCCACCTATACTTCCTTGTCACCGCCTTCCAAGTCTAGCGATTACCAAATCAAAATTAACTTGAAATTCCATTTTAGTGATACTTCCACATAATCCTACGCCAAATCACTAGCCCTGCCAAAACCGGTACCCTATGCATTCAAAACCTTATCAATAACATAAATGCCATAGGAACGTCGCCCTTAATGCGTGCAACCACCTAATTCCCCTTTCATACCCATTAGTTTAGGATAGATCAAATACTTGATATAACCCTAACAACAAATGATAGACCTTAGGTAGTTTCCACATAGGTTAGATTAATTCACAATATAATAGTTTTAGGCATTAGGTTAGATCATCTTAAAACCTTATAGTATTAGGTTCTAGGTTAATTTTAATATCCTAATAACCTTTCCATATTCTTTAGCACAGAGCTTAGGTTAGGATGTCAATCAACCAACAAAGTAGAATAGGAATCTTTAGGTTAGAATAATAATTCTATTAAGTGACATAGCTTAGGTAGAAAATATTCTTACCTAGCTTAGGATTCCATAGGATAGTCCTTTTTAGGATCCCGAATCCTTCCTATGCCGTGAATAGGTTGTATTTTCATGTTCGTCAGCAATGTCCTACCATGATTGATCTCCAAGGACCCAAGCACAACATACAATTGAATGGAAATATGTTCACACAAAAATCAAATAACTTGTAACAACAAAGTTTAGTCAATATGTCTCTTAATTCATGGAATGTCAATTTACCATTCATTCAATAGAGAAGATTTAAAACATTCCTTGGATCACTAAAATTGATCCAAGGATGAGTCAAATTAATAGATAAGTTTACAAATCTTAAACAGATTGCAACTCACCTATAAGAAGTGAAAAATGGATTCAAGGAAGCCATTCCAATTCAGTCAAAGGATCTTAAGAATAGAAATGATTTTTCCATATCAAGCATGATCTCCAATAATCAAAAGAACATATCTTTATAAGAAAAATCACATGTCAACACTTGAAATGAAAAGGAGGAAAATAACAACTGTCAATTGTGTTACATGCTTCCCTCTTAAAAGAATCATCGTCCCGATGATTACCTCTTTTAAAAATTTACAACAAGGACAATCAATTCATTCACTTTTCATACCATAAATCAAAATATATTAGAACCTTATAGTTCAAGAAATCAGCATTAAATAGTTTTTATTCAAATCAAATAAATATCTACCCAAAACTGGCATACTTATTGTCATATAAAGATAAAATCATAAATTTTTATCAATCAACAGAATCAATTATGTTCAAATAGATATGGAAAAGTAGTTTTCATATCCTCTAGATTTTCCCAAGTTGCACTCTCTTCGTTAAATTGGTCCCACTAGACCTTACATTGACTTATTTCTCGATTTCTTAAATGCAACTGGCGAGTTTCAAGCACTCGTATGGGTTTAACCATGATTATTCCTAGGTCTTGGACCTACAAGGAATTCAATTTAACATGTGTGATAAATCTGAAATGTATTTCTTAAGAAAATAAATATGGAAAACATCATGCATTCATGATAAAGCAGGAGGTAATGCTAAACGATAAGCTACAAGGTTGATTACTTCAACTATTTCAAAAGGTCCCACATAACAAGGTGATAACTTGGCAGCCTTACCAAAAGTTATATAACTCTTTTTGGTTTAACCGAAGAAAAACCTTCTCACCAAGTTCAAATTTCCTGTCAACCCACTTTAAGTCAGCATAACTCTTTTGCCTATCTCTGTCGCTTCTTTCAAGCGTTCACGAATCATTTTAACTTGTTCCATTTCCGTAAGGATTTTAGGTCCAATTACCTCTCTATCTTCTATGTTATCCCAACTAACAGGGGTTCTACATTTTCTTCTATATAATGCCTTGAAAGGTGTCATCTTAAGAGAAGCATGATATGTATTATTGTATGTGAATTCAACTAATGGAAGATACTCTTCCCACTTATATTGTTGATCCATGCAATGCATTCGTAACATATATTCTAAAAATTTATTTACTCTTTCAGTCTGCCCATCTGTTTCCTGATGATACGCAAAACTGAAATTTATCTTAGTTCCTAGAGCTGCATTAAGTGTTTGCCAAAATCTTGATGTCATTCTTGAATCTCTATCCTAAATGATTAACTCGGGTACTCCATGTAATCTGAAAATTTTGTGAACAAATATTCTTGCCAAAATAGGAGAATCATCCTTCAAATTTCTAGCAATAAAATGTGCTACCTTTGTTAGTTTATCAACAACTACTAAGATAACACCATGCTTATGTCTTGACATAGGCAACCCTTGTACAAAATCCATGCTTATTACATGCCATTTGTCTTTGTGGTATGCTATGAGGATACAACAAACCCACTAGGTGCATATGTTCCACCTTAACATGTTGAAATTCAAGGCAATGTGTCACAAAATCAATAATGTCCTTTTTCATTCCTTCCGAAATATTGTTATTTTATATCGTAAAGCATCTTAGTAATGCCGGGATGTCGTAAAAGGTGAATTGTGAAATTCAGTTAATAATTTCTTTATCAAATTATTAAGCAAAGGTACATAGACTCTGTTTTCAAATCATAATATTCCTTCTTTATCAAAGCAAAAACCTTTATACCTCAAATCATTAGAATCTCCAGCAAGTGCTGCTTTTACTTGTTGAAAGTAAGAATCAAATTTCATAACACTTTTTACTTCATCCTTAAACTGAGTTCTAAGTGTTATAAGAGTAGAAATGTGCTTCCTACGACTTATAGCATCAACCACTCTATTTTCTTTTCCTTTAATGTAACTTATGTCAAAATCATATTGAGACAAAAATCTAACCACCTTCGTTTTCTTGCATTCATATTTGGATGAGTAAAGATGTACTTCAGCCCAAGATGATCAGTTTTCAACTCAAATGGTTTAACAAGTAGATAATGCCTCCAAAATTGAAGTGAATTAAAAATGGAAGCAAGATCTAAATCATGTGGAGCATAATTCAACTCATGTAACTTAAGTTTTCTACTTTCGTATGTTATAACATGACCACTTTGTAAAAAAATACCTCCTAGACCTTCACCGGATGCATTATTTACCACCATAAAATATTCACCAGGATCTGGTACTACAAGAATAGGTGTTGAAGTTAATTGTTCCTTCAAGGTTTTAAATGCAATTTCACATTTCTCACTCCAAAAAAAAAATTTATCTTTCTTTTGTAAGGAAGTTATTGGTGCAACTATCTTAGAAAAGTCTTTTACAAATTTCCTATAGTAGCCAGCAAGTCCCATGAATATTCTAACTTCATGTACATTCTTAGGTGCATACCATTTTGTTATAGCTATAATTTTAGAAGGATCTATAGAAATTCCATCCTTACTTATTACATGACCCAAATAGTGGACTTTCGTGTCCTAGAAAAAACATTTGGACAGCTTACCAAACAACCGTCTCTTTCTTAGAATTTCCAAAACTATTTTCAAATGCTCATGATGCTCTTCAATGCTTTTAGAATATATGAGAATGTCGTCAAACAATACGAGCACAAATTTGTCCAAGTATTCTTGAAATATATTATTCATTAAATTCATAAATGCCACATGTACATCATTACTCCAAAAGGTAAAACCGTAAACTCATAATGTGCATACCTTGTTTTGAAAGTTGTTTTATGAATATCCTCATCCTTAATTCATAGTTGATGATATCCAGATCAAAGATCTATCTTGGAATATACCGATGCTCCACGCATCTGATCAAATAAATCATCAATCCTAGGGAGTGGATATCTATTCTTGATTGTTGCCTTGTTTAACATTTTGTAATCGATGCACAATCTAAGTGTTCCATCTTTCTTTTTCACAAAAATTACGGGTGCTCCCTAAGGTGAAACACTTGGTCTAATCAAACCCTTAGACAAAATTTCTTGCAATTGAGCCTTAAGCTCTACTAATTCTATAGTAGTCATTCGATAAGGTGCCTTAGAAATAGGTTCAGTACTTGGTTTGATTTCAATCGTGAAGTCAAACTCCTTTTGGGTGGTAGACCTAGTAATTATTCTAGAAATACATCACTGAAGTCTCATAACAAAGTGGATATCGTTCCATAATATCACTTTGTTTTCTTGACGTTGATTGAGTAATTTTATTGCATATAAGGTACATCCTTTATTTTTGGCCTTTTTAAGTTGCATAGCTATCATTTTCGACATAAATCTCACGTTTCACACCCTGAATCTTTTATTTTGCGGGTCGCAGTCGTCTAAAAACTAATGTGTTTTTCAAAATAGTCCACTTTAGCGTTATGTTATGCTAACTAATTTACACCTATGATTACATCATAAGACCCTAAAGGTGCAACATAAATATCAACCTTTGTGGAAAAGTTAGGTAAATCAACTGCTGCTCGAAAAAGACACATACTAACCGTATAAACAACATTATTACCATCTTTATCTGAGTCCATGTTTTATTCATGTTTCCAGCTTTTATTTTTAATTTTGATGTTAATTTACAGCTCGGTATAAAAATAATAGTTATTGGTAAGCCAAATAACTTACCGGAACTTCTATGGGTGTGACATGTTTCTTAGCCTACTTGTCAACTACTGCAGCGTGTATCTTGTGTTGTTGATTACGTTCATCCTTCTTCAAAGGAAATTGATTTGCATAATGATCTTTGCCACAGTTATAACAGCCTCCTATAGGTCCCTTCCTAGGCTTAGGTTTAATTCCAGCCTTAGAGTTATTGTTAAACCCCTATAGGACTTATGTGCATTATTATTGTTTTTTACAAAGTTGCTCCATGTATTACCAACAAACTTGTTTGTTGTTGCTTTCCTATTTGTATCAGATGAAAACTTACTTTTCATTTTGAATTTATTCCATGGTCCTTTCTTGGGTGCAAGAGAGGATGAAGAGGAGTTGGGATTCTTCTTCCTTACTTCCTCCTTGTGAGAAGAAATTGCCTTTAATTTCAGTTCCTACCTTATGGATTTTTCAACAACCTCTTCCATCATGGTTGGGTTTGTGAACATCCACCTCTCCTATAATGGGATTCAATCCCATGATGAATTTCCTTATCTTGAACTTCTCGTCGGTTTGGTACTTGAGGCACATACTTAAGGAGTTTTGTAAGTCGCTCCCAATACTCGATTCTGATTAGCTTTCCTTGAGCTAAGTTCTGAAATTCAGTCATTTTCTGATCATAGTAAAGTTGTGGCAGCCATCATTACCTAAAGTAACCCTTAAATTGGTCCCATGTGATATTAGATTCATCAATGTTCAACTCATCCTTGTGGTTGTCCCACCATGAAGATGCTTCATGTGAAAGTTGATATGCTCCCCATATCGTCTTTGTTTCTTCTGAGAAATCTCTTATTGCAAAGTATTTCTCCATTTCACTGAGCAAATTCTCAGCTCCGTCTCCTAATTTTTTGCCATCAAAATTGGGTGGACTTATCCTTTTTATGTCATTAGTGAGTTCTGCTGCTAGCCTAGCCTTTTTGTTCTTAGGCTCCACAGGTATGTTAACATTGTTATTATCAACACCCACATTGGTGGTCCCCTAGAGGTGGCTGATTATTTTTATTAGCTTCTTCTCCCTCCTCATTACCCATTACTTGTTGTTGGAAAAGCTTAGCTAAACAATCTCTTGTGTTCAATAGGGCAGCAAGGATTGCATCGAGTTTACGGGAAGTTGCCACTCCTTTCTCAGGTGGGGGGTTATTTGCAACATTTCCTCTTGTTCTCACCATTTTTTGTTACAAGAAAATTTAAGTTTCATCAGATTGTGGACACAATAGGTCTAAGAGCTACAACCTTCAACTCTGATACCAAGATGTAACATTCCCATTTTAAGACTTTAAAATCAAGAGAATTTTAAAAAATAAAAATAATGTTCACTATTCTAAATAAAGTAATACTTAGAACAAACATTCCATGCCAATCAAATTCAATGGATAACCATATGCAACTATAATGACTCGGTGATTCACCAATCTATTCATTCCATAACTCGGTAAGCTACTAATCTATTTATGTTATCTTATGTATTGAATACATATTATATACTTCATATACTTTGTCATCCTACCCTACACTTTGAGTCTTGAGTGATCTATTTAAAGAACATACGAATATATGTTACCAATATTCATCTGATATCATGTTTTTTTAAACTTGGTGACATAAGACAACATAACCAGTAGTTTGCGATACTTTGGCCAAAAATTTATAACATCTACTATGTATTCCACTATTCTTAGATGAAATACGCACCATATTGGAATACGTCCTTCACCTCACACCCCAATTATCATGATTGGTCTTTAGTGACTAAAAATCCACTTGTTCTAGGTTTAACCCTAGCCGGGATAGAAACATAACCTATTATAGGAATATACTTACAAAAGATTAGGGTAGATGGGCATACTTGTTTGACCTAAGTCATCCGAATTTGCCAACGTTCCCTAAGCCTTTAGAAGCTAATTCCTATCCTAAATATGTTCCTATCCAGACCTAGAGAGAAACTAGGTTCAAGTCTGAGTTCCAGATGTGTCTAGATCTAGATGATCAATGCGGAAGGGTGATGCCACATTTCAACTACAATGTTGTATTCTTGAGAAGTCCCAAGCCTTCTCAAAATTACAACCCAGCAGCTTGGCGTGTGCCAATATCCTATAAAAAGCGCCTCATCGAGATGTAGATACCCAAAGGAGTTTGTTAATACATTGGTAATTAGTTCTCGATTCAATAAGTGTTATAATAAAAACAATCGACAGAGACAAAGTAATCCCACCATAACAATTCAAAGCACTAAAGTAAATAACTCTTCTTTTAAATGAAACCCAGAGCTTATTTTAAAATATCTAAAGACGTGGGTTTCCACAAAATAGAGGGGAAAAGAATACCCCGATAAAACACCATTGTCATCTCTGAAAAGATGAAACAGTTCTCAGAAAAAAATTTCCCAATCCATTCATCAAATAAAGATGTTTTCAGTTAAGATCTCGAAGAGTTTACCCAGAAACTCAGCCAACTATTCTCCCAGTTTTCTTTGAGAAATAGTTCAACAAAAGAGTTATAATTTTTAAACTTTTAATACAAGTAAAACCCAACTCAAAATACTAGAACAAAGTCGAACACGAAGTCTCAACAAAAGTTTAGAACTACACAAGTATTTAAATATGAGGGAAGTATAAAATATGATCTTCCAATAACAGTTTAGAGCTACACAAGTCTCTAATCATAGGTTCAGGGAAACACAAAGTTCCCATTCTAGTTTATATTTTAAACAAGAAGCCCTAATACCAGCTCAAAACAAAACACGAGCTTCAAACAAGAGTTCAGAACTATACAAGTAACAAAATACGAGTGCGGTGTAAAACACAAACCTCCAATAACAGTTCAGAGAAACACAAGTAATAAAATATGAGTACAAATCCATATACAAACTTTGAACAACAGTCCAGAGCTACCCAGGATTCCAAACACCGGTTTAGAACAACAAGAAGCTCCAGCACAAGTTCATATCAAAACACGAAGCCCAAATACAAGCTCAAATGGAACTCAAGGTTCCCATATAGTTCAGAATCCACATATTGCAATGAAGGTCAGTTCCAACACAACAACCTCGAATACAAATTTTAGAAATGGAAATCAGAGCTACTAAAACAAGCTTCGCATGCATGTTTCATTATTAAACTAACACAAAGAAAGTTTCCAAACCAACATTATTTTTGCCATGGATTCATATCCAAGATAACAAGAGATTATAAAACCCAAAAAGCAAGTAACCAGATAAAACATGCAAGCCAAGAATCTCAAAAGAGCAGACTCGTTTTAATGAAACATTTAGAAGAAATCACAAGATCTTAAAGATTAGAGCCTATTATTCTGATAATGCTTATGTCAAATCAAAGGAGACCTCCAACCGAGCTCACAACTTCTCCTCTTCTCCACAAAAGATCAAACAACCATATTATTTTTCCACAATGCTTCTTATACATCCCAGGAACCGAAAATACGTCTAAGACTTCAAAAATAGCCATTAAGTGTAGTTCAATCTATTGGTTAAAAAAACCAGAGTGCATACAGAGCAAAAATCATGGAACATGCAAAGTGAAACAACCCTAGACAAACCCGCTTGCATGCCTTCCAAGATGGTTTGTGCATGAAAACCAAAAACAATAAGTTTCATTAATTCCAATTTTCCTACCTATCCTTCCTTGCCACCACCTTCCAAGTCTAGCGATTACCAAATCAAAATTAACATGAAATTCCATTTTAGTGATACTTCCACATAAGCCTCCGCCAAGTCACTAGCCCCTGCCAAAACTGGCAGTACCCTATGCATTCAAAACCTTATCAATAACATAAATGTCATAGGAACCATCATGCTTAATGCATGCAACCACCTAATTCCCCTTTCATACCCATTAGTTTAGGATAGATCAAATTGCTTAGGTTAGACCTTAGGTAGTTTCCACATAGGTTAGATTAATTCACAATATAATAGTTTTAGGCATTAGGTTAGATCATCTTAAAACCTTATAGTATTAGGTTCTAGGTTAATTTTAATAGCCTAGTAACCTTTCCATATCCTTTAGCACAGAGCTTAGGTTAGGATGCCAATCAACCAACAAAGTAGATTAGAAATCTTTAGGTTAGAATAAGAATTTAATCAAGTGACATAACTTAGGTAGCAAATATTCTTACCTAGCTTAGGATTCCATAGGATAGTCCTTTTTAGGATCTGAATCCTTCCTATGCCGTGAACAGGTTGTATTTTCATGTTCGTCAGCAATGTCCTACCATGATCGATCTCTAAGGACCCAAGCACAACATACAACTAAATGGAAATATGTTCACACAAAAATCAAAGAACTTGTAACAACAAAGTTCAGTCAATATGTCTCTTAATTCATGGAATGTCAATTTACCATTCATTCAATAGAGTAGATTTAAAACATTCCTTGGATCACTGAAATTGATCCAAGGATGAGTTAGATTAATAGATAAGTTTACAACTCTTAAACCAGATTGTAACTCACCTACAAGAAGTGAAAAATGGATTCAAGGAAGCCATTCCAATTCAATCAAAGGATCTTAAGAACAAAAATTATTTGTCCATATCAAGCATGATCTCCAACAATCAAAAGAACATATCTTTATAAGGAAAATCACATGTCAACACTTGAAATGCAAAGGACGAAAATAACAAGCTGTTAAAGGTGTTACAAAAACTACCTTCTTGAAAAATGCATTTGGAGTTTCTGCTTCTTAGGTCTCAAGAAAAATATGGTTGCTTATTTGGATAAATCATAGAATAATTTTTTGTAGTAGACTCCAAGCCTGAGGGAATCCAAAATATTTTAGATCAATTGGAATTGTTTCAAGAAAGTTATGAAAAATATTCTGAGCGAGCTCTTTTGGTGTCCAAGCAATGCTTTAAATCGATAGGAGCAAAAAGGTGAAATTGGTCTCAAATGTCTTGTTTGATCACTGATAAATATTTTATCAATGAATTTATTGTGTTTTCAAGGGTCATATGGTGTTTAAATGTCAATCTCTATGGAGTTACATATAGTAGCTCAGGTCTTGGACCTTGTTTGAATGATGCTCCTAGTATAAACTTGCACAAGATCCAAACAGTAGTGAAATTGTTACAATAAGGACCAAGAATCTCTACACAAGTAATTTTCAAGGTTCTTTATCAATGAATATGGTTACTAGTAGGATATTCAAGGTCTTTTCTCAGCCAACATTTCCCATCTCTTGTAAGGGAATGCTCATATAACCATGTAACTGGAAATCATATCCATGTCTCAGTGTTCATAAGTGTTTCCTGAAATGGAAAATTGTTTTACTCCTCTCTAGAAGTATTTGTTATGTTAATGAAGCTCATAGTTTGTCCTTGTAGTGTGTTATGAAGCTCAAGTCTCATACATCCACACTGCCTTGGTTTCTTTGTTGAGAAAATGGTGTACAAGAACTTGGTTGAAGATTGTTCTTCTTGAAGATTCTCCCTCTCTAGGTTTGTGGAAAGGTTCATCATATTCTCCATGGCTCTTTAGGAATATTTAAATGTATTTCAAGCATAATTGATCATTTGCGATCATAAGCCTTATACACACAACTCTGTCACATCATGAATCACTGCTTGTTTGAGTTTCTTAAAAGGTTTGGAAAAGTTTATAAGTTTTCATGTAAAGAATATATTTGAAAAGGGTTCCAAAATGATTCATTCTTCCTTTGAAATTCTCCAACTATTCCCTTTCAAACTTCCATGATAGATCTCAAACTGGTAAATTGATCAATTTCATAACCTTGGTAATATTTTAAATCTTGTGAATTGTTCTTGCCATTTTTGGGAGTATTCTGAGATGATGCAAGGTGTTTTAGGTTTTAAATAGATTTCAAGTAGATGTATAACTATTCTAAAATTCAAACCATTGAATTTCATCGATCATTGTGTTAAATATTTGATTTCTTCTACTATCGGGTCTTGATGAGAAAGTAACCCTAAACTAGGGTTTTGTAAAAGGTTTTCATTCAAATTGAAAGATTCCCCCAACCAAAAATCATAAAATTTCAAAAAAACCTCTGTGATGTCATCTCCAATGTTTTTCAAAATATTTGAAATAATTTCATTGTGTGTGGACTGAGAACCATTTGGCATAAATTTTCAAGGACATGCACAATCATGGTTTAGTAGGAATTTAAGAAATACTTCTTGTTTGAGTGATCATTCTCAAAAATTCAAGAATTATTAAGGGTTTTTGAACCTCCACATGTGTCAAGCAAATCTCAAAGAATATTGGCCCTGCTTAAAAAAATTTCTTCAACATAAACATACAAATCTCCTTATAATAGCAGATTTCAAGTGTAAACACATCAATTTACATGCAAAACCTTTGAGGCTTCTCAATTAAATTCATAGGGTCTCTACCAATTGTCTTGTCTCCATGATTTTAATGTTAAAAGTGATAACAACTTGTCAAGCTCTAATAACAAGTGTATTTGGTACTCAAATTATTACCTATTCTGAGAAAATTATAATCATGTATTAAATCTATCGCAAGACAAATGATTACCTAAAAATCATCTTTGAAGGCCTACAAGAGGTAAATGATTTGTGTGAAGAGTCTAAATTTTTTCTTGAATGCATAAGGTTGTCCTTTAGGCTCACAGTGGAAGGTGAAAGGAATCCGATATTTGTTTTATAATAAATTTAAGTTATCAAGATTTGTGAGACCAACTTTCAACAACAAGACTATGTACTAAAGAAAACACATTACAGAGGAAGGCAGAGAGATCACACTTGGTCTTATTACACCTTGAAAAAGTCTCTTGAGATCCTAATAAGATAATGAAGAGTCACATGTCAAGTAGGCTTGTAAAAGGAGTTGAAAAGGGTTAGATGCATCAAGAGTATGGAATTTAAAAGGTGTTATTGTTGTCTTTAGTAAATATCTTGATGTCAAGGTTATATGAGGAGTTTAAGGGTCATGGTTTAAGGATGTCATTTGCCTCATGCTAAAAGAATTATGAGTTAGAATAAGGAAAGGAAGTTTAAAAATTGAGTGAGGATTTTGCAATTGGGAAGAGTGTAGATTGAATGTTGTGAAGAATATATAAAACATAGAGAAAGAGAGAGAGAGTATATTGGTACTAATGAAGATGATGGTAAGAGGGAACAGATAGTAGGTGTGTAAAAGAGAGCAATTGTTTGAAGAGAGTGAATGTAGTGAAGGAAGAGAGACAACATAAACAAATAGTGTGAAAAGGAAAAACATGCAATGAATGCAAATAATTAAAAATAGAGGCTCTCGAGATAGAGATAGATATTGAACTAAAGAAGTGAAGATATAGACACATGTAACATTGAATCAAGAGGGATAATACGGTGACATGAATGACAAGAGAAAAATAGGATTATATGCAATACAAAAATAAAGAAGAATAGATGAAACAGTGGATTGATAAACTATACATGCCTGAGATCAAAATAAAAGGATAGTGAGAAGTGTTGCATGAAATTGAAAGTAAAACAATGATACTAAGGAGAGTATAAGAATGACATATGAGAGAGTACAAAGATGAAGGCAGAAGACTATGATAATAGATAAAGTTTAGGACAAGAACAAAGGAAATGATTTTTGTTGAATGAAGAGCTAGTAAGGGATCATGATCTATTGATGAAGCAACAAGGAACTAAATGATCAAATTGTAAATTATTATTATATATTCCTAAGTGGGTGTTTGGGTGACAGGAGTAGATGCTCCTTACAAGTTGTAGCTTGCTAAACTAGCCTAGTGGGTGCTTGGAAACCTTCCAGTGGGTGCTAGAAGGACTATGAAGTAGGTGCTTCTCAGGTTGAGTGGGTGCTCAACCAAACTGGAAATCATTATATGTTAAGAATGGGTGTTCTTAATAAAAATCCTTGATTTCAAGTGGGTTTTCTCCCTCTATGGGTTTCCCACTATAAATTTGGTGTCTTATGTACTTGTCTTCTTGCATGCACTTTAATTTGTTCATGGTTTGATTTTTGTTTCTAGTCAAGAAGGTTTAAAGGTTGTAAAATTGATCTGCACATTGATTCACCCCCTCTTAGTGCTTGTGATATCCATCAATCCTCACTTGTAATAATTTTTCCTTCTTTAAACCTCAACCTAAGGTATACATACACACGTGCAGGCTCAATTTTCCCTACAACCATAACCTTTGGAGTTATATCAATATTATTAAACTCCATTATTTCTACATATGCCTCTTTATTGGGGTATACATATGTTTTGTGCAAACTATGGATACATGCATCTACTTTATCAACATCAAAATATAACTTCCAAATGTTATGTAACATGTTTATAGAATCCTTAAAATAACGAGCTATAAAGGAAAAAGAAAACTTACACTATGGGTTCTTCTCGCATGTATTCATGAACAAGAGGCCTAAGCATAAGTGTTGGTATCTTGTGAAATCTGCTTGTCCTCACAACACACCAAGAAAATCTCGTGGTATGCGTCACTCTCATTCGAACGTGCTACACATCCTCCTAAACCAATTATTGTAGAACTATTTGTAAGTATTAGAAATTGAACCCTGACATGTGAACTTCACGAATTTATTTGTTGGCAACTTTTCTTCTAGTGGATAAACCCACATTTTATCTTTTGGCCCATCGGGCACACCAATTTCACAAAACATAATCAATAGTAAGATGGCGCCCAAGTAATCTTCTCACCCTTATCATCCTGGATGCACGCCTCTTCAACTATTCCCTCGAAACATATCTTGCGATGTTATAATATGTCTTTCTCACCATTTTGTGTGCTATGTACAGCTAGTGCTTATTCACCTCCTTCCACCTCTTTGAGACCCCGGTTTACTGCAACTAACCGGTCGGGCCGCTACCTTAGTGGCTAGGTCTTCTATGTTTTCAACATTAAAATCCCGACCCCCTTTGTGATACTTAAAGACAGTGTTGTTGCTTCTACTACATCATAATCTATCAAATCACTTGCAATCTCTATACCAGATTCATGCAAATATGTAACTTTACCAATCAATTTCATTGTAATCCTCATTCTTCTCCCAAAAAAGTAAAAGAAGTCTTCATGCATGCGCGACACGAGCCAATGGTATAGATTTTCGTGCTTACCAAAGTAAAACAAATCAAACAACTACATGACCCCAACACTCTCAAGTAACCTATAGATTGAATTATCAATGACACTTTGTCCATCTCTGGTCCTCTGTTTGTTCTTAAAATGGTCTCTACCTTTAAATCCTTCATGGTCTACTCATTTTGGTGGTTGAGGTTGTTGATCTTCCATTTCACCAATTGGGAAGTCCACGTCCATCCTTTTATAACTTCCATCAGGTATTACATTTATGTGAACCACTCTTTTGGTTCTTCTTCTTGCATAGGATCCTTCATCATAACTCTTTTTGTGCCATTGTTATGTTACCCAATAACATGCTTTAAAATATGTAACTTTCCACTACCCTACCCTTACACTCCTCGATCTCCTCTAGTTCTTCAAATTTTCCCCTTCCCTACATGCAAATTTTCCTTCATGAAACCCTAACCTCACAAAAATTCCTTGTTCACACACCTTCACGTGGAGCTCTATCAATTTTGTGTCATGAAATCACCTGTTTTTTTTTGTTCGATTTCTCTTAGATATTTACACTTTGTCACACTTCTCGACTTAATAACACAAGGATGTAAGGTAAGAGATAGGTTTGCATACTCTCCTTTATATATTTTGCATTCAAAATTTGTCTATTTTCTACATTAATTTCTCCTCAACTACCATCGTACGTGACATTAATTCCACCCTTTCACTCTTCCACGTGTCGTGCCTTATTCTTCCACGCCCGGTTGTAACATTACGGCATGCCCACTACTTCTTGGCCACAAACCTCCTTTCACATGATTCCCTACGCCGAAGTAATTATCTAATGTGCCTCATACCAATTAGTTTCCCATGATGTTACCAACCTCGCGTTACCTTTGTGTGTCCATCCATCTACGCGTAGTCTTCAATATTAGCAATTTTCCTTAAATACATTCAACCCGAATGCTTGCTTCCTTTTCTCTACATGCAAAAATTTGTATCATAGCACCAATCACTTATTCTTTCCGATCCACCCCACACTAAAAGTATGTGTGGTCCTCTACACATGAATTCAATAGATAGTAATCATTTATAGGTGCACAAGCACACTTGTTACAACAAAACACTGAACTAAATTGACAAAACATAGAAACGATGAAAGGAAATACATATAAAGAAAATGCATTAAAGGAAAACCTAATTTAAATGGAACCACTTTGCCTTATTACAAATACTAAGAAAAATGATTTATGGTAGGGCTTAAACCTAATCCCATTGAAGTAACAGACAGTGAGTGCCATCATTGTTCGAGGTGGAATTTTTTAATCATCATTATTCATGTGACTAGGTCCCTCCTCATCGTCATTGTTTTTGAAATGAAAGGTTCGCCCTTGTTAGGTGGTGGTTTTCCAAGTAATGTTTGTAAACTATCTTCATCAAAGTCAGAGGGTAATTTTTATCCCATCTCAAGGAGACAAAGAAAAAATTGGTCTTTATTCGTACGTAAAATATTTCAATGCGGGATTGTTCTTGAGTGATATTTCATTCGATAATCCTCTCGAGTTTTGGTCATTATCACTATCAAATATTCCAAAAGGATTTAATTCACCCATTCTAAGAGGACTATAATATCTATGTCATATTCCCACCATTTTTAAAGGAGGGAGGGAGAAAAAGAGATATGCAAAAGATAACTCAACCCACAACAAAGTGAATGCGATGATGGAAGAGAGGTGTGTAATTAATTTTGATAATAACTTGTCCCTTAACAAAGTGAATGCTAAGATGGGAAAGAGGTTTGGAAGGTATGAGTGATGCAACCCTTAACAAAGTGAATGTCAAGATGGAAGCGTGTGAAAGTGTTTGATAAAATAGACCCTTGACAAAGTGAATTCCAATATGGAAGAGTGGCGTGATGTGATGAAGGTTCTCATCCTCTAACAATGTGAATGCTAGAATGGAGGTGGGTTATAGTGACAAAATTCTAAATGTGTTCTACCTCTAACAATTTTAATGCTAGAGTGAATAAGCGAGGATAGATTTATTGCAAAATACACTCTACCACCTAGCAAAAATGAATGCTAAATGGGAAGAGGGTATGAAAAAAAAGGATTCAAATAGTATGCGATGTGCTCAACCCTTAACAAGAATTAGTTAAGAAATAAGAGGCTAATGAAGAAATAAGACTCAAATGTTGACAATGTAAGCATTGAAAAGAAGATGTGATGAAGTGTCTAGAATGCAATAAATACGTTGTCAAGTTAGAGACGTGAAGAAAGAAACCATGTATAGTTTAACAATGATGTTGTCAAACTTAAAGGTTGTAAAAGAGTAGAATGAAGATAAAATGTGATGAAATAAGTTGTGGAAAATTGAAACACAACACCGATAAGATGCGAGTTGTAAGATGAAAGTGCTTGAGTGAGGACATGGATATCCGCAACTCAAGACTTGATGTCAAAAAAAGGATGAAAACTTAAACTTTAGGAAATGTAATCCAAATGTTTAAGTGTTGAATGAAATGGGAGATGAACTCAAAAGGAGGTGAATAAGAAAGATAGAAGAATTTGATAATCGCGAAAGGGGAAGAAGCCAAATAAGTAAATGAAAACTCCAAATGAGTGGAAGAAGATCAAATGGAGAAGACAATGAGTATGAGAAGAAGAGAAAATTGAAATAATGAAAAAGAGATGAAAGTTCTGAAAAGGGGAAAATTGAGAGTAAAATGAAGGTTAGTGAATGACTGATGATGAGAAGAAAAGAAGACAAGAACAGATGAAACGAGAATGAAAGTAGAATCAAAACAAGGATTGTTTGGAAAAGGAAAAAAAGATAAGAAAAGTGAAAGATGAATCCCAAACAAGGAGTGTTTGGGAAAAAGTGAGTGTGGAACACTACTAAAAAAAAAAGAAAAAAAAGAAAAGAAGAAAATTTAAAATACATAAATTTTTGTTTTGAATGTTTGTTTGTGGCCTCTACCTTAGATTGGCTTGGACAATGTTCGGATTCCTAGGTGGCTCACTCAACTAGGTGTCAGAAAAATATTAGAGCAAGCACGAAACTATTGCTAGCTAATGGCTTTACTTCACCCCATTTGAAACCTTGAGAAAATACCTTCCTTAGAATGAATCGCATTGGGGTCTCCACTATGGATATTCTGTGACTCTAACTCACAATGGCTTTACTAGTCAATTAGGAGAAAAGGTTCCTGTTTCCTCCACCAGTTCCCTTAAGGTGTGGACTACTTTGGGTTCCTAGAACCATACCCTTTGTTGTATATTAAGGCTTATGCGAAGGGGGTTATGTTCTAGTTAAGAGGTCGAGTTGTAGCTCTTAACCGAACCTGCAAATCAAGTGTTTTGAATGTGGTGTTTTTTTATCTTTTGTTTTAGGTGTGGTTTTATTGTACTCTTTTGGCAACCTAAAATTAGTATTTTTCAATGTTTTAACCACCTTTTATGAGATTGGGTCCTACAAACAATGATTAAAAGTTTTTTGGAAAAGAGGTAAAAACAAAAAAATAAAAAAATAAGACAAAGAAGCGAACCCAAGTTTCTGATTTCCAAGATCACTTAAAAAAGCACGAGGAAAGAGCATACATGTGGGTTGGCTTTGGTTAAGTGAAATGTTAATTCCCAAAAAATAAAAATAAATAAGTGACCACGTTTTGATTCCCAAGATCACTTGAAAAAATTCAAGGGAAGAGCATATGTGTGGGAGAGTCATGTTAGTTACACAAAAACAAAAGAAAACGATAAAGGAAAAGTATGCAAAAACATGTGACAAAGTATTAGTCTGGATTAGAAAACAAGAAAAAGGTGTACAAAATGGCTAAAAAGTAGGAAAACAAAAAATGGACCAAAATTCCAATAACACTAAAAGTTCAACATTGACAATTAATGCAAGAGAGTACTTAAAAGTGTCCATGAACCCTGTAAAAGGAAATGACATAGTTATGCCAATAAAAATAAATAAAGAAACTAATGTAAATGTATTTAGATGTAAACTATAAATAAAATGAAATAAAATAACCCTAAACCCTAAAACTATAAACTATAAACTAATATAAAAACTAATGAATGATTGGTTGTGTGTGTGTGTAGGGAAGACTAGGAGCTCGGTAAAAAGCGGCTCGGGAGGATGGGGAATATGGGAAAGCTAGTTGAGAAAAGCGAGTAGGGACGGGTCAAGAGGTAATGGGGTTGAAGGGATTTGGGGTAAGTGGTGAGGAAAAGGGTGGGAAGTAGCTTGGGACGTGGTTGGGGCTAGGGGTCGGGATCTAGGAGTAGGGCTCTAGATGGGGTTGTGTGTCCGCGAGGGGATGGTGCATGGGGATGGAGGGAGGTGGGAATGGGGTCTTGGAGTGCAGTGGGTTACGAGAGGTAAGTAAGGAACAAGATGGGGTAGGGCTCGGTTAGGGGAGCAAGTGAGTGGGTAGATGGGTAGGACGGGGGTTGGGGTAGGGTGGGAAAAGGGACAGGATAGGGCTCGGTTAGGATGTAGTGATCTGGGGTAGATAAGACGAGAGGGTTAGGATAGGGCTTGGCTAATGGCGAGCTAGGTTGGGATGGGGATGGGCTGAGATGGAGTGAGGGGTGAGGATGTGAGGTAGGTTGAGGTAGTTGAGCTGCGAGGATTGTGGAAATGGGGAAGGGTAGTTTTGAGGGTTTTGGCTTGGCGAGATGGCCGAGCCGGAGTAGGGTAGTTATGGGTTTTTTTTTAAAAAAATCAGAATTTTTGTTTTTAATTTTTTTGTTTATTCTTTTATTAGATCTATTTTGAAAAGAAAATAGTAAAATCTAGACACATATTTGCAATAAAAATGTGTGTAGGTTGTGAACAATTACAAGAATTAAAGAAAAGAAACCTATGAAGATAAGTGCAAATAGAAGACAAATGCAAATAGAAAACTTCATTACGCAAAACCTTGAACCAACAAAAGACAACAATATGTTATTTGGGTTTGTATGTGGATATGGGAAACTTGGTGCTTGCTTCAAAACCTTCACAAGTGCTTACTTCCAAACCTACACAACAACACAGAAACACTACAAGAACAAAATTAGATAAAAAAATGAAACAAAAATGAAAGAGGAGGGGTGTGAGTCCTATTGGCCATGCCAAAATGTAAGCAAAGAATATTACCATAATGAAAGATAAACAAAAATAAACATGTAAACCTCATATAAGGGTCTCTGTGAAAAGAATAAATGTCAAAATTTAGTGCTCTGAGTGCTCTCCAAATGAAGGCTAAAGTTGGAAATTGAGTTATTGTCATGGAATTCAAGAGGGTTGGAAGGAACTTGTAATTTATAGAAAAAAGGTAGTTGAAATTGGTTACACGGATAAATGAACATGCTAAAAATAGCATTATGGGAAGTTGTAATAGTGTCGGGGGAAATAATGAAATTAATTACAAAAATTTACATCCGGAAAGGTGGTTGTACGTGCATTTTAATTGCCCCACCTTTCTAGGATTCTAGAAGTGTAGTTAACTAGGGTAGTCAAAGTGGAGTCTAAGTGGAGTTTGATCAAGTGGCAGATGACTAGGATGTGCACACACTTAATTAATTAATTATTTAATTAATAAATAATAATTAATTTAGCCAAAGGGGTACAAAGGGTACATGGGATTAATTTAATTAATCCAAAGGGGTATAATGTGTATTAATTAATCAATTTAATTAATTAATTACAAATGGGTGAATAACATGGTGTATTAGCATAATACTGGGAACAAGTGGAAACATGAATGTAAATTTGGGGTGTCTACATTTTCCCCTCTTTAAAGTGCTATTGCAAAGTAATAGTGCTTTAAAGATAGTAGATGCATGCAGATTAGTGAGTGGAAAATTGTGAAGCATTGGGATGCCCCCAACAAGAAATGGTAGAGGAATGCCCCCTCAAGTGGGTGGATGATGCAACAAGGTGGTGGACAACCACTTGATAGGAAGAAAGCAAGGGATTAAAACAAGGATGGGAAAGGACTGTGTTCGTAGCATGAGCATTATTTGGAGAGTAATTTTTAGAGCAACCTGATTTTTGTTGTTACATAATAGAGTTGTCACCATGATTATGAAAGAATCAAGATGGTTAACCCAGATGTGTGTAAAAAACACACACAACAAAGAAAAGATAAAAAGGAAAACAAACCCAATATACAAAGTAGGTGTTGGCATCAGGGTTATAAAGGAACCAAGATGTGATCACACTACTTGTAAGTGGTCCAAAAGAGTAAACATCAACAATGCAACACAAAGTCAAAAAAAGACAATCAGCTATGCCCCTAATGCGTGCCACAATGATGATTAAGTAGATACAAATGCTCCCAAATGGGAATAGGATCAAATTGGAAGAGTGGAGTTAAAGTGACTCCTTATGACACTCTTGTTGAATCCATTGTGCAAATGATCAAAGTTGAAATTTCCCCAGGTGAAGTTATATCATGAAGGAAAAACAATTTGTGTGACTTTCCCCAAGCGAGTTAGCATATCATGCAAAGGGAAGAAAGTGATAGTTGTAAGATTGGCATGAGCACTAGAGTAATAGATAAAAGTATGACATTTATCAAGATTGTATTGAGATGTTGAATGATTTACTTCAAGGGTTTTCCAATTGTATGATTTCTGTGAGAAGTGAATGTTTGTTTGAATTTTTGTGATTTTTTTTTTTTTTTTTGATTTTTTTGGATTTTTGAAATATTTGATTTTTTTGGATTTTGCAAGTTTGGAAATACAAATGCAAACAAAAAATGAAGAAATTCCATGGCTTAAATAAACCAGGAGGAAAACACAACACATGTGTAAATGACAAAAATATATAAAAGAAGTAACAGAAATAAACCCAATATGAACATAGGAAAGAACCACACCAAAGTTATATGTGAACTAGGATGTGAATAAATTTCTTGCAATTGGTCCATAAGCACATTCTAGATACACAGAGTACTGGTTATTCAAACTATCACACATAAGAAACTAAGCTAAGAATAGACAATACAAAATTCCATATGTACAAATGTTAAACAAGAAAACAAGCTAGTGAACAAAAACACACTAATGTAAAAATTCTAATAAAGAAGTGAATATATACAGATGTCAAGTTGCCCCCAAGAGAAAGCCAAAGCCAAGTGATGTCCCTATGCAAAGTTACATTGCAAAGAGTGGCTTGATTGATTGGAAAAGATGATTGGGAACAATCAGGTGAAGAAAATGGTGAACAAAATGGTGATTGTATTTTTTTTTTGTCTAAACAATTTTATATTGTTTTTGGGATTTTGAACAATTTTATATTGTTTTTGTAGTTTTTTTGAGACATTTTTTGAATGTTTTTGGTTTTTTTTTAAATTTTGAAATTTTGAACACACCAAAGAAGAGGGAAAGGAAATTCCCAAGTCAAAACCGACATGCTAAATGGAAGGTGAACAATGGTGGTAGACAATGGGCATGACAACCTACCAAGGAGAACATGTGACACATGGTGAGGTGAAAATTTACAAGTGGGAAACAAAGTGAAATGAAAAAACAAGTGGATGCATTGACATGCCCCTAGTACAAGGGTTACTCTTCGGAGACTCAGGAGTAGAACTTCTTTAGATGAATGGCATTCATAGGCTCCTTCAACTCTTTTCCATCCTCGGTAGATAGTTTGTATGCACCAGATCCAAATTTAGTAGTTATAACATAAGGACCCAACCAATTAGGCTCAAATTTGCCATATTTTTTCTCATGGTTTTGTTGTGTTCTTTTGATTTTCCTTTAGGACCAAATCACCGATTTCAAACTATCGAGGTTTGATCTTGTGATTATAATTATAGGTGCAATCTATTATGATATACCTGCATATGGTCTAAGGTGTGAAGCCATCTCTCATCCAGTAATTCCATCTCTGTAAGGCATGCAACATGGTAATCCTCTTCATGAATGAGATGTTGGAGGGATACACGAAGTGAAGGAAGCTCAACTTCGATAGGTAATATGGCTTTAGAGCCATATACTAGGGAAAAAGGAGTAGCTCTCTGTAGGTGTATGGAAGGAAGTGCGGTAGGCCCAGAGGGTAGGATATAACTACGTATGCCAATTACGTCCATGTTTATTGACAATATTTTCCAGAATAGACTTGATAGTCTTGTTTGATGCTTTGGATTGGCCATTGCATTGTGGATAATAGGGTGTAGCCCATTTTAGGTGGATATTATATTTCTTAGCTAGGGCCTTGAGATCCTTATTTTTGAAAGAACCACCATTGTCAGTGATAATAGCAGTGAGGATGCCAAAATGATAGATAATATGGTTGAAGATGAATTTAGAAATATTACACCCAGTAACGTTAGTAAGAGGCATAGCCTCAACCCACTTGGTGAAATACTCAGTGGCGGTTATAATAAAAGTGTGGCCATCGGAGATGTGGGCTTTATTTTTCCAATTAAATCAAGTCCCCATTTTGAAAAAGGCCAAGGTGAAGTAATAGGCTGTAAGGCTTGGGATGGTGCATGAATGAGATTACCATGTTTTTGGAAAGCCTGACATTTCTTCACAAAGTTGCATGCATCTTCCTCCATTGTGGGCCAGTAGTATCCAATGCGTAAAATATTCTTTGTAAGGACTATTCCATTGGTATGGGCACCACAAATACCTAAATGTACTTCAGCTAGCATCTGATTAGCTTCATCTGATTGAGACATCTTAAGAGAGTCCCATCATAGCCTCTTCGATACAAGGTGTCAGCAAGAAGGGTGTAGTGAAGCACATTGTGCTAAGGCTCTTTTATTAGCTGAATTAAAATTAGGAGGATAGGCTTTAGTTTGAATGAAGGTGTATATATCATGGTACCAGGGATGATCAGGACCAACAATCTCACAAACCATGGTGGACTCGGAAAAATTCGTATGCGGGCACCAAAAGATGTTCAACAAGGAACTCGTTGTGAGTTTGATTAGTGTCGAATGAAAGAAGGGAAGTGATAGTTTCCATGGCATCCTTGCTTTTTTTTTGTACATGAGGAACTTGTTCAAAATTGATAATCTGGAAATACCCTCTAAGGCTATCAACCATTCTTTTATAAGGTAAGAGATTTTCATCTTTTACCTGATATTCTCCATTAACTTGATTAATGACTAGAAGAGAATCACCAAGAACTATCAATTCTTGTAGGTGCCATGAGATAGCAAAGCCTAAGCCTACTATCAGTGCTTCATACTCTGCTATGTTATTTGTGCAAGGGAAGTTGATACGATAAGATTTAGGTATGAGGTCTCCATCCAGTGTACGCAAGACAATTCCTGCTCCAGAACCATGGATATTGCAAGATCCATCAAAGAATAATGTCCATAAGGGTGTTGCTTCTATGTACAACAAGTCTTCATCTAGAAATTCAAAATTTAGTGGTTGTGAACCTAGTAATGGTGTTGCGGCAATTGATCTGCCAATGCTTGACCTTTGATAGCCTTTTGATTGACAATTTCAATGTCAAATTCACTAAGTAGTGCAATCCAGCTAGACATGCATCCTATTATGACTGGTCTGAAAGTAGGTACTTAAGAGGATCAACCCATGAAATTAGCTTGGTGGTATGATTTAGGAGATAGTGTCACATCTTGCCGAAAGTATAAGCAACTGCTAAACAAGCCTTTTCAACTTGTGAGTACTTGGTCTCATGTTCAAGAGTTCTTCTCAAGTAATACACAACTTGTTCTGACCCTTATCATTGTGTTGCACCAATAATGCCCCAATGGCATGTTCTATTGTAGATGTATACAACAACATAGGCTTATCATGTATAGGTGGCATGAGTACGGTGGAGATGCTCAGGTATTCTTTCAATTTTGCAAAGGCATCTTGACAGTCTTGTGTCCATTTGAACTGGACATCCTTTTTAAGCAACTGGTTGAAATGATGGCACTTATCTGCCAATTGGGAGATGAAGTGATGAATAGACTATATTTTTCCTTGTAGGCCCCTTAATTGTCAAAGGTTCTGAGGAGGTGGCATATCTATTATAGCTTTGACCTTGGTAGGGTCCACTTCAATTCCTCTTCGTGAGACAATGAATCCCAGAAGTTTCCTGAAATGACACCAAAGACACATTTTTTTGGATTAAGGTGAACCTTGTACTCCCTTAACCACTCAAATATACACCTAAGAACTATTGGATGATCCACCCTAGTCTTTGATTTAGCAATAATATCATCGACATAATCTTCCATTATGTCATGAAGAAGGTCATGGAAAATAATAGTCATGGCACGTTGATAAGTTGCACCAACATTTTTAAGGCCAAAAGGCATGACCTTGTAACAAAATGTCCCCATGGGGTTGTAAAAGTTGTTTTATGCTGGTCTTCTTCAACAATTTGAATTTGGTTATACCGGAAAATCCATCCATAAGGGATAACATCTCATGGCCGTGATAGAAAAATGACAATCATGTCAATATTAGGCAAAGGGAAATCATCCTTAGGACATGCCTTGTTAATGTCACAAAAATATGTAAAAATACGGATTTCTGGGGGTCTTCTTCACAATTGGTACCATATTAGATATCCACTCTGAGTAATCAATGCACCGTATGAAGCTTGCATCCAATAATTTTTGTAGTTCGGCCTTAACAAGCAATGCAACCTTGGGATGCATTTTACGTAGTTTTTTGCTTGACAGTTTAGCATCTGGGTGCACCACAAGGTGATGAACCACAAGAGAAGGATCAAGACTAGGCATATCTTTATAAGACCAAGTGAATACATCCTGAAACTTGGTTAGAAGTGTTGTGAAGGCTTTGATTTCAGTTTCTGATAAACTGGCACCTAGTTGTAACAATTTTGGTTGGTCTTCAGTTCCAATGTTAATGGTTGTCATCTCTTCTACCAACAACTTAGAAGTGTCATTATCTTGAAATGATGTTGGAGGCTTGTGTAGATTTTCAGATATTTTGGATCCAAATCTCCTCTCTCTAGTGCCTTTGAAAGGTTTTCACTAGGAGATGCATCCTTTTTTTCTTTTTTTTCTTTTTCATTTTTTGCTTCTCGTATAATGCCTCAGAAAGGTTTTCACTATGTGAGATATAATTTTCTTTTTCTATGTTTAATTTATTTTTCTTTAGGACTAGAGATTGTAAGTTCTTTACCAAAGTAAGTGGTAGCATCAAGGTTTATATGAAACCCTTCTTGTGATCCGACAAGGGAAAAGGGTCCCGAGCCCCGAGGAACTCTGGATGGCCTCATCATTTTGAAAGAGATCCATGGAAATATGACATTGTTGGTCTGATCAATGAGGGAAGGATAAACAATGTCAAGGGTTTGAATGGATAAGTAGTCTAGGAAAAGTGTAGTTTTGGCTAGGTCTTTGAAGAGGCTATGTGTGGAACCGGTCTCAATTTTAGAATCTGAGTCCGCATCGCTAGATAATACCTCAAAGACTATAGGCCTCTTCTCATATGTCTCATATCCTAGACCATATGTGTAAAGGTTAGACTTGATATTCATAGGTTCAAGAACACCATGCCCTTGTGGGCCAAGGCCTCTTCCTTTCCAGTTCATGTTTTTCATCATTTTATGGCCCTTGGTGTAATCGGTGGATTCGTAGCATTCTGCCATCCTGTCATCGTATAGCCAAGAGTCATCGAGAGATTGGAATATGTTCATCTTCTAGATATCCATATCATCTCCAAAGAGTTTTTCCAAGATAGTAAGTTGGATGTTCTTGTAGATGAGGAGCGTTAGGACACCCATAGCTATGAGGTGATAATGGGAGTTTTCCAACAAGGAATGTATTGTCAAGTGTGTACTCACCTAAACCTTTATGAGAGAATGTAACGTTAGGTGACACCTTAGATGTAGATGCTTCAGAGGAAGGCATGGAAGCATGAGGGCTCAATCAATAGTATATATATGGGTCAATACGGTTGGTAACAATAGGAGTTGGGCTAGGTTCGGTTGTGTTATCAGCTAGATGGACAATAGTTTTCCTTTTTGTACCTTGCTTGAAAAAAACTTACAGTATTCAAAGGGGTATCGCCACGCAAGGTGAACTCTCTGCCGTTATGTGGAAACTTTATGCATTGATGGAAAGTGGAAGGTATGGTGTGCATCACATGTATCCAAGGTCTACCTAGAAGAAGGTTATATGATGTGTGCATCAACTACATGACACATAGTGTCAAGGAGCTATGGGCCTACTTGTATGGGAAGAGTGATGGTGCCACACAGATGGTGCACTCAGTATTATCATAACCATGAATGGTAATGATGTTAGCATCTAAGTCATCTATTGTATGACCAAGGCAAACAAAGCATTTTTATAGAACAAGATGTTAAGGGCCACTCCATTGTCGATAAGAACTCTCTTGAATTTATGATCGGTAACATAGGATTTGATGTACAAGGAGTTTTTGTTAATCAAATTGGGTTCAACATATCTTGAGGGCCAAAAGATAGGATAGGATTTTCAGGTGTAAGGTTCGTGATCATAGCCTGAAACTATTGAACATTGAGAGTATGAGGAACACGTGATTCATTTAGAGCACGAGTGAGAATATCTTGAAAGCTAGGTGACTCTTTTAGTAGTTCCATGAGAGAGATATGTGTTGGCATGGTTGTTAATTGTTTGATGAAGTCATACTTGACTGGAGTGGAAGATTTGGCATTAGAATTTGACTTTTGATTTGAAGGAGTTGTTGGTTTGGATGTTTGAGGTTCTACAGAAGATGTAGAAGGTTGGTTTTCCACAGGAACCCATATCTTTCATTGGTGTGTGGTCATGACATTACTCGAAGGTGTGAATTTAATGGTCACCATTGTAGATGGTACTTCCTCAATAAATGAGATAATTGAACTAAAATCAGCATTATTGGTAGAAGGACCTTTGTCAACATTTTTATTATCACCGCCATGTTTGGGAAATGGGTTTGAGAACACCTTAAGATTTTCATTGGGTGTCTTATTTGGTGATGATTCTTCAAAAAGTGATATCTCCACTATCAATGAGATCTTGGAAAAGTGATGTAAGAAAATCATCGATCAGTTGGGTGACCGTAAATGCGATGAAAATCACAATAAGTATCAACCTTGTACCAAGTAGGCTTGGGTTCTCCCTCAACCCAAGGTCTGGTGATGGGATAAGTAACCATGTTTGCATTAATGAGTTGTTGAAGGAAATTTGATAGAGGTTCTCCCAAAGGAGTGAAATGACATGTTTAGAATCAGGAGAGGATGAAACCTCTTTGCTAGAAACAACAAGAGGTTGTTTACCTTTGTTTGGTCTAGTCTCGAGTGTTTTGGATGTTGTGGACATTGTGGTTGTCTATAATACCATCATTGACCATATTACGATTGTGGTTAACATGTTTAGATTTGTCTTGGTGAGAGCTATTAGAATGGTTACTATGTTGCCCATTGTCTTTTGAATGAGGTTTAATCAAACCTTTTGCAATAAGGGATTTTTCAATCTGTGATCCTTTCTCAATAACTTCTTTGAAAGTATTAAGGAAATGCATTTGCATGTGAAAGGATAGCTCACTATTGAGATTGGGTACAAAGATGCTCATGAGCTGCTTCTCAGGCATGGAGCATGGGAAATGGCTAGCAATCCCATGCCATCTTTGTAGGAATTGTGTGAAGGTTTCATTTGTTCATTGTTTGGCATTACACAAGTCCATCATTGTAATTTAGACTCTATGTTGAATGAGAAATGTTTGATGAACTTCTCTGAGAGGTCCGTGAAATTTTACACAGAGCCCTTGGGGAGAAGTAGGAACCAATCCAAGGCTTGTCTTCCTAGACTTCGTGGAAAAAGATGCATTAAGAAGACATCACTATAGGCCACCTCTTGGAAAGCCATATAAAACTCCTGATATGCTCTCTAGGGTCACTCTTGCCCCTTGTATTTGTCAAAGTTGGGCATCTCAAAATATTTTGGAAAAGGAACACACAAAATGTCCTTATCGAATGGGTAAGGACACATTTCTTCAAAGCTGAATTGTTTTCCTTGATGTTTCATACTAGAGATGGTATCCTTCATCATTTTCCATTCTTGGGAAAATGGTGAGTTGTTTTGTAAGAAAGATAAGGAGCCATCACTTGTAGAGTTATTGTTATCTTTGGTGTGCATGGTATGACTCTTAAATGAAGCATCACTAGATTTCTTTGGTGCCTCCTTGTCATGGGATTCATTGGTGACTTTGGAATTTAAAATAGCAAGTTGTTTAGCCATGTCATTAATTTGATTCATGAGGGCTTGAGTAGGATCAGTGGTCGAATCAGTTGATTTTCCTTTGTTCCTTTTCATCATATTTTTCTTTGTTTGATTCATTTCCTTTGGCGTTGTTCGAGGTGGACTTGTTTTGATCATCATTATTCGTGTGACTAGGTCTGCCTCATCATCATTATTTTGAAATGAAAGGTTCACCCTTGTTAGGTGGTGGTTTTCCAAGTAATGTTTGTAAACTAGCTTCATCAAAGTTAGAGGGTAATTTTTCTCCCATCTCAAGGAGATGAAGCAAAAATTGGTCTTTATTCATACGTAAAATATTTTCAATGTGGGATTGTTCTTGAGTGAGATGTCATTCTGATCATCCTCAGAGTTTTGGTCATTATCACTATCAAAATTTCCAAAAGGATTTTGTTCACCCCTTCCAAAAGGACTATAATCTCTGTGTCGTGTTCCCACCATTTTTAAAAGAGGGAGGGAAAAAGAGATATGTGAAAGATAACTCAACCATAGCAAAGTGAATGTGATGATGGAAGAGAGGTGTGATTAAGTTTGATAATAACTTGTCCCTTAACAAAGTGAATGCTAAGATGGGAAAGAGGTTTGGAAGATATGAGTGACATAACCCTTAACAAAGTGAATGTCAAGATGGAAGCATGTGAAAGTGTTTGATAAACTCGACCCTTGACAAAGTGAATGCCAAGATGGAAGAGTGGAGAGTGGCATGATGTGATGAAGGTTCTCATCCTCTAACAAAGTGAATGCTAGAATGGAGGAGGGTTATAGTGACAAAATTCTAAATGTGTTCAACCTCTAACAATGTGAATGCTAGAGTGAAGAAGCGAGGATAGATTGATTGCAAAATGCACTCTACCACCTAGCAAAAATGAATGCTAAATGGGAAGAGGGTATGAAAAAAAGGATTGAATCATATGCGATGTGCTCAACCCTTAACAAGAATTAGTTAAGAAGGAAGAGGCTAATGAAGAGATAAGACTCAAATATTGATAGTGTAAGCATTGAAAAGAAGATATGATGAAGTGTCTAGAATGCAACAAATATGTTGTCAAGTTAGAGACGTGAAGAAAAAACGTATTTAGTTTAACAATGATGTTGTCAAACTAAAGGTCATAAGAGGAGAATGAAGATAAAATGTGATGAAATAAGTTGTGGAAAAGTGAAACACAACACCGATAAGATGTGAGTTGTAAGATGAAAGTGCTTGAGTGAGGACGTGGATATCCACAACTCAAGACTTGATGTCAAAAAGAGGATGAAAACTTAAACTTTAGGAAATGTAATCCAAATGTTTAAGTGTTGAATGAAATGGGAGATGAACTCAAGGAGGTGAATATGAAAGATAGAAGGATTTGATAATCGTGAAAAGGGAAGAATCAAATAAGTGAATAAAAACTCCAAATGAGTGAAAGAAGATCAAATGGAGAAGACAATGAGGATGAAAAAAAGAAAATTGAAATAATGAAAAAGAGATGAAAGTTCCAAAAAGGGGAAAATTGAGAGTAAAATGAAGGTTAGTGAATGACTGATGATGAGAAGAAAAGAAGATGAGAACAAGATGAAATGAGAATGAAAGTAGAATCGAAACAAGGATTGTTTGGAAAATGAAAAAAAGATAAGAAAAGTGAAAGATGAATCCCAAACAAGGAGTGTTTGGGAAAAAGTGAGTGTGGAACACTACTGAAAAAAAGAAAAAAAAAAAAGAAGAAAATTTGAAAATAAGAAATTTTTGTTTTGAATGTTTGTTTTGTGGCCTCTACCTTAGATTGGCTTGGACAATGTTTGGATTCTGGGTGGCTCTCTCAACTAGGTGTCAACAAAATATCTGAGTGAGCATGATGCTATTGCTAGCTGATGACTTTACTTCACCCCCTTTGAAACCCTGAGAAAAGACCTTGCTCAGAATGAATCACATTGGGGTCACCACTAAGGATATTCCATGACTCTAACTCACAAAGGCTTTACTAGTCAGGTAGGAGAAAAGGTTCTCATTTCATCCACTAGTTCCCTCAAGGTGTGGACTACTTTGGGGTTCCTAGAACCACCCCTTTTTTGTAGCTTAAGGCTTATGCCAAGGGGTTATGTTCTAGTTAAGCGGTCGAGCCGTAGCTCTTAACCGAACCTGCAAATCAAGTGTTTTGAATGTGGTGTTTTTTTATCTTTTGATTTAGGTGTGGTTTGGTTGAACTCCTTTGGAAACCTAGTTAGTAGTTTCAATGTTTTAATCCACCTTGTGTGAGAGTGGGTCCTACAAAAAATGATTAGAAAGTTTTCTAAAATGAGGTAAAAATAACAAAACAAATAAACAAGATGACAAAGTGAACCCATGTTTTTGATTTCCAAGATCGCTTAAAAAGTGTGAGGAAAGAGCATACGTGTGGGTTGGCTTTGGTTAAGTGAAACGTTAATTCCCAAAAAAAAAAAAAAAGAAAGAAATAACCATGTTTTGATTCCCAAGATCACTTGAAAAAGTGTGAGGGAAGAGCATACGTGTGGGCGATTCGTGTTAGTCTCACAAAAACAAAAGAAAATGATAAAGGAAAAGTATGCAAAAACACGTGACAAAGTGTTAGTCTAGGTTAGAAAATGATAAAATGTGTACAAAATGGCTAAAAAGTAGGAAAAATTGGACCAAAATGTCCAATAACACTAAAATTGCAACATTTACAATTAGCGCAAGAGAGTACTTAAAAGCATCCACGAACCCTGCAAAAGGAAATGACATAGTAAAATTATGACAATAAAAAGAAATAAAAAAAAGTAAATAAATAAACTAAAATAAATTAATTTAAATATAAATTAATAATAAAAATGAAATAAATAAAATAAAATAAAAAAAATAAACCCTAAAACCCTAAAACTAAAACTATAAACTAAAAATAAAAAAAACTAATGAATGATTGGTTTGTGTGTGTGTGTGTGAAGCTGTGGGAAGCGGTTGGGATCTCGGTGTGGGATGTGGCTTAGGATAGGGATGGGAGAGTAGGGTGAGATAAGGGTGGTGGGGTGAGAGGGTAGGGTCGGGAGGTAAGGGTGGGGTTGAAGGGAGTGGGAGGTAAGTGGTGAGGGAAGGGGGGAAGTGAGGCTCGGGATGGGCTCGGGGTGGGGTCGGGGATGGGGAGGGGGAGAGGGAGTGTGTCAAGTAGGAAGGGAGCTGGAGGGTGGGGATGGGGGGGGAGGGGGATGGGGAGTGGGGTCGGGGGGTTGAGGGAGGGGGGACTAGGGTAGGAAAGGAGAGTCGGATGGAGAGAGGGGGCTGGGGGGGATGGGGATGGGGGGGAGGGGGTAGGTAGGGAGGAGGTGGGGAAAGGGAGGTAGGAAGGTGGGGGGGATAGGGCTGGGGGTTGGGATGTGGGGGAAGGGCTAGGTAGAGATAGATGGGGGGTTAGGATGAGGGAGGGGATGGGGTTGGGGAGGGGATGGGTTGGGATGGGGGGTGGGAGTGATGGGGGTGAGTGGGGTGAGGATGTGAGGGGGTGAGATGGGAGTTGAGGGTGATGGGTGGGAATGGGGGAAAATGGGGAAGGGGGGTTGGGAGGGGGGTGGGTTGGTTGAGTGAGCCGAGTGAGGTTGGGAGTAGGGTAGGGGGTAGGGTAGTTAGGTTTTGAATTTTTTTTTTTTTTTTAGAATTTTTTTTTTTTTTTTAAAATTTTTTAAATTAAATATTTTTAAAAAAAAAATATATTTTTAAAATATAAGAAATATATTTGGAGTAAAAATGGTTTTTTTTTACATACAAAAATATCTAATGTATATTTTATATGTGTGTGTGTGGTGAACAAAATTATAACAAGGAATAAAGAAAAAAATACAAAAAGATAAGACAAAACAAATAGAAAAAAAAATATGTAAAACCCTAAACCAAAAAATCCTACCAAATAAATAAAATATGTTATTTGGGTTTAAAATGGGAAAATTGGTGCCTTTCAAACTGCACAAGGGCTTGCTTCCAAACCACTGCACTGCACAAAACAAGAAACACTACTAGAACAAAATCAGATAAACAAAATGAAACAAAAATGAAAGAGGAGGGGTGTGAGTCCCATCGGGCATGCCAAAATGTAAAGCAGAGAAAATTACCAAAATGAAAGATAAACAAAACAAAACATGCAAACCTCTCAAGCAACCTTCTGTGCAAACCTTAGATAAGGGTCTCCTGTGAAACCTTGCAGAAAGAATGTCAAAAGTGTTTTGTGGGTGCTCTTGAGTGCTCTCCAAGATTTGAAGGAAAATGCTACAGACACAAGAATTTCAACAGAGTTTTGTGCTTCAAATTCAAGAGGGATTGGAAGGAAGGTAAGCTTGTAATTTATAGAAACAAAAGGTAGTTGGAATTGGTTACATGGATAAATGAACATGCTAAAAATAACATTATGGGTAGTTGCAATAGTGTCGGGGGAAATAATGAAATTAATTACAAAAATTTGCATCTCGGAAAGGTGGTTGTACGTGCATTTTAATTGCCCCCACCTTTCTAGGATTCTAGAAGTGCAGTTAACTAGGGTAGTCAAAGTGGAGTCTAAGTGGAGTTTGATCAAGTGGTAGATGACTAGGATGTGCACACACTTAATTAATTAATTAATTAATTAATAAATAATAATTAATTTAGCCAAAGGGGTATAAAGGGTACATGGGATTAATTTAATTAATCCAAAGGGGTACAATGTGTATTAATTAATCAATTTAATTAATTAATTACAAATGGGTGAATAACATGGTGTATTAGCATAATACAAAGATCCATTGGGAACAAGTGGAAACATGAATGTAAATTGTATGATAATTCAAAAGTGATAACTTATCAATCTTAACAAAGATCCATACCTATGATAATTTTCTCCCACAATAACCTTGCTGATGTAGCTACCATGTAATCCTTCATAGGAATTGCCCCACGTGGTTAGATAATATTTACATGTAATAATATAACACGATCTAGTCTCAGTGGGGAAATAGGGTTACCGCCCATTTCTCAAAAGGTTCTGCACTCGCTATCAGTCTCAATGACATTTCATCTCTATGTCAAGGCTTCCTGTGTGTTGATAATGAACACACACCCCGACATGCTATTTACAATCCTTATATAGCATTTACCACCAATGTCAAGCCAAAAAAATCTTATACACGGTAACATTTCCTGCATAATTTCCTCCTGCAATCCCACCATGAGCTTCCTTCATCATAGCTTCACACTCATGTTCAAGTACACACAAGTGAAAAATATCATCACATCCATACTTATATAAATCTCCATTGATTAACTTGTAATGTGTGGTGCATATGACAAGTTGTTTCTTCTCTACTCTCTTCATCCCTTCAGGCGGCACACTAGTATGTAAAAACACGACAATATCTTCTAAATTAGAGGGCGCATAGTTCAATATGAACAACTGTGCATATGACATTGTGTCCTCAATGCTCTGCATGTCCTCACTTGAGTTAATTCTTGAAAAATGATCTAGTCTAGAATTTCTATTTCCCAAATTTACCACCATTGTAAAATCAAATTCGAAACAAGAGAATCCATAGGCATATGTGCCCATGTAAAACAAGTTTATTAACCAAGTACTTAAGTGCCATGTGATCTGTATAAAATATAACTGGAGTTGCCAAGAAGTACTATCTAAACTTGTGTAACGCATGAATCATTGACAAAGCTTCACACTCTGTAGTTATATAATTTTGATCGGTGGGGTCAACTTCGACCTACTCACAAAATAGATAGGATGATCAAGAATACCTTCTCCAGGATATGCTAACATTGTGCCTATTTCCATTCCAAAGGCATCAACATGTACATGGAAGGTTTTTTCCCAAGAAGGAAAGCACGAAATGGGTGTAGAAGTCTTTGCTTCAATGTCTTAAACACTATTTGTTGCACCTCATCCCAATGGAACTTTCCTTTACTTTTCAACAATTCTTCTAAGGGTACGAAAATCTTAGCATATCCCTTAATTAACTTCTTGTAATAACTTGTGTGTCCTAAAAACCCACACACCTCACTTTGATTGGTAGGCTCCTCTAAGCCCAAGATAAATGCAACCTTAGTAGGATCTACCAACAAGCCTTCTTTGCATATAATATGTCCCAACAAAGTCCTAAAGGGTGTAGCAAATATACACTTCTTAATGTTCAAAGAGATTCTCAATTTCTTACACCTCTCAAACATAAGTCTCAAATTGTCACAATGATATTTTACCATCCCATACACCATCCAATCATCCAGATAAACATGTAAAAACTTTTGTATAAATTTCTCAAATGCTTGTACAAAAATGCGCGTAAAGACTACAGGCACATTCTTCAACCCAAATAGTATAATTGTATCTAAAAAAATTCCGCACTCAGTGGTGAAAGTTTTCTTTTCCTGGTCTTCTTTAGTAATGTGCACCTGATGATAACAAAAAAATGCATCTATAAAAGAGTAAATCTCGTGCCCTGCAATGCCCTCCAAGATCTCTTCAATAAAATGTGTGGGAAAACGGTATATGACACAAGCAACATTAAAATATCTTTAGTCCACATAGATCCTTATCCTAAAATATTTATTTATGCTTATCACCATGGGGCTAACCCACTTTGATTCCTCAATGGGCTCAATGATTCCATATTTCAACATCTTATCAATCTCTTCCTTTACCTTGATGCACATATTAGGATTCATCCTGTAAGGCCTCTTCCTAACCAGATGCACACCTTCCTTTAATTTGATCCTCATCTCTCCCAAAGAGTGATGCACTCCCTTCAACTCATGATAGCCTCATGGAAATAAGTCCTGGAAGTCACGCAGTAACTCAATAATCTTTGCCACCTCTTTTTCAGACCAATAGTCACTAATAATGGCCTCCTTAGGTTTTGTATCTATCCCAATGTTGACCTTCTTCATTTTCATAGGCTCATGATAAGTGTGTGCCTTCTCATCAACACTATCTAATACCTTGTGCATACCTATAGTGTGATCAAAATCTAGATTCTCTACTTCTTCATCATCAATCATATAAACTAGCTTACCCTTCTCTTTTTCTTGCTAGGTGTGCCTAATATGCTCCTTGTTTGTCTCTTCTTCTTCAAATCATGCCTCCAAATCTAACTCCCCAAACATATCTAATAGGATTTCCTCATCCTTTTCACTATCTCCCAAAGTAAGGCACTTCATAATATGTAATGCTTCATTCACCAGAGGTTTAGTAGAAAAATAGTCAAAGGTTTGAATCATACTTGAGGTCATCTCCTACCAATTAATTGTTTCTCTTATTAGCTTTGCATGAACATACCATGTGCACGTGCAACCACTTAGGGTGGCATAGAACTTATGTACCCAAAGTGATGGTAGAAATTCTGCTAACCCTCCATTCGAGTATCTCACACTTCCAAACATAGTGCGAATCAAAATCCTTACCATGAGATTCACATATCTGAGAAGGTACATTATTCCTTAGAAACCTAGTAGAGAAGGTGATTCTTACTTCTCACCACTCCAAAAGGTTATCTCTATGTGTAATCCATGAACGTCGTGTTGTCCCTCAAAAGGTATAAATCAACATATTTCTTTTTTCACCCTCATCCCTCCACTGGGCTTCCACGGTGTGTAGAAATACATTGGAGTTTCCTTCACAAGTGTCTTGAATTACGGTTATGACTCAAACACCAAACAATACACAAAATGATCACACAAGTAATTGTATTCTTGATCTCTCACTTGACCATTTCATATGTTCCAAGAATGCAATTATCATAGGTAATATTGATTATATCACTCATAAACTGAGCATCATCCCACTATATAACCCCCTCCTTAGATTGCTCAAGCAATTCAAGATCCCTAACTGTGTGTGCATATATCCTATTCAAATCCTCTTCACTCAATGGTTCTATATAAGGCACAAATTTCCCATATGTCAAAGGAATAATTATGCACTCCTCTTTGTTCTTGAAACTGATATATCCTTTATTAAAGTGCAGATCAATATTATTTGCGTAACACCAAGGGTGCCCAAGAAATGCTGGAAAACTATCTACTTTTTATAGCGCCAAGACCTCAAATTCCGCAATAAACTTGGCCCCTTATATAATAATAGTGGAATCCTTCAATACTCCAATGGGTGTGTCTCTAGTCCTATTCACCATATACAACACATTCAAATAAGGTTGTAACGGTGGTCTCCCCATCTAATTTCACACATCCAAATTGAGTACATTTACTTATGCACCTGTATCAATCATTATGTTACTCAACATCCACCCATCAACAAATGCAATCAAATTGATCTCTTTATCATACTCAATACTATAAGGAGGTAAGTTCACATGAAATATATGTCTCTCACACTCAGATCCAACACATGGTATATTCTCCCTCATCCATTCCCCTAACAACAAAATGATATTCTTTTAGCACAAAACCTTACAAACTTCCTTTAGGTAATCAACATATTTATGAGGAAGCTCAACTTTCTTTGTCTACTTCATGTTCTTTGACTACTCCTTCAAGCATAGTATTTCACCATACAAGTTTCTAATAACCTCCATAGTCTCTTGATAAACTTCCTTCTAATCGGCAGGATATGGATATTTCATATTTATCACCTCTTGCTTTGTAATAACATGTTTCTACTTTAGGATATCATGAGTCTGTGCAGCCTCAACACATGTAATCACTAATGCAAGTAGTATCTCAAGATCAAGTGTGATCTTAGGCATCCATTCGTCTTCTACGATGCATTGTACATTAATCATCCTCGTGCCCTTATTATTATTATATCTCTTACTCATGTGCCCATATAACTTAGGCAATTAGTCAAACATATGTTGCTTCCTGCACCATGAGTAGACTACGTTCTAGGGAATTCACGCCTATAATGATTAGGGGATCCATATGTAAAATAGGTTCCTTAGGGAAATCAACTCTACCTCCGTTGTGACCATGGCCTATGTATCCACCTCAATAACCTCTACCTCTACCACCTCCATAAGATCGCCCTTCATGATGTTGTCCTTTCTGCTCCTTTGAGTTATTCGCAACACTAGTATGGCACAAACTAGTTTCAATAGCTTCATGACTCTCATCAATAATTCTACAATTTTTCATATCATGAGTGTGGGATTTACATATATTACAATAGCATGATACATTCTTCTGAATCATGCATTGCAACAATGGGCATCTATTCAAATCATGATCCAAGTGACAAATCTCACAATCTAGCAACATGGCATGCACCGATTTACAAGGGCAGTTATCTTTAGTGTGTCCTTCAACCTTGTAATTTGTACATCATATTCCTTTGTAAGTCTCATGAGCCCAATTGGTGATAGTTTATCCAATTATTTTTCCATAGATGCAATATGCACCTCCAAGAATGGGCTAACTCCAATGTCTACACGACCAACTTCCTTAGCGCATAGAGCTACCTCTAAATCCTCACGCGAATCTGTAAAAATATTATGAGAGAGCGCCTTCTGAAAGGTGTTATCAAACTACCAAAAAACCATTATGCATGCTAGCTAGGGTGAATATCATAAGACAATTTGATAGAAAAGTTTTAAAATGTGAATCATACTCCCTTACACTCTCAGCCATGCCTTTTTAATCTCCTTCAGTGTGCTAATGCTTTTCTATTCAAAATCAAGTATATGAAACTCAACCAAGAAAGCATCACATAGCAATATATAACAGTTTGGTTTGGATCATAATTCTTAAACCAACTATGTTTGTACCCTTATAAAGTAGTAGAAAACTAACTTTCCTTACACTCAAGAGCCGTAATTTCCTTAGCACGCCATAGTATCTCACACATGTGCACATTCTCCATTGTATCCTTAATGTATTTGTACTCTAGTAGGCAAAGAGACATCTCATAATAGACTTTTTTTGGATGGTGCAGACCATGCCCACCAAATCTCAAACTCTGTATTACCCCCATATTTCCTCCATCTCCAGAGCCCTCGATCCAATAGATCCCGAACCTTCAAATCCTACTAATCCACCTCCTGTAGTGGGCACCGGACTAGAGGATGAGCTACTCTATATTCCAATTTGTTGTATTAAACTAAACTCCCATGGTCTACGATGTTGTGTTACTTCCAGATGTATTACTAGTGTTATGCACACCAATGCTCTGTCCTCATGATGCGTCATAAAATATACCACAAATCATATCACCAAACAAAGAAGATGCCTACTTATCCATAGATGAATGTGTCTGTAGTCTCTAATCACTACTTGCCTCAACAACCATTCCCAAATGTGCCAATATATCATCCACTTTAGCCTGGAAGCTCACCCAAGATATGTGCAAGTTTGAGTCCCTCCTTTATGTGAGCTTCATGAGAATTCTCTTTCTTAACACGAGGATGTAATATAACTAGAAAATAAGTGCATTCATTCATGGAATTTAATATATAAGCATTAACTCCTAACCTAATGCACCTGAGCATAGAACAACATGATCAACTTAATGAAAGTAGAATCAACCATGAGATAACATCAAGGAAACCGAAACATGCATATGAACATAAGGAAAATGCACAGATCAAGATCCATCACATGAGTGTTTTAGAATCACTTCATTATATTTATTAGCCAAAATATGGTAGCCAAGATTACATCAAGAGAGTCCCATTTGTGGAAATGTTAACACTATTAGAGCTTACTTTACATCACAGAGCTTGTCATTACATATTTTCACCATTCTCCTACTTCCTATCTATCCTTACTTATCTCCCTTTCTTCTCTGTGAAAACCATCATACTCATAGAATAATCATCCTCCTTCCATCTTAACTGCTCATCATTCTCTCCTGTGAAATCCTAAGGGAATCCGGTTATGATTGGTATACCACTACCTAGGAATATGTCAGGTGTCGCCATGTGTTTCCCTCAATCAAGTGCCTTCTAGTATGCATGTGTTAACTAATACTTAAAAACCTCGACTCTTTATCCTTTAATGATAGTTGTATTGACTCGTGGAATATCCTTTCCTTAAGTCGCAAGTCTCGTGGCTTATCCACATATATATCCGGTCACTTTTCTATTTGCTCACTATGCAACTTTTCCGATGTCCAAAACTCACTAATTCATGAATCCATTGTATCTGGCACGATACTTCACACCTCTCCAAGAATTACTTTTGTGTGTTCCTTTATCCCTACTTCCATGCACCACAAGGCTTCACACCTTAGGTACTTAGTTACTTTATGAGCCCAACATCACCCCACACTAAACTGGTTTTTTTCCTCGTAATCCTCGCACTTTCTCAAAAAAAAAAATGGACTAGAATAATGCTTCAAAGAATAAATAATAGAGGTTGGGAGAGAATATGAATAAATATTTTAGGTATGGGGGATGTTATGTGACTAACCTGCAGGAGTTCGGGAACTCCACATCTATCACGTCCTTCAATTTTTCCCTGGCCTTTAATACCGATAAGGGCTTGTCTAGCACTTCACTATGACACTTGGTACTTGGTATGGGGTGATCTCTTCCACCCTCCCCTTCAGCGTGTTGATATCCATCCCTAACTCCACACAGACACCCTCAAACGCGTCCATTTATTCAGTGATGGAGTCCTGGATTTTTCTGATTCTAAAGTCCAGCTTATCATGCTTTGTCTTGATTTTCTCCTTTTGATATGTGGTGTTAATGACCAACTATGTGCACTCCACCTTGTTGGTGGGGATGGTCTCTTGCAAAACTTTGAGGGCTACCTCTTCCTCTATTACCGTGTATCGATGATTGGTTCACATTTTCTACAGTTATTAAATCCCCTAACTACCAGTATATTTTCTTCCTTGAGTTGGGAGAGAAAGTATTCCAACTCAGTGATCTGGTCTTCAATGACGACCTTGTTTTCTTATTTTTCCTTTGCAAGTTCTAAAGCTATGGGGCCCATGCCATCCTTTATGTTAATGAGAAGCATCCCTACGAGTTCCTCTAGGTACTCCATTTCATCCTTGTAATTGGTATTGGCCCGGATCTCCAATGCTAGAAATTGTCCTAGGATGCTTTTTACGAGGGCACCATCTCGGTCATATTCCTCCTTTGTTCATGCCTACTCTCCCTTTAAACCCAGGCGTAATATATTTATTTATTTCTCCTTACTTTTCTTCTCTATGATTAGGTTCCGAGATGTGGCTCTTTCATCCAAGCCGTGTCGAGATCACCTATGAAGAAATATTATGCAATGCATTGCATGCCTACTCATCTATTAGGTGGTTAATATCCACCACTTTGTATAATTCCCCTCCCTTCTTCTTCAAATGAACGGTCTCAATTGCATGATTTTTACCTCAAACTCGGGCTCTTTGGAGTGGTGGTGCATGTTCCTAATCATATTTCTAGTTTTGGGTACACCCCCTTCTTGATCAATCAAATCCTATCCATAAATTTTCTCTAGTGGGAGGGTGTCCTAGAATCTCATGCATGGGAACTTTGTGGGGTCATCCATAAAGTCTATATATGGGGACACGGGTGTCCACTTATTCCTTGTAGCTTTGCACTTTGTCATTTGCTTCTTCACCCCAAGAGTGAATCCCTTATCCTCCTTTATGGTAAAGGAGTCCCATTTATCTCCCCTTGGGCTGGTGTCCGTGGTGGAGAGGCCTCACACACTAGACTCTTTTCTATCCCTGCATAATATTCCTCCCCTTCCTCTGCTTGCCTTGCATCATCGTGGCCTCTGCCATGCCTTCTTGACCCTCCGACTCTCTGGTTATAGTTCTTCCTTGAAAGTGGTGGGGTCTTCTTCCTCTCCTTCCTCTAAGCCTATTGTGGGGCTTGATGTGTTGTGTGTCTTTTATCTCTTTTCCTCAAGTTCTTCCTTCTCTCCCTTGTGCCCTTGTAATGAAGCCTTGGTACCACCCTGTACTGAAGTGTTGGAACCCTTGCTACCATTTCATCACATGTATTATGTCCTTTTCCTTGAAGTATATAACTTCCCTTCATCCTACTCTTCCTCTTATACTACTTTCATGGGTGGGATTGGCATTCCCCATGGCTTTGGAAAGGGGGAGTCCGTAACCTCCACCTAAATTCCCCGTGTGTTTTGGGCGCAATTTGCATACAAACACTTGATGGACATATGCATTGATGGTAATGCTGACCTAGGGGTGCAAGTCCAGAAGGTATGGCTCCAAAACTTCAACATAGGTAGGTCGAGTGCATATTTGTTTGTAGCATGTAACGTGTGCATCAGCATCCACCTTATCTACATCAAAATTCAAATTTTGCATGTCCTTGATCTGATTGATGGTGTACTTCATATATTTGGCCATGAAATCAAAAGGGAGGTTGTACCATGACCCCATTTCTCCCTTGGCCATCATAAAAAAATTTAGACAACAAGTGTTGTGTAACTGAAAATTTTACCTCGTCCCCAAAACCTTTGGTAACTCGTGGGGAATGCGCCACTCATTCTCAAAAGCTCTACACAACCGCTTGAACCATATGTTCATTTGAGCCTTATAAGCACTTGAGATGGTCCCATCGTGGGTGAACTTTGTGAATTGGACTATAAAGAACGCATGCGTGTGTGGGTGAACCCAAATCTTCCCATCTAGTTTGTCTAGGACACCAATCTCCCAGAACACAATTAATAGTAGGATGGAGCCCCATGTGATCTTCGCTCCTGCCTCATTTTGTACCCACACCTCTTTGATAATGCCATTCACAATAAATTGGGAAAAATTGTAGTGTGCCCTCTTAGACACCCTGTAGGCCACATACAGGAACCTTTGGTTAATGTCCTTCCACCTTTCTAACGTGCCCAATTTGTAGCTAATGAGTCGGGAGGTGACTTTTAATGTTGGGTCTAGAAAATCCACAATCACCTCTACCCTACCTCCCTTTCGTAGTTTAATTTCTTTGCCAGGATCCTCAACCTTGGCAATGACATATAAATCAAGTGCCATATCCTCCTTAGTATTTTATAGGCCTATAACCATCCAAATCAAATGGCCTATGATCCTCATTATTCTTCCTGTGAAGTAGAAGAAGTCTTCATGCACCCGCGACATTAACCACATGAACAATGGGGCAGGTTTGGCAAATAAAGGCAGCTCCCATAGCTACAAAACTCCAGTCTTTTATAACTCCTATTGCACTGAGTCATCGACCTTAGGGTTCCTAAGATCGTCCACTATTGGAGTGTCTAATACTAGGTCCACCTTAATCGTTTTTCATTATCATATGTTTTGTGGTTGTATTCACTGATCTTGCATTTTTATAGCTTCGAGATCCACTTTTCTACCTTGATAACTCCATGAGGGTACTATATTTTTGAGTAAATTTCCACGGGATCCTCCTTTTCCACCACTAGTTTCTTTGTTTGAGCCTTCTTTGGTGCCATCTTCCTCCTTTCCCTTGTGCCCTAGGTGTGTTGATCCCCTCTTTTGTCTGCCCTGACTCAACAGCTTACCCGCTTCTCTTTCATGCAACCTCCTTCCTCCTCTATTGTCTTCTCCCCTTCTTGTTATACCATAAGATTACACTATAACTTGCACAAATCCACTTGTTCATGATATTTCTCCGCATCTTTCTTCTTCGTAAAACCCCGGTCACACTTCAAGATCGGAAGCACAAAAGTAATTCTCTAAAAGAAAAGTAGTCAAAATGACTATTCTTATCTCTTATTTATACTTTATCAATGCCTTAGAGTTCCTCGACCACGTGTCCTAATGTCACTTTTTGATAAATTACTTTATTTCACTTAAGTCAACTTCCACAACTTCCCCTCACGCTTTGTAGCTATAACCTTTAGGCACTCCAATACCACTAAACTGCCACAGACCTCCTTCGTGCGTCACCATGCCAAAGTACATAACCTCTGTGTTGTCTACTAAGTAGTTCCCTATAGTGTTTACTACCTTATGTCATACCGCGCGATCCTTCCCTTCTTGTGGTATTTAGATTCTTTCAACCCACCTTCATAACCACATGAATTTACGCACCTTAACCATTACATTGCTTGTTCTTTTGTTTTCACGTTAATTTTTCCAACAGTCCACTATCGAAGTTGTTGTCAACCATGTTCAATGTATCTGCTAATTCACCCCACACAAAAATGTATGCGCATTCCCCTACGTATATAAATTATTACAATGTAATTAGCTACCGAGTGCACCAACGCGTAAAACCAAACTGAAAATGACGACAAAGGAAATAACCAAAAGAAAAAGTGCTAGAAGGAAATCTAAACTAATTGGAAATCTTGCATTATTTTTTACTACACATAAGCCTTATTTATAGTAAGGCTTGCCTACTCCTATTTAAATAAAGCTGATAACCTTGTCCCATCAAGTGCTTCAACTAGAACACGCTAGAATCAAGGATGTACGAGATGATGTATGGTCCTAACCAATCCACTTTCATTTTCCCAGGGCAGCGTAGAAATTTAGAGTCATAAAGCAAGATCATCTCGCCCAACCTCAAAAAAAAATTTAATATGACGATCATGTCATGTTTTTTATCATGCCTTCTTAGTATTTTGACTCCACCTAGTAAGTGGTTTCCTTTCGTCCAACCGCATTAACTTCTCCATGCACTCTATCGTGCTTTCTTGTCAACTAATCCTCTTGCGTGCGTTATTTGTAGAGATGTTAGCATAAATTATAATAGTAAAATAACTTCCACTCCAAACACCAATTGAAATGGCGTGGCCTTGTTTAATCTCTTGTAGGTTGTCCTATACACCCATAATACGGGTGAGACTTTGTCATCCCAATATTGTCTCTCCACATCACAAATTTTGGTCGAGTGTGACTCAGTATCTTGTTAAATGCCTTAATGGTTCCATTAGCTTGGGGTGATGAGGGGTGGTCTTGTGATGGGCCACCATGAACTTTGCTAAAAAAATCATGACTGTCTCATTAAAAAGTGTGTGCCTCTATCACTAATCAGATTAAATGACACCCATACCTATTGATTATGTTTTCCCATGGGAATCTTGCCATTATGGTTGTTGTGCGAGTCCTTGGTAGGCATTACCTTCACCCACCTTTTTAAGTAATCGGTGCATGTAATGATATAGCATTAACAAGTCCTTTGCATGGCGGGTGAAATCGGTCTTAAAAATCAATCACCCACTTCTCAATTGGTTATGTGCTAGATATCGGTCTCAAGGGAATCTCATCAATTCTTCTTGGTTTGCAAGGCACCGACAATGGTCATAGGCCTTGCAAAACTCGATCAATCTTGGTAGATGCTTTCCCACCAAATTTATGTCAATAGAATCTTCCGCATGTTTGTGGAATTCCCTACATAGTGTCCTCCTGCAATTCCACCACGTGCTTCCTCCATGATTGTAATGCGTTCATACTCTAACACGCACTAACGTAAAACCTCATCACAACCTAGCTTGTATAAGTCTCCACTAATTAACATGTAGGGTGTGGCATGTATGGCTAATTGCTTCCTTTCTAAATTCTTCATTCCCTCCGTGCCACACCCATTTTGAGAAACACAACAATATCTTCCAAGTCAGAGGGCATGCACCGCAATCTAAATAGTTATGCATTTGGCATTGTATCCTTAATTCTCTACATGTCCTCCCTTAAGTCAATCCGTGATAAATGGTTAGGTCCTAGATTACTCTTTCCAGTTTCACAAAAATCGTAAACTCAAAATCTTGAAACAATAGGACCCACCGACATATGCGCCTTGTAAACATGGCTTATTTACCAAGTACTTAAATTTTATGTGGTTCGTGTAGAATATGAAGGGTGTTTCCAACATATCTTGCCTAAATTTGTGCAGCTTTGTAGATCATTGAAAATGCCTCGCGCTCATTTGTATTATAGTTCTATTCTGCTTTGGGGTTAGATTTCTACTAAAAACACAAGGGTACACAAAATTTAAATCATATATTTTGTGTGCCCAATTGTTACATGCTACACTAGTGGTATCACTCATAGATTGAGCATCTTCCCACTGAATAACCCCCTCTGTAGGGTGTATCACCTCAAGATCCCTGATAGCGCCCACATATATTATGTCAAGGGCTTCGTCTTCCAAAGTTTCAATATAGGGTGATGCCTTCCCATCGGTCGAGGGATCATAACCCGTTATTCCTTGTTCTCAAAACTTATGTATCCCTTATTCAACCTTAGGTACACATTACTCTTATAGAACCAGGGGCACCCAAGTAATACTAGAAAGTTGTCGGCCTCGGCTAGCGCAAGACTTCTAAGTCTCAGAGAATTTCACCCCTTCGATAGTGATAGTAGCATCCTTCAAGACACTAATGGGAATCACCTTTTTTAGTTATCCATGTTGGTAATTCGGGACGGTGAAATGATTTAATAACAAACAAAATCATAGCACTATTCCACAGTCCCAAATTCCCAACAACTAGTATCAGAGCTTGGTTATTTCAGAGCAAGGTTTTGCTTCAGTATATTGTTAGTGGTTTACTAACAGGTGTATGAGAGCAGGGTTTGTTTTTCTGATGTGAAAATTGCAGAAGATATTTAAATCTCAAGTGGAAGCTAGAAATGTGAGGTTCTTTGGAGAAAATAGTAACCGACATCGGTTAGGTGGCAATCGGCATTGGCAGGGTGATTGTGGTCGGTTACAGGGTGACCATGGTTGGTTACTGTGAAACTTGGTTTTAAACAGAAAATCACAGATCTAAAAATTTTATAAGATGCAATGAATGTATCTTGTTTGTTGAGGTGTCCTTGGTTCTTGGAGGCATAGGCATGATTGTCAGATTACAAATCCGGTTTATAGAGGTATGGTTTTGTTACCTTGGTATTGCAGTGCTTGTATTATTTTGGTTACACATGCATGTTTGGGATTACAGATATGAGTATGAGATAGAGGAGCAGTTATGCATCCTTTGGTGCAATTAGATGCATGGGCTTTGTTAGAGAAGCAAAATATAGTAGCACAAAATGAAGACAAGGTTTCCATCAGAGAAGCATGTTCTTCAGTTGAAGATGTGGTTGAGTATCTTGGTGTTGGTAAGGTGATGTATTTCATCTTGGTGCAATTTTATTGCATGTATTATTGATGTTAAGTTTTTGTGTAAGATTTGGGTGCTTCTTTAAATGACTGGCTCATCATAACTATTGGCTTTGGTAGGAGTAGGAACCTATTTTGGTGACCTATTCCAATTTTCTTTGTTGTGTTCGATCCAAAGTAGCACCGACATTGGTCAGGGAATCAAAATCGGTCACGAGAGGGTAACCGATGCGGTCGGTGAACCATGGTCGGTCTATGACAATGAGTTTACACAAGGTTTCTTACAGTAGAAGAGGGCATGAATGGTTCAATGTCCTATTTTGGAGGATCAGGTTTCTTGCATAGTGTGTACAGGTAGAAACAATACAGATCACTTCAATGTTTGGATCAGAAAGAGGATGAAGTTGGCTTGGTTAGTCCAATGATACTTTGATTCAGTATCTCTATATGATTCATGTTTTATTTCTTTCATTTGGAGAAACTGATATTATGTTTGGATTGTGTGCACAAATAAAATTTGCACCATGGATATTTGGTGAGCTTGAATTTTATTTCTAGGATATGTTGGAATCTTGAGGACAAGGATATCTAGTCTAAGGATGGGATCCTCAATGAAAATTCATGTTTAGACACAGTTGCGATAATGAAATATGTTGAGTACACAGGATGAAAAGAAGTTGATTCACCTACTTCACAAGAAGTCCAAACTTTTGTGATGTAGAAGTATTCTTTGATAAGAAGGGAATCAGTTTATATTTTCTTTCATCTATTTTATTTCTCACTAACATATATAGCTTTTGAGCTTGGTGATTAGAAGCATTGCAGGGGAGTTCAAGTTAAGTAGAATTAATACATGGCTATTGGCATTGTAGGTTGGACATATATGCACATGTGAAGTGAGAGGAGTATGCTACATTTTTGTGTGGCTTGAGGCACAAGTGTTTATAGAGGACAATCGCAGTTTTGCAGGTATTTTGAGTTTATGATGATGTCACTTCTAGTTGTATTTATAGTTCTTGGATGTCCTTATGGGATTACATTTGGGTTAAGAATAGATAGCAATGTTATTGACATTGAAGGGTAAAAAAGGAAAATCTATTTATTATAGGTTAAAGTATGACAACAGTGTATATTTACATCTTATTGATGTTTCCCTTATTTTCTTTCATCTTGGATGGTTTTGCAGAGTATGTTGATGACATGTTTTCTGGTATTTGCACTTGGTATTAGTGGCATGGTTTAACATGGATTTTTTTATTGACATTAATGAGCACAAGATTCATATTCGGCTTTGGAGTTAGTCGAGAGGTAGACTTGGAGCTTCTGGAGATCCCGGTGATATGGATGGATGTACATGGTGAGTTTGTACATGTGGATAGATTATATTTTATGAGTCTATGATGATGCAGATATTTGTTTTGCACATGGATGCCTATGAGCATGGTTTAGATGCCTTGAGCATGAGTAGGGGATGTTTGTATTTCCTCTTGTTACTATGTTACTCCTTGATAGATATGTTATCTATGGATGGTTGTCTTGGACATGCTAGTTGTTTATGCAGGGTTGGATTTGTAGAATGTAGTATTTGGATTCTTTGAGTTGTGTAGGTGTTGTGGAGTAATTAACCACGGGTTGCATGTAGAACTCATTTGGGTTGTCTTGACCCAGGATCTTGTTTTGCTTACGCATATTCTAGTTTTGACTTGTCTTTGGTCAAGTTGCATTGGTGGTTACATGGAGACATGGATAGATGGTTGGAGAACATGGTTGATTTTATAGGTATGGCTATGGTTGTAGTTGAATCTCAGTATTTCAGTTTGAGTGGGATCTCTTACAGGTGTACGTTAGTCATGGTGGCTTGGTTGCATAAAAGGCTTGGTGTTATGATTTTTGGGAGCTTGATGTATGGATAACTTGGTTATCATGGTAGCTTTGTGTAGTTCTATGGTAAGTCATGGGTTTGTTATATTCATGGTTTTAGATTATGGTTTAATCTTCATGATTTCATTTTGAGAGAATTTTTGATGTAAAGAACAAGCAGTCTTCACGGTATGTAGAGGACAATGATGTACAAGTATAGGTATAGGTTCATAAATTTATCTCTAAGTGGGAGATTGTTAGGTTATGGAGCTAAATAGCTTCAATGAAGCATGCATTATAAAGTGATTGGGTTACACAGTGACTGGAATTGGTTAGGAAGTGACCAACATCGGTCAGATAGTGACCGAAATTGGTCAGAAATAACCAGACATTAGTTACTTGTGTGTGAAAGTTTATATTTAACTCACGGGAATTAGATCTAACTTTGTTATAAAGTTGATCTAAAGGTTGTAAATGCATAGCTAAGGTGCCCTAAGTTTGTATATGCTTATATAAGCATGAAATCTAGGGTTAGAAGGTTAATTAGACAAGGATTGAGTTAGATCCTTGATTCTCCTAGATTGAGAGAATGAAGAAGAAGAAGAGAAAGAAAGAACATGTTACATGAAGACAGAGCTTCCATGGAGAGAAGATGGACAGAAGGAAATAATAGGTACAACTATGGCAGGTACATCTCAATGGTGAGAAGAGGGTAACATCTTCTACTATATTTCCTTTGTATAGTTATTATCTCATTGTAATGGCTTGCATAGTATGAAAATCACATAGAGTTTATTCTTTTAGATCAAAATTTTGGTGATATATTATATTGTAGATCCATGAGATCATGATGTATTAGTGATCCCTATAGATCTTTTCTTATATTGTTAGATCCATAGGTTATTGTGAGATCTTTTATTCATAGATCCATGAGATCATGTTGTATTGTTGATCCATGTAGATCTAGATATTGTAGAGGTGGTTGTATTCATGTTTGCATAGGTTGATGCAGTGATGGAGAGACAAACTTACTTCTTGGAGCATTTTTATAGTTGCACATATGGTATACCCATGTGAGAGGTCTTGTTACTGAGATCCATAGAGAACTTGGTAGCAGTTCATAGATGTAGTAGTTTTGGTTATGTCAGATCTGTTGGTGATGGTTTGGAGGCACGATTATAGTGTACTCATGGAGATCCATTTAGATATCTAGAGGAGAGGAGATACTCTTGAAGAGTTGGTTTTACTCTTGTTACAATATATATATATATATATGATATCTCTATCTTTGGTGGACGTAGCCCACATTGGGTGAACCACAGTACATGTTGTGTTATGTGTGTGTACTTTGTTTTGATTTGGATTATTCTAGTTTATACTTCCACTTTTTTAGATTTTGGGGAATTTTTTAGATAATGTGTGCATTATTCTATTTTTATTAAATCATAGCACTATTCTGCAGTCCTGAATTCCCAACAAGCCATATATAACACATTCAAAGATGGTTGTAATGGAGGCCTTCCCATTTGATGTCATGCATCTAGGGTGAGAACATTAACCTCCACACATGCATCTATCATAATATTGCTTAAGATCCACCAATCGACTATTGCATTCAAGGTAATCTCCTTATCATAATCAATGGTGTGAGGGGAAAGGTTAGCATGAAAGACCTATCATTTTTGCTCTCTTCCGATCGTGGTACATTTTCCCGTAACCATTCCCCTAGAAAATGGATGATATTCTCTTGCCTCAACATTTTGCATACCTCCTTGAATTCATCCAGATCCTTTTGTGGAGCCTTAGAGAATATCCTTTGCTCTGACTTCCATGACTACTCCTTTAGGCATTGGATCTCTCCTTATAGGCTTTGAATCACATCTATGGTCTCCGATAGACCTATTTTTATGAGAAATATCCAGATACTTCCTGTGCACCACTTCTTCTCTTGTGACCAGTGGTTTCTACTTTGGTATCTCCCAGCATGTGTAGCCTCGGCTCGCGTTGTCACTAATCTGAGTTCTAACTCTAACTCACATGCCACCCTTGGCATCCATCATGAGTCGTACTTCTTCACGCTTACCATTCCCATGCCTTTATCATTTTGTTGTTATCTCATGTGCTTGAATAACTTTGGGAACTCCTCATACTTGTACTTATTTCCACACCAAGAGCATTTTAGTAATTCAGGAATTCACACTTATAATGTCTCTGTGGACCCACTGATTAAACAGTCCCGCGAGGAAATTCACTTCTTTCACCTACAAAATTGCCACGGCCTCTAAATCCTCCACGAAAGTCTCTTCCATGAGCTCCTCCATGCACACACTCTTCATAGTGACGACCATCACCCTTGGAATTATTTGCAATGCTAGTTTTGCGTACACCAATATCAATGGCATCATGTATATGGTCAATCAATCTACAATCCTTAGTGTCATGAGTAGTATAGGTGTAAATATTGCAATAACAAGACACATTCTTACAGATCGCGCGTTGCAGTAGTGGACACCTACTTGCATCATGATATCCATGAAAAATTTCATAGTCTACCATCATGGGTGGTGTGTACCGATCTCTCGAGGACAACTATCCTTTGTATCCCCTTTACCTCATAGCCAGTGCACCATAAGCCACTACAAGTCTCATGCGTCGCGTTTTGAGATAGCTTCTCCGATTTCTTTTCCATTGTAGAAATATGAGATTTAAGAAAAGGACTAACACCAATATCCATGCTTCCTACAACCTCAATGTGCGGTGCAGCCTCGAAGGCCTCACATGGGTATTTAAAAGTCTTATGCAAAAGTGCTCTCCTGAAAGGCGTTATAAACCCTCCAACAAACCATTGGGCATGCTAAGAAGGATGAATATCATAAGACAATTTTAACAAGAGAGTCTTAAAAATGCATCATACTCTCACACACTTTCTCCCATACCTTGTTGAGTCTCCTTCAGCGTGCTAATGCTCTTCTATTCAAACTCAGGGATATGGAATTCAACTAAGAAGGTATTACACAACATAGTATAATTTACCACTATCTAGTGGGGTCATATACAGTACCAGCTATGTGCACCCCCTTACAGAGTTGTTGTAAACTAACTACTCCTTTCACTCCAAAGTAGTGATCCCCTTTACGTTTCATAGCACCTCACATTTTTGTACATGCTCTGCGTAAAGCATCCTCAACACCTTTTTAATATGGTAGATGCAAAGACATTTCAAAAAATACTTTACGAGGTGGTTGAGGCAAAATATCCACCCGATCTAGAACATTGATTCCCTTTGATGTTACCTCTACCACCAGATCCATTAGATCCACCGATTGCCTATCCTCCCGACCCACGAGATCCAATAGCTCCACTAGGTCTATTAGTTCCTATTCCACTTGACCCACCAGATCCACCTCCGTAGGCGGTAAGGGTCCTAAAGTGTTCACACCTTGTGTCCATAATGTCATGCTAAATTGTGCATCAACACGATCAGTGATATTACATCGCTACCATATTTTTGTCTCGCTTTATATTTTAGATGTGATACCCGAGCTTTGTGTGCTCTTACTTTTCCCAAATGTCGCTCCAGAAAATATGCCTCCAAACACATGAACTGATTGTGCATCCATAGATGTGCCAAATGAAAAATTATACCTCCTAGGTGTTGATCAGTCACTTCTACCAATACAAATCTGGGTTAGTAATACTTATCTTTGTATTTGGAAAACTAAGCACATGGGCTTGGTCACCTGGTGGATTCATATGCGCGCGCAAGTTGCCAACGACTCTTCTCCTTTATTTATATGGCGCACCTTCTCTAGAAACTGAAGGGTTTTCTCTTCCGTACTTTCCAAGATGGGGTAGCACAGCATGCTCGAGCTCCACATCCTCCATGTGAACCTTAAATCCTTCCCATAACGTATGTTTCCATAAATCCATCACTCCTGCAGCTTTGTGTTGTCTTGTCAACTCCCTCTCCCAAGCCTCATTATACTTAAGTCATCTTTCCACCCTCTCCATTTCAGCCGCAAGGTCTGCCATCTTCCATCACCCTAGCTTCCTCACCTAGTGATCAGAAGAATCTTATCCAGCCATAGGAAATGCTTCCAAACTCAATGTAATGATCAGGATCTTTCTAGCTAAAGGGATAAACAATCCTCTTGGATCCCTTAATAACTCAAACTTAGTAATATCTAGACATGAAAACATAGAAATCACGTATTCTAAGGTGTAACTGGTCAACATTCTACTCCACTAATGATCAACAACATGTGTCCAAGTCATATCAAGCATCATGTAGCCCCTGATACTCATTTTGGGTCAATATGCGAGATCTATAGTACCAACTTGATCTAGATGCATACATTGAAAACCATTCATACAAATCCACTGGAAAACAATAAAATAAGGTCTCATACAGCTCATGATACATATGTTATTCTACCCATTTATGTACGCCAAACTCAGTCCATCAATAAATCTCTAGGCAAACTCATCCTCCATGCTTTTAATTCATGCTAGACGACTTGTCCAAGGTCAAGTGCTCTGTCATCACACACCAATCTCACAACATCTTTGAAAATAGGTCTTAGAAATGGAACCAAATGTACTCTCTAATCACTTCTTTCCTCAATAATAATTCCCAAATGTGCCGAATATCATCCAATTTAGATGGAATCTCACCGAGGCGGGCGCAGTGTTGAGTCCCTCCTTTATGTGAGCTTCATGAGAATGCTCCTTCTTAACACGAGGATGTAATATAACCAGAAAATAAGTGCATTCATTCATGGAATTTAAGATATAAGCATTAACTCCTAACCTAATGCACCCGAGCATAGAAAAACATGATCAACTTAATGAAAGTAGAATAAACCATGAGATAACATCAAGGAAACCTGTAACACGCATATGAACATAAGGAAAATACACAGATCAAGATCCATCACATGAGTGTTTCAGAATCACTTCATTATATTTATTATCCAAAATATGGTAGCCAAGATTACATCAAGAGAGTCCCATTTGTGGAAATGTTCACACTAGCAGAGCTTACTTTACATCACAAAGCTTGTCATTACATATTTTAGCCTTTTTTTCCTACTCCCTATCTATCCTTACTTATCTCCCTTTTTTCTCTGTGAAAACCATCATACTCCTAGAATAATCATCCTCCTTCCATCTTAACCACTCATCATTCTCTCCTATAAAATCTTGAGGGAATCCGGTTATGATTGTTATACCACTACCTAGGAATCTGCCAGGTGTCTCAATGTGTTTCCCCAATCGAGTGCCTTCTAGTATGCATTTTCCAGCTAATCCTTAATAACCTCGACTCTTTATCCTTTCATGATAACCATATTGATTCCCTAGAATATCCTTTCCTTGAGTCACAAGTCTCCATGCCTTATCCACATCTGTATCTAGTCACTTTCTGTTTGCTCCCTATGCATCTTTTCCTGATGTCAAAAACTCACTAAGTCCTAAATCCATTCTTCCCTGGCGCAAGCCTTCGTGCCTCTCTAAGAATTACTTCTATGCATGCCTTCACACCCTACTTCCGCGTGGCATAAGGCTTTACACCTTAGGTACTTAGTTACTTTAGGTGCCCATCTATTGTATTAAAAGCGAACTCCCACAATCTATGATGTTGTATTACTTCTAGACCTATTACTAGCATTATGCACACCAATGCTCTATCCTCATGACACACCATGAAATATACTACCAATCGGACCACCAAACAAAGAAGATGTCTGCAGAGCCATAGATTAATGTGTCGTCTAATGAACCTATCACTACTCTATCACCAACACTATCCTATTTCTCAATAATTGTTTCAGGAACTAGAACACCAAGTGCAAGGGTAAGGTATCTAGGTGGTATTAGATGAGTGCCTATGGTCCTTATTCTTTCCTCTTATGATGCACTCTCATCTGAAGTTGAAGGGGATTCTCTTCTATGATTTCTTTAATGGGGATTACCATCTACTCGGATTCTACGACCTCCACGTGAACCTTGAATCCTTTGTGCATCACCTATCTCCACAAATCCATATACTCCTCAATGTTGTGCTTCTTCACTAATTCCCTCTCTCGTGCTTCATTATACTTAAGTCTTCTTTCCTCTCTTTCCTTTTCTATCATAAGGTCTTCCATATTTCACCACACCTATTCCTACCTCCGCACACGGTGGAGGTTTAGATAGCCATAGGTCATTCTCCCAAATCCATAGTCACCAACAAGATCTTAATTACTAAAGGGATAACATGTAAATAAGATCCTCTGGGTTTGGACAAGAACCGAAACTTAGAAACCTCTAGACAAGAATAAGTAGAAACAACATACTACAACATGTAACTATGCAAAGCACCACTCCACCAATGGTCTATTGTGCGTCTCCAATTCACATTGACATCATAGAGAGTTTGGTAATATTCTTATGTCCAAACAATTGTTCTATACCTCTAGTTCCTCTTTGATTCATATGCTATCAGCCACTCATACAAGTCTATAGGAAAACAACAACAAAATTTCTCATAGAGTTCATGATACGAGATGTTCTTTAACCCACGCATGAGCATTAAAATAGGGTCTAGTATTATATCTCGTGAGCAAACACCGGTATTCTAGTTCCACAACCCAACTCTCAATGTTGTCCAAAGTCAACCAATACGTCTTCATCATGCAACATCCTTGCAAAATCTTGAAAAGAGGTCCCGCAAACGGAACCAAAATGTAGTCTCTATTTCTTACTCAAACCCTAAACGTGCTAACACATCACTCGACGAGATATGAGCACTCACCCGAAGTGCACAAAGGTACCAGTCCCTCTTTTTATACCATATTTGTCAATATGTTAGCATGATAATTTATATATTCCATAACCATAAGTAATTAAACTAAATTTATAACAAGAATCATCTCACAACCATAGTGCATAATAAATAAAAAAGGTTCAATATCAAATTCACCACACAATAATAATGAGAAGTAACATCAACAATCAATATCCATCCACAAAGATCCATTATATTAAGTCATAACAAAACCCATAGCTGAATACATTATAATTACCATTAAAAATTCATGCACACAAACATACTAGTAGCATAACTCTGTTATAATTCCGGTGGCCCTCTAAACCATGCAAATCAATACATATATAGGGGTGGGGAATTTCCCTTCACCACCCATGCATTCTCTCAAAATAGGTTGCATGCTCAAAATAGCCATGTGTCGTTACAAAATAAACTAAGGAAGCATGTAAGCTTCACCTAATAATAGATTATCTATAATTAACTCTAGATCTAATCCTATTATTAGCTCAAACTCTGCATGACTCTTGCACTTATTCTTGTTGCTAAAATAGATTTTTCTTCATCCACAAGTCTTTTTGTCCTTATCCAATACATGCTCTACACTCAATCCTATTCTCATCCTGTGCATACAAAATGGATAAGTTACAAACTCTATCTTTTCTCTGGTGTGCCCTTTATTTTTTGAACTCTCATGTGCCTATGAACCCCCTTCCCGCACGCTTTTATCTTATCTACCCCTCCATACTTAGGTAAAAAAAATTACAGTCAACAATATTATATGAGGCACCAAAATCAAACATAAAATTATGTAAGAGCCACCCATTTACAATGAGAGTAGTGAAAAATGGCTCTACATCTGATTGTGTCTCCACAAGAGAAGTACCCAAGTACATTTTAGGAGGTGGCTCTACTACCTCTTCATTTTCTTCTACCTTAGTTTTAACAATTGTGTGGGATGCTTATTTACGAACAATGGAATTTTCTTTAACAACCACATCCTCTTTGAACCCCAAATATTCAAAAGCTCGCTTATTATTCTCAAGGATCCTTAACAATTCAAAAAAATAGAACCGTGATCTTTATCGGCTAAGGATTTGGGCCATGTCACACAAATTGTACTTGAGAAGGGTTGCATAAGATGACATTGTGGGTTTTTTTATCAAAAGTTGTAAATTCTTTCATAGTAGGGGAAAGGGATGAATTATTAGGCACGGGTCAATCTACGGGGTTCTTGTTTAACATACTCCTCAAGGGAGTATCCTTGGGGACATTGGAAAGAATAGGCATCTTAGACTTGGCAACAAGGGTGGGTCCCTAACATTCCAATACACAAGTATCTCGATAATCATCCTCATCATTACTATCTTTTGTAGGTTGGTCACTAGACATATTGGGCGGTAAAAATTTGTCACATTGGATTGATGGCGGGTTCCTCTTCTACACCAAAGCAATTATTCCCACCAAGGGGTTAAGGATTGCCTTATTATCTCTTAAAATTTTTGTCTATCATTGTAACCTATATGCCTATTTTCCCTATCCTCACCCCCGAGATCTTCTTTGGCATGATTTCTAAACCTATTGTGCCTAGTATTTTGATGTTGAGCTTGAGGGTTAGGAGGAAATACTTTCTCCAACCTCGCCAACTTATAAGAAATCATTTTTACAACCCTTTCTAGAGTTTTAACAACCTCTTTAAGGTCAATATACTTTTGACATAAGGTTTTTCTAGGTTAACAAGCTTCACACCCTCCCCCTTAGGTAGTTTACCAGTAGCCTTGATATTATTTTTAATTTGGATAGCCATGGTGAAATTCTTCCTAAGAGTTCGAGGATTCTTATCCCTTAGATAGTAGGTTGCCTTCTTGTCAAATGCATCAGAGTATTTAATAAGGAAAGACTCATCACTGGGCATTATATTATTGGGTAGCCTTATCAAGTTGTTGAATCTGGTGTTGAAATCATACACACACTCATTGAGGTTCTTCTTGATATTTTCAAATTCATAAAATAGAAACCTTGGATTTATTCTATCACCATATTGCACTCTAAATGCATTATTCATTTCTTCCCATGAATCAATTGATCCATCATGTAGAGCTCTAAACCATTCACAAACATCTTCTTCTAGAGTGTGCATAAATAATTTTACATATACATCTATAAATTCAATCTCATAATCATCCATCATATTTTGAAATGGCCTCAAATGGTGACACCACTAACAAAATTGTTACCTTGGAAATTAGGTAGTCTAATTCTAACCTCATTAGGATATCCATCCATACTAGTGAAAGTGATGGTTCTATAAGTGTTAAATCTAAAAGGATGCCTAGGAGGGAGATCAACCGTGTTATTTTACATAGGTTCCTCAAATGGAGGGTGATCAAACAAATATTGGACAAGGGGTCTGGACCAAAGGAGTGTGATCAGTTTTATAAGGATGCCTAGGAAAGAAAGATTCAAAACCAAATCATCAATTCTCATTGGTAAACAAATAAATGGGATCATGGTAATTTGTGCAACTTTGGGATCTAGGCCTTGCCTAAATAAGGAGTGCAAATGGAAATCATGGCTATGTGCTTCAAATATTCATATGTGTTAGAATAGTATTCAGCTAACATTAAATCAAGCTTAGAAGATTGAACACATATATCCTTTGAAATTTGACCTATAACAGGATTCCAAATATGCTTTCTTATTTGTTGTAAACCTTCTAACTCTATGAGGAGCTTCTTTGTAGTGTCATATTTGAAAGAAGACCTTAATCCTTCAAGTTTTCAAAATTGAGAGTTAATCAAGTAAATGAATTTAAATGATATCTGGTTTGATCTATCTTTATCTCGAGGAGTCGTGTTGGCTATATTTTATGCTTGGCTACACATAAAAACCTAGGAAGTCATGGGATAAATCCCCTTCATTTAATGGTGAAGCTCCCATGCATTATGTTTATCTACTCGATACTATTAAGACTAGAAACTTATAGAATTTGTATGAAAACTATAATTATTTTCTAGGATATTACTTTAACCATGAATCTCATAAACCATAGCTTAGTAATTTTGTAATAATTAAATAATTGTGTTTGGAAATATTGCAAAAAAAAAAGGGAAAGGAAAATATAGAATGTGTAGCAATAAATGACTTAAAGAGAAAATGTGCTTTACAATAAGTATATTTCATTGCTTATTTTAGTCGTACAACATAGATAAACACTTTAGAAATTTAATAACCTTCAGAAAATGAAAAAGAAATGAATTCAAATTTAGATTAAAGTAACACAAAGTTTACCATAAAATCCTCACAAAATGTGCAGAAAGATCACTTAGACACAAATTTCTTCATAAATCCACCTTCTTCTTATTCAATTCTAGTTATTTTTACACAATGAGAATTCAAGACCTTCAACACAAAGTTTTAAATATTTTAATTCATTCACAAAATTAAAATATTTGATTGACAAAAATTTCTCCCTCCTTTAACCCGTAGGATTCATTACGCATTTATAGTATCTAGAGAGATAGTATTAATAGGATACATTAATTATTTTTTCCACGCATGCTTAGCAAAAAAATTGAAAGAAGTTGAGAATATTTCTCCTTGAATTTCTCTTTGTTTCACACACATGAAATTTTAATGTTCTACAATTCAAAACAAAATCAAATACCTTGCATGTAGTGTCAATTGTTTCTAAGTAATTAAAATTTTCAAAATAACTTGAAGTAATTGCTTTTAACCAAATTACGTAAGTTTTACAATTCAGATTGATTACTTAAGAACATTGTCTGAAAAATGAGAAGAAAAAGAAGAAGTTATTCCAACTAAAGAACCTCAGTTTTACTTTCTTCCTGGTATTTAACATGTTGATCCAAAATATATTACACTACTTTTTTATCTTCTTTAGCAATAGATGGAATTTTTGTTTTGTACCTGAGGAGTTCATTTGCTAAGATATTGTTAAATCCTTTTACTTTAACTAAGTGAAGTCCAAGATTCTTAACATCATGGTGAATCTTAACTAATTTCTCAATTGAATCACATGTGAAAGGAGTGACGACTTCATCAATTTATTTCTTGATAAGCTAAAGAAATTCCTCTATAGTACTTGGTGGCTTGGCAAGTGTGTATCTTGTGACAAAATAGATACAATCATCAAGATGATCCATAGCTTCATCCACTTCTTCCTATAGAATTTTCATCTCTTCCATCATTTTCTTGAGTAGCTTCATGCGAAAGGAAAGAATTAGCTCCTCTTGCTTACCATTTTTTTCAATCCTTCTAGCACAATATGATATTCAACCAATACCTTCTCTGGTAATGAGTTTATTTCTTTAAGACTCTCCAATTGAATTTCAATAATCCCATTCTCATTGTCCATCTCCAATGCTAAATCCTTCAACTAAGTCAACTTTCTTTGGAGATCATTCAAACTGTTTGGTACCTCCAAGTATTCTTTTGTTTCTTTCTCAATGATTTATTTTATCCATTCATCCACAACCTTAGCTTTGTCTCCTGTTTTTTCAACTTCTGTGATTAAATGTACGTTAAATTTCTCTCCGATAGTACAAAGCTAAGAAGAATACTTAGAAACTTTTGTAATGATTTCACATAACTCATAGATCTGCTCATTTATTTTAGATTTTTCAGCCTTCTCCTTATCAAACTTGAGAAAGAGTGTATCAATCAAGGTCCGAGTTTCTGTTTTAATTCTTCTATGGTTACCTCACCCAAAGGCACCCTTATCACATTTATTTCCTCCTCGGTCAACTCACCTTTTTAATTTCCTATTGTTGGGGTAGATACTTGAGTAAAAATTTTCACCCAATGATTCAATTACCAACTTTGAAGTTACCTTAGGAGCTTTCGATTTCTTCCCTCTTTTATCAAGACTCCTTAATAGTTGTAGGTCCATTTCTTCCAGATTTATTACTTCTTTAGCTTCAGGGACTGTTTGCAATGCTAACCAAGATAAGTCCTAACTCACGAAGTAGGAGCACCTAAATGTACAACCATCTCTTGGTTTGTCATTGTTGTACTAGAATGCAATATCATTTCTAGTCCTTCCCCTATTGTAGTATATTAAAATAACACCTTTTCTAGCTCTTTATTTTTTTGAGTCAACAATTTTTTATCTAATACTTTTTCCTCAATAGTATTTTTTTTCGTATCCAATTCAATTCCTTTTCCTTCTCTACCTCCTTATGAACACAAGTCCCTTTTATAGCCTCTTTATGAACATGATCCTCATGTTCTATTTCAATTCCTCCCTCTTCATAACTCTTCATTTTAACATCTTCCACTTTAGCTCCTCCCTTTTTTTGTGCTCAGATACTTCATGAGATGAGGGAATATCCAAGGTGGTGCCATGTACTTCCTCAAATGATAGGCTAGGTTGGTCTTCTACTTGTGGAGGAGGATTTCCCAAGGCGTAAAGGATGAGGATGGGGTGGTGGAGTATCCACATTTATTGGAGAAATAATAAAAGTAGGAGGCTTCATGGGTGGTATACTTATGTCTATCTTAGTAGTGGGAACTTGTATTGAAGGGACCACTAGGGATGAGGAAACAATTTGAGTTGATGAAGGAATGACCTTAGTAGTAATAACTCCATATGTTGTTGCCAATGTTGTTGATGAATATTCTTCTTAGTTTTATGTTCTGGGATTCTTATGTACTAGTGACCTACTATATCCCTTTCTACTTTCACCTAGCCTTCCCTTCCTTTTCATGTTCTTTTGGATTATTTATTTCATTATTGCTTCTCCTATGAAATATCACCTATCAAGAAGCCATTTGGAGGTGTAGCATGTGATAATTGAAGTTCTTTCCTCATTTTTTTCATGTTACTCTTCTTGAATTCAATTAGTGGTATTGAGAAATTATCACCCCCATTTGATTATAGAACAAGAATAATTTTCCCATCATCCAGGAGATTCTTATGGATCTTTGCAAGACCATAATCAATAATATGATGAACTATTAGTCTATTGTAATCCCTCCTTTCGACCTCAAATTCATCTTTACAATATATCCATAAATATTTTGGTTCCAAGATGTGCATGTATTCTAAAGAAAATGATTTTTGTGCTAATTTTCTAAAATCAAAATTGGCCCTAGCCTCAAAGAATTTCTGTCATAATGATGAAACATTTATTTATGGATATTCCTTACTTTATGAATGTTAGCATAATGATAATTACCAATTGTGATAGGAAACTAACCAATTCCTCTGTGAGACCTTGATTAGAGGTCATGCAGTTCAACCAATTACTCGCATAGTTCCATCAGCACCCACTTGTCATTAGGGTACCTTGGGAGCTTGAGAGGTGCACCTAAAAAGCCAAAAATCTTAGGTAAAATTATCAAATTATATAAAGATACATCCATAATGGGAAACCGTGTCCCACCCACATTTTTTACCCACTTAGCCTTTAATCCATTTTTGAGCTTGCAAATTATTTTGTAGAAGAAACCATCATTTACCCTCCTATACTTCTCGAAATATTCAGGAAGCACCAATTGAGGATAGTATTCATATATGGGATCTTTATCTAAAATCCCCTTATTTTTTAGTCTGGAAAAAGTTCCATTTGAAGCTACAACATACACCAAGTAAGAAGTCATTTTGAAATTGAAAGATTCTCGAACCTCTCTGAGTTGACGATCAATATTATCACTTATTATTTGAGCCCAATTGATCAAAGCACTAGCCTTTTTGTTATTAATTATTATGATGGATTACATCCATGTGGAGAAATGTTTGGAATTATTTTCTCCATTGATTCTACATAATAATTGGGTAATGTCATCAGCTTCTTGAATTAAATTTGACCTTACTATGGTTTTGGGAAACCTATATTATTACTTTGGCTTCTTTGAGTAGCTTGCATTCGGGATCTTGATGTAATCACTGTTTTCTTCTCTCATTTCTCAATATATTACTTTTACTTTGGTTGGGATATTTAAATAGTATTTGAAAACTGACTATCAAGTCTCACCACTAAACCCCTAATGTATCCTCTATTGTTCTAGTGTAAGAATCATAAAACTTAGCACATTCTAAAAAAATTAGGTAACTTGCAATTGTACTTGGGAATGTAGGTTCTTGTATTAATCCACTATTGGTCGTGGGCTTGCATCAAGGGTGTTTTTCATGTTACTTTGGATATTTATATTAGCTCACATGTAGACACATTCCCCAAATTTGTATCATTGATTTCTACAATTTTAGATCCAATGCAGATTCAATTGGATAACCCTTATATTCATACTTCATCTTTCCTTCTTTTGTTTCACTAGATGGCCTAGCTTTAGACTTTTCCTTTCTTTTTTCTCTAGAAGTTCCCTCTATTGCAAGATTGGGATCTTCTTGAATTATAGCTATCTCTTCTACCTCTAGTGAATTTTCTTTTTCTTTAGACATTTTTTGTATTTTTCCCTTAAGTAAGTCCATGTATATAAACTACTGAGTTGTCAATACCTGCTCCTACTTAAGATGTAGAATTTTGAGTTAAACTATGACCTTTATAATGACTTGAATGTAATTTCAATTTTATAAGGATATCCAATGCTTATTTGGTCATCAGAGTTCACAAAAATCATTTGCAAGTGATGTTTCAAGTTTCAAGTAAGCCAACAAATAAGGAAACTTATTTTCACAATAGAATGTGGGTTTATAGGGTGGAGCTGCTTGAAGTTTTAAGTGGGTCGAGTAATAGAGGTGTGGTTTTGTGCAAATAATTGTGAAGTAGAAAGTTCAAAAAACCACTTAATAGAGGATTTTAAGTAGTAGTAGGTTACATTCCTGTAATATGTAGGTATGATGGTAGTAGGAGGTCGAATTTCAACAAAGCATAGGTAGTAGTGGTAGTTCAAAACCCACCGAGTAGAGGATTTCAGCGGTGAGGGGTCGGGCTTTGCCACAAAGAATTGATAGTGGGAATTAATGAGTATTAGAAGTTTGAAAAACCACCTAGCAAGAAGAACTATGAAGAATTATGTCAAACATAAAGGTGAGCAGTGAGCAAGAATATGCCCGAAATGGTCAAAATCGTTGGTTTGTATACTAGAGAAAAACTAGGACATTTCAAAAGTTTGAGATTTTAAACAAATTAAACATTAAAATAATTTTCCCATGTAACCCACAAGTTCTTATAAAAATTTAAACTAATTTCACAAAGATCTTGAAGGAAAAACACATATTTACATAGTAGAAAAACCTTGGGTGGCGAACGACTTTTGATAACACAAATATGAAAAACACAAGGAAAAAGGAAAATCAAAACTGAAATGAAAGGAGGAAAAAAACATAACTATTCACCGGATGGGTTAACAATGGATTTCGAAAATTACTTCGGTTGGTCACTCAAGGAGGTTCAGAATTTTTAGGGATGATTACTTCACTTGGTCAATTTGAATGCTAGGTAAAAATGACGTGGATTACCTCATTACATGTACATTTAAGGAAAATTAGAATATTTCTATGTCATCATCGCTTAAGAGTGGATTTCATGGTTTACTTTGTTTTCTTTCGTTAATGGAGTAAAGTGTTGTCGGAAACCCGATTTGGCTTAGTCAGTAGAAATGTGGGATTTGTATTCAACTTCACTTGACTACTTAACATTTCTTGGATAGTAAAGTAATTCGAAAAGGTTGATTAGGTAAGGACTTAGATTTTAGGATTTTGATTCAACTTTACTTGATTGCTTTGTAAAGATTAGAAACATTGGTTTTCCGCAATGCATGGATAGTGGTATAAGTCGGGCTTTAGGAACAAATTTACTCAATTACTTTAGAGAAGTAAAATAGTAGTGTATACCCACATAATATTGTTTAGTGAAAACTGATTTTCACTAAGGACTTACTACAAATTTTAAAGTAAAGTAACTTGGAAAACCCGCATTATTGATGAGCTAAATACTTAGCTTTTATATATTTTGAGCAATTTTGGGCAAGTGGGTATTTTGCAAATGTGACCAAGCAACCTCATGTAACCTCTGAAGGAATCTTGATGAAAAAATTGTAATTCAAAAGAGTTAAGGAAAAACAATAAACAAAATTCTTATACAAAGGTACACAAACAACATGACCTCAAACAACACAAAGGAAAAAGACCTCAAATTTCTAAGTGAAATCTTGGGGACACCATTTGGCTCCATCTATGGACATATTTATTTCTATCAAAATGAAATAAATAGATATGAGATCCCAACATCTCTTGGTTTCAATTCTTTTCATTGGGTTCAGGGTCAAGCGAAAGGAAAAAAAACACAAACACAAAAACAAAACATTGAGACTTTATTTATGTACATGCAAGGTTTTACCATGTATCTCAGTTCTGAAAATCTTCAAATGTTTCCCATTATATGGCAATTGAAATTCAATTCCATCTGATAGGAAAGGATGAAACTATCTATTCCAAAGAGCTCTTTTTATCATGAAGGGGCCCTTTCCATAGTGAATCAAACTTTCCATGCATACCCTTTGGCTCATTTTTCTTATCCCATAAGAGAACCCAGTCTCTAATCTCAAACTTTTTTCCCTTGGCCTTTTTTCAAACACTTTCTTGACCTTCATTTTATGTTCAGCCAACCTATCAACCACCTGAATATGCACTTCTTGTAACTCAGATAAGTACATAATTATTTTTTCAAGTGCATCTTGGTAGGTGACATCTTCAATGGATTTTGTTAATTATAATGCAGGGGAGTTCAAGAGTAATAGGAACCTTAGTTCAACATTCATTCCATACAATAATTGAAAAGGATACATACCTATTTCCTTCTTGGGTGTAATCCTATCATCCCAGAGTGCATCAAAAAGCTTCTTGTGCCATGTTCTTTGATTTTCATCTACTAACTTTCGAATGATTTTATCAATTTTTTGTTTCTTGACTCAATTTCCATTTCCTCGAGGATAATAATTTGAAGAATGCACTAACTGAACACCATATGTGTAAAAAATCAATTATCTCTTTAGAGGACAAATTTGAAGCATTTTATGTGACTATATTATGTGGGACACCAAATATCACAATTATATTTCCTTGATAAAATTACACACTTCTTCAAAAGTAGCATGTTTAACAGGAATAACTTCTACCCATTTACTGAAATAATCAGTTGATGTGAGAAATAGTGGTGACCAACATCACTATAGGAGGATTTATCATACCAATGAAATCTATACCCCATTTTTGGAATGGCTCATTAATCACTACTGGTTTTAAAGGTAATGTTGGTAACTTCACACATCCAACAAATTATTGACATGCTTGACACTTAGAGACCCATTCTACAGTATCTTGAAAAAGGGTAGGCCAATAATACCTTTCCCAAAGGATCTTATGTGTAGTAACTCTTGCTTAAGAAGTGGCCTCACATGCTTTGTCATGGAACTACTCCAATAAATTTTCTTACTAAGCTTTATCCACACATCAGAGAAAGACACCATCAATTCCATTTTTGTATAAACCATTGTCCCAAAGAACAAAGTCCTTTTATTTTAGCTTGATAGTATGTTTTTCCTTGTGTGTTAGGTGATATGGGCATTCCCATATGTTAGGAAGTAGGAAATCTTATTATACCATTCATCAACTAGGTTCACAAAGAGAACTGTAGGAAAATATTCATCAAGTTCTTCTTGAAGTGGAGAGGTTTTTCATCTTGATCATCTTGCTTCCTTTTTGTCATCAATTGGAAAATACCTCTTCCTCTTACTATTTGGTTGGTTTTATATCAATATCATACTCTTACACTTTAGTCACCCAAGTGCCTCTCAAAAGCCCCAACTCTTGTTGTGTCAAGATAGATTTGACAAGAATTTGTGTACATATACAATAGTATGTGTGGATAGAATATAATACCTAAATGATTTGCATGCTTTGACAATTGCATATGCATGATTTTCCATAGGTGTGTATTTCAATTCATAATCCTTCAAAGGCATACTCATGAAGGCTATAGGGAGATTCAATTATTTCCTCATTCTTTGCATTAAAATAGCTGACATGGTGTGCTCAGAAGAATAACAATAAAGGATGAATTCCTTATTGAAATCAGGTGATACTAGCACTGGTGCTTCAGCTAAAGATGCTTTGATTTTTTCAAAGGCCTTTTTCCCTTCATCATTCCATTTAAATTTCTTCTTCTTTTCATCATATCAAAATGTGGTGAGTTAGTTTAAAAAATATGGAATGAATCTTCTGAGAAAATTTACCTTACTGAAGAATGAATGAACTACCTTTTTATAAGTTGGTAAAGGTAAGTTTTGAATATATTTTACTCTTTTAGGATCAATCTTGGTCCCTTCCTTTGAGACAATGTGTCCCAAAATCTTCCTTCAATAACAACAAATATTGATTTTTTGGGATTAAGAGATATCCCATGCTTCCTACACTGAATGAAAACCTCTTCTAAATCAGAAATGTGGTTACCTCTTACTTTAGAGAATACTATCAAATCATCAAGGTATACCACTATAATTTTATCCTTCAAATGAGAAAATTCCAGATCCATTTCCCTTTGGAAATTTTCTCCTACATTGACTAACCCAAAAGGCATCTTTTGATAAGAGAATGTTCCCCATGGTGTGGTGAATGTCATCTTGTATTGATCTTCCTTTGCTACCTGTATCTAATTGTAACCTGAAAAACCATCTAACATAGATAGCATTTCTGAACCAGTAACTACTGTAGGGTATGATCCATGATGGGAATAGGGTAGTTATCTTTTAATGAGGCTTGGTTTAGATTACAAAAATCTACACACAAGCGTATCTCACCATTATTTTTCCTTATAGGTACAATATTGGCCAACCATTCTAAATGATGAATAGGATAAATTATTTTCATCTAACAACTTTTGGACCTCAACATAGATTGTACCTGAAATAGTTGGATTGTGTCGGTGGAGTTTCTTCTGAAAGGATTTTTGCCCTGCCTATGCAATGGAATATAGTGTTGTACTTCCTTTAGCTGATATGTCTTCAAGTATTTATAGGACCATGCAAAGACATCAATATACTTCCTAAGAAGCTTTGTGAATGTTTCTTGTTCTTTATCATGAATAACACTTTCCAAGATTCACCATCTTGGGTTCATCCTCAACACCCAAATTTAATGGTTGCACTTCTGAAGAATAACTCTCACCATATTCTTTATTCTTCTTTAGGAACTGATCATGTTTATCAAATATTTCTTCTAAAGAGACTAAACCCTTAGGAATTTTGTTACCTTTCAATTGAATTATCCCTTTTTATCATCATGTTTAGGATTAGTCTCACCACCATTGTTTGGCATGGAGGTGAATTTATTTCCTTTAAAGTATAATTCATCAAAGTTATCTTGTTTCTCAAGAATTTAAGCTATATATTTATCATCATTGAAAACTTATCACTTATCAACATTGTTAAGGGATTTTTGGGTGATGGATCATCTCTACTTTATAGTCACCTTGTCTAAATATGGCAAGAGGTTGATCTGGATTTAGAAGTACAAGATTACTACTAAAGAATATTCCTGGAGTTTTATCTCTAGGAATGAAATTGATGGAGAAGGATGAAAAGTCAAGTGTGGCAAACAACACTCTATCCATGTAATGTCTCATCTTATCTCTCTTTACTTGGTATTGACCTCATACCTTCTTTACAATGATTTCAACATCTCTTGTGCCTTGAGTAGTTTCACTCCTTTCTTTTTATCTTGTTCCATTCCTAACAATAAAGCTTCATATTCTACTATATTATTAGTATTTTCAAACATTAATTTGTAGGAGTATGGATGTACCTTTCCTTCGGAGATATCAAAACAACACTTGCACCTGATCCAAAAGAGAAACAACTATCATCAAACTCTAGAGACCAAATATTTTATTCTTCTTTGGTATTTCTTAACCTCGGCTTTGGAATTTATTTTTCTATTCTAAGTAATAGACCCATGATCTGATTCTTGGAAGAGAATATGAGATCTAGGATCTTCAAGACTTTGTGACTATGTACTTTGAATTCTTCTCAGGTTCCAACCTTTGATTCACTCCTTTGATTGGAATGTGAGCACATGACCAATCCATTTTCACTTCTCCCCCAACTCTTTGTAGAAGTTTCTACTCAGCAGCATCCCATAGGAGACATGAATGTTTGCTACTAGAATTGTCATCTTAATATTTTTTAGGAATGCTACCAAAACAACTTATGCATATTTAATTTTTCGATCAAAGGAACTTGTCTCTCCATGTAATAACATCTACCTATTGTTTTAGTTAATATGAGTCCAATATAATGTATAACTTTATCTAGCATGACATTATCAAAAGCATCCTAAATCTAAGATGAATTACTTAATTTGAAACCATTGATTAGCAAAGACACATAAAATGGTTCAACTCTTTCATAATATGTGGGAGACGTGATAGTTACAACATTATTCTAGGGAGGATTGTTGGGGTTAGGAAAAATTCCCTTTGTTGTATTATTGGGTGCATTTTTGACCCATTTCTCTGAACATACCTAACTAACCTATTCAATTGGTCATGGAATGATCTCAAGTATTCAACTTCTGACATCTGGATTTTGGTTTTCTTAATATGATCAATGATATCAAAAGAAGGGATAGATGCATTTGGATTGGCTTCAAGAACATGAACAATTGATCTTTGTGGTTAAGAAGAAGAAGAACTTGCATACTTATCTTTTGGAGCTAGAGAAGAAGGTAGAGGACTACCTCTTTTGAGAATGGTAACATTTGACTTGGAAAGATCATCTCTCTCTCTTCTTTGTTCATTAGCATAATTTCACCACCTTGTTGAGCCTGAGATATTGTAAACATTGAAAAAATTATGACCATAATCATCTTCAAAAGTTTCATCATAGTCATTTTATGATTCATAGTCTAGGTAGCCAATGTTGGAATCACCAAGTAGGTCTACAAAATCATTAATTTTATATTGATCACAAAAACTTCTTGATCTTATTCATTCATTTCAACATTTTTCTGGGGAAGCTTTAATTTCCAATCTTTGAGGAGAAAAAACAATGTGGTTCTGATTCATGTTCTAATTATTGAAATTATGTGTAGGTGTGTTCTAGTAGGAGAAGCATTATTTCCTTGATCCATTTCCTTCTTTATCTACAACATATAATTTTCCAATATTTGTAGTAGTGGATCAGAAGTACTTATTGAAGTAGAACCTTCAACTTTAGAAGTCATATTCTTGATTTTACCAGCCATGATGATATCATCCTCCACTTCAACATAAATGTTTTGAGCTTCCAACAAATTAGCTAGCGTGCTCTACGTAGCTGATAACCAACTTCAAGAAATAAAGAATTAATGAAAAATACTTTCTGATTTTCATCACTAAGGGAAGTAGTAGGAGGAATCTTATAGAGTATCCTTTGAAATTTAGAAATGAAATCCTACATGTGTTCATGGTTATTTTTTAAGCTGGGCTAACTGAGTAATCAATGTACTTAAATATTCTGCCATCTTGAATCTTTTTAAATGGTGCATGGTGGTCTAAAGTTAATTCAGGAACCAATGGTAAAACCATTCTCATCTAAGTCATGTAGAGTTTCTATGAAGATCCTAATACAGACACATCTTCATGTTCAACAAAAATTACTCCACAAGATATAAAGAATGCAGCCAAATGATCATCTAGATTCTGTTTACCATCTCCATAAAACTTGGGGAAATTATTTCTAGATCCTTTTGGAAAATCATGGAGAGGTGGTGTTAGATTAATAGGTCCAAAAGCCACGCCCATGGGACAGGAAGTTTTTTGGCCATTCTTATAGGGATATGGTTGAGGAAATGGATGGATAATCCATCACCTCTTTGGATTATGTTAAAACTAGTTTACAAGATAAGTTTACACTCTTCTCACAAATGAAATTATTTCTCTCCATGTTATTGTATGAGGAGGATGGTTGAAATTAAATTTCTATTATAATCTAAATAAATGGTCAATTCTACCCTGAGATCTACTTACCCATGTAAATGGATGACCTCTAGGATTAAGGAGTTGGTGATAAATGTGTATTAGATTAAGTAGGATTTGATCTTATAGGCAAAATACTTAGTCAAATGGTGTGCAACAATTTAATCATGCAAATAATTTTAAACTTAAACTCATAGTTAACATGCATAAACAACTAAAAGTTCTTTAGTAAGGATAATGCATATATACTCAACTTCATGTTGTGGGTTTGCATGCAAGATTTTAATTTGAGATGGACCAAAGTAGACCAAATATTTGGTTTTAACTCCCTTCTTCAATCACAAAGACTTGAGTTTAACTGTCATCCAAGTTTTATTTTTAAATAAGAATCACACGGGAAGGCACAAGTTAGCGCTAACTTGGAGAAAAAGAAAATGTCCAAAGAAAATATTTGCTTGTGTCCCCAGTGAGTCGCGTAAACTATTGGCTAGATTTTATGCTTGGCTACACACATAAACCTAGGCAGTCATGGGATAAATCCCCTTCATTTAAGGATGAAGCTCCCATATAAGATGTTTATCTAGTGGGACTATTAACACCTATAACTTATATAATTTATGTGAAAACTATAATTATTTTCCAAGGTATTACTTTAATCATGAAGCTAATGAACTATAGCTTAGCAATTTTGAAGAAAGTAAGCAGCTATGTTTGGAAATATTGTGAAATGGAAAGGAAAATATAGAATGTGTAAAGCGTGGAAAGAGATAATGCACTTTAAAATAGGTAGATTTCATATTTTATTGCGCAGTCGTACAACATAGATAAACACTTTAGAAATTTAATAACCTTCAGCAAATTAAAAATAAAGGAATTCAGATTAATATTAAAGTAACACAAATTTTACCATAAAAATCCTCACAAAATGCACAACAAGATCACTTAGACACAAAGTTCTTTAGAAATCCACCTTCATCTTATTTAATTCCAACTAGTTTTACACAATGAACATTCAAGAATTTCAACACAAAGTTTGAAATATTTAAATTCATTCACAAAGTTACAATAGTTGATTGCCAAAAATTTCTCCCTCCTTTATCCATAGGATTCCTCCTACATTTATAGTATCTAGAAAGATAGTACAAATAGGAGACATTAATTAGGATTTCCACATGTTCTTAGCTACAAAACTGCAAGAATTTGAGAATCTTTCTCCTTGGATTTCTCTTTGCTTGGCATGCATGATATTATAATGTTCTAAAATTCAAAAAAATCAACTACCGCGCATGTAGTGCCAACTTTTTCTAAGTAATTAACTTTTTCAAAATAACTTGAAGTAATGGATTTCAACCGAATTACTTAAGTTTTACAATTCAGCTCGATTACTTAATTACATTTTCTGAAAAATGAGAAGAATAAGTTATTCCAACTGAATAAACTCATTTTCTTTTCTATTGGTATTTAGCATGTTGATCCAACATATATTGCACTACTTTTTTATCTACTTTACCGAAGCTGGAATTTCCATTTCATACCTAAGGATTCCATTTTGTAAGATATTGTTAAATCTGTTTACTTTAACCAAGCTAGGTCCAAGATTCTTACATAAATAAACTCATTACCAGAGAAGGTATTGGTTGAAGAGTAGACTGTGCCAGAAGGATTGACGAAAAAGTGTAAACAAGAGGAGATTATTCTTTCCTTTCACATGAAGCTACTCAAGAAAATTATGGAAGAGATGAAAATGCTAGAGGAAGAAGTGGATGAAGCTATGGATCATCTTGATGATTGTATCTATTTTGTCACAAGATACACACTTGCCAAGCCACCAGGTACTATAGAGGAATTTCTTTAGCTTCTCAAGCAATAAATTGATAAAGCCATCACTCCTTTCACATATGATTCAATTGATAAATTAATAAAGCTTCATTGTGATGTTAAGAATATTAGACCTGGCTTGGTTAAAGTAAAAGGATTTAGCGATATCTTAGCAAATGAACTTCTCATGTATGAAACAAAAATGCTAGCTATTGCTAAAGTAGATAAAAAGTAGTGCAATATATGTTGGATCAGCATGTTAAATACCAAGAGAAAATCAAAGCGAGGTTCTTCATTCGAGTAACTACTTATTCTTCTTCTTCTTCTTCTTCTTCTCATTTTTCAGAAAATGTCATTAAGTAATCAAGCTAAATTGTAAAACCTAAGTAATTTGGTTGAAATCCATTACTTCAAGTTATTTTGAAAATTTTAATTACTTAGAAATAGTTAGCACTACATGCAAGGTAGTTGATTTTGTTTTGAATTGTAGAACATTTGAATATCATGTGTGCCAAGCAAAGAGAAATTCAAGGAGAAAGATTCTCAACTTCTTATTTTGTAGCTAGTCACATGTTGAAAGCATAACTAATTTCTCATATTCGTATTATCTCTCTAGATGCTATAAATGTATGAGGAAGCATACGAGCTAAATGAGGGAGAACTTTTTGAAACCAACTATTGTAATTTTGTGCATGAATTTAAAGATTTCAAACTTTGTGTTGAGATTATTGAATGTTCATTATGTAAAACCATTTGGAATTGAATAAGAAGAAGGTGGATTTCTAAAGAATTTTGTGTGCGAGTGATCTTGTTGCGCATTCGTGAGGATTTTTATGGTAAAAGTTGTGTTACTTTAAATTTGAATCTGAATTCATTTATTTTTCATTTGTTGAAGGTTATTAAATTTCTAAAGTGTTTATCTATGTTGTACGAATGCAATAAACTATGAAATCTACTTATCAGAAAGTGCATGATCTCTTTCCTTGTTGTTACTACACATTCTCGTATTTTCCTTTCCCTTATTTTCTGCACTATTTCCAAACACAACTGCTTAATTGCTACAAAATTTCTATGCTATGGTTCATGAGCTTCGTGATTAAAGTAATACCTTAGAAAATAATTTTAATTTTCACACAAATTGTATAAGTGCTAGTGTTAATAGTCTCAATAGATAAACATATTACATGGGAGCTTCACCGTTAAATGAAGGGGATATATCCCATGAATTCCTAGGTTTGTGTGTGTACTTGAGTATAAAATATAGCCAACAATACACCATTAGAACATTGAATTCTAGAAATATTTAAAATTAAATCTGAAATAAATACCCTACAACACTTCACAAGAAGTCGATAAATATCACCTAAGAAGTATTTTACTAGGCCGAGAAGTATATGAGTTGTTACCTGGGAATGGTCCTATGTTGTCTAAGTCCCATCCAAATCTATTGAATGATAAAACCCCTGCTCAGTTGTCTTTCAAGGATGTGGTACGGGGGGATGGTAATAGAAACTAGGGTTTACCAGATTCCAGGCATAATAATCCTATGGTTCATGCTAAATCAATCCCTTCAGTGAGTTTTGGGGATGAGGTGGTTCAATCTGAAGCTGCATTCAAGAGGAATGGTCTGATTTTTGTTTTAACAACTTCTACCCAAGGTTGCATGTGTTTCATGCCTGGATTTTGATTCATTGGGGCCCTTTCTTAGAAGGTAGGTTGGATATCTTTCCGAGTGCATGTGGTTTTTTCATTGTTGCATTTGCAAGTGCTTCTGATAGGGATTTAATTTTTGGGAAGGTTTGGGAATTTGAAACCCATATGTTATTGATGAAACCCTGGTTTCCTCTCTTTAACCTGGTTTCTAACACTTTCTATGTTAAACCGGTGTGGATACGTCTTCCTTACTTGCCCCTTCAATTCGTTGGAGAGTTGTTTAACTACCATTGGTAACACTTTAGGGAAATTTTTAGCTATTGACCCAAAAACCAAATATTTTGAGCACACCACTTATGCTAGAATCTTGGTTGATATGGATACTTTTGTGGACTTCCCTGCCACTATTGAACTTAAATTTGAAGATAGAACTTGGATTCAAAATCTGGATTTCGAAGGGTTTCCCTTTAGATGCAAAACTTGCTTTTCTATTGGCCATTTAGTCATGATTGTCACTTGGTTAGAAAACATGCTAAAGGTAGAAGCTCTTGGTGGAAGAACTCAAACCCTAGTCACCTAGTGGTGAATGATACATTGGATTGTGAATCTAATTCGGTGTCTAAGGAATCGGTTGACCTAGATGAGGTGGAAGTGCAACAAGCTGTTAAAAATGTTTTGGATCCCTTAACTGGATCCCAAGACCTTGTGGAAAAAATTGAAGTTTTGATACCAATCCAAAGAAATGAAAATGTAAATCCAAATATGGAAGGGGATTGGCAAGTTGTCTATCATAAAAAGAAAGGTACAATCTCCCCCTTAAGATGCAACTAAGATCCAAAGGGAAGGGGCCATATTATTGAGATTGTTGTTGGTTTTTAGTTTGTTGTTGTTTGTTTGATGGTGTTGTTATTTTGATCTTCTGAGTGCTGGAAGAGGCTTATTTTTCATGTTCCTCATTGTCTCATCTTTCTCTCCACCTTTGTACGGGGTAGGGTCCCCTTAACCCTCCTTTACCAATAATAAAAAAAAAACGCCAACAAACACAAGTACTACAAAACATACTTTTTATTGTGTGAATTCAGTTTATATTTACAAGAAGCGCAACACATACCGATGATCATTTGAATTCCAATTTATATTTACAATAAATGTGACACATACCGATGATTTTTGAATTCCAATTTATATTTATAAGCATGGAAAGAGTTTTCAAAAATACATATAAGAATAGCTCCCAACGAGCAAGTAGTAAATCATAGGTAATTATTATTTTGAAAACATTGGTAACCTTCCAAAAACATAAATGAGATAATTAAGAGCTCGTCGAAATGGCGGCATTAGTGTGTTGGCTCCTAGAATTTACCCACGGGATTGAGTAGTGATTTAGAAAATTCTTTTGATAATGATGGAGGTGAAATTAATATCGTCATGCAACAAAGATTTATCCAACATTTAACTATGACTTAATCCTAGAAGATGATTAGGAGGCACCTAACTAAGGGATCGCTTAACTCGCTACTTTTGGCTCTACCTAAACTAGGGTGAGAGGATCTGAGGGTGACATGAATGAGGAAATGATTATTGTAATTAAGTTTTCTTCAAGAAATGGGTAGATAAATTTTAGCCAAGTGTAGTCATGGATACAAAACACACTCATAAGAGTAGTCACTTAGGTATTTACACACCTAATGCGTCAAACAAAAGTCACTAAAGACAAATAGAAAATGGTTTCCATACATCATCTCTCGCATAAAAACTAACAAAGGGGGATTTTATGATGTTTGGACACTAATCTTCAAAAATCAAAACAAATACATTTATGATTACCAATGGTAATGTAGTTTTACAGGAAAACACATGTGTAATATGCACGGGACTAATGTGCTTGTAGGAATGGGATGGTAAAGTACTTTAGTTAGAGAAAAATATGGAGGATGGTTGATTATTTGACAATGGCATGCCAAGATTACCATGGTTATCCAATATTTACCACAATTTGAAGAAAAAACAATCAATTCAACATAATCCTTGAAGTAGCATTTGCATTCATTGATACTTAATTCCTACAAATGTTGCTCACAATATTAAAGATTCCTTACACAAATACTTGAGCTAAATTCTTGATGAGGAGCTCATAACCTTTACTTAATACACCCATAACACCCTTAAGGGATTAAAAAAACCTCTCACAAGTAATGTTTCCACTAGGAATTTACAACTGGAAAAAAATATTGTGAAGCATACCCTACTACACAATATCCATGCACTAACCAAAGAAATGCAACAACTAGAAGTCACTTTTGTGCACTCCAAAAATGAAACTAGCACAAGATTGTAACAAATATTATATTTCCTTGATCATATATTCAGACATACAATAGAAATTATGATTAGATAAAAAAATGATTCCATTCATATGATTTTTAGTAAGGGGACATAAACAAATGCCCTCAAAACCTACTAATGGTTGTACATCACAACCACCTTAGCATATTTTTAGAATAATGGAAGATTGCAAAATGCTCTATAGGCTAAAGTAAAAATTATCAACAAACTTTTCCAACCATCGACCCATAGAATGAGGATAGGCCCCCATTATTATACAAGCTCATTCATGAAGAATATACCCAAATTTACGCTACAATAATAAGAGAATGTGTATCACATAACCAAAGATTTTCTAAAAATGGAGGAGAACTCCTCCAAGAAAAATATTCTTTTTTATTTCTCCAAGATGGACGGATGATGTGAAATGATGACACTTGAGGAGGAGTGGAAGAATATTCTTTTATCTTTCAACAAAATTTAGTCTTCGGAAAAATTGAATTTTTTTAGATAAGACTAGTGATGAATGGTTCAATAATTCTTTCTTTCATGATTAGTTTATTAATTCGTTTTTTCAAATCTTTCCTCCTCGTTCCTTCAAGATTCTAGGTATACATTCATAGTTTTATCCTCCGAATTATTTATTATCCTTTCATGGTAGGCATAAAACCTTTCAAATATTTGAAGGATAGAATATTCATCGTGCCCCGAGTGATAATGGAAAATTATTTTTTGTCTGTCACCTATTCTCTCAAATTCCGTAGAAACATTTTTCCCATTTTGACCCTTTTTAATAGCTTTGTAATCATTTTCTCAACTGAAAAATATTTGGACAACATATAGGTCAAACGCCTTAGGTGCTTATGGATTTCCAAAGGGCATAGTCCGAAAAGCTTAATCATATTGTAAATATTTTCTCGCCCTAAGTTTCACCACACTACTTGTCTCAAAAAAATTATCCAAAAGAGTATCAAATCCGTCAACATACGGTTACCTTCTCCTATGCCTTTTTGTGAGTTCTAACACAACTCTCTAGGGTTTCTATCCTCAACTTGATAGCATCGTAATACTCATATTGGGTTCAAGAAAATTCTGGGAAATATCCCCTCCTTGAAAATTATATTATCTTTCAAGCTTATAAGGGCTTGTACCTTAGGCAAAATACCATTCCACATCTCATGTTCAGCTTCACACTTGTCCAATATTTCCTTGGATGATTATATTTTATCGATTAATTGGGAATGGTGTTTCACACACTCTTTGATTATTTCTTCCCCTCAAGAACTAATTCATTCTCCCACTATACGCTTACCTCTCCTCTATCACCCAAATCATTTTCTCTTTTGATATCATCATAAGTGATCTTAGGAACTTCGATATGTCTCGCTTGGGAAGTCTTAGTCGGCTTCCTTACTAAGCTAGACAAGGATTGATTCCTTATTTTCAATTCCTTCTTTGTTTCTCTTGTATTCATAATTTTTGGAAAACTCCTTCCACTACAATAGAGAAGTCATGTTTAATTTCCTTAGTGGAGTGCTTTCCCAAAGGGATACCTATGACCTAGTATTCAAATGGAGATGCTTCAACTCTGAGTACACTAGATTCAGGATCTGCAATGTCCACAAATATTTCTCTTTACATTCCTAAAACTTTCCTTAACATAAATCTTTCCCATTTGGGTGGCCTAAAAGGGTTAAGAGTGATAATACTCTGCAAATAATCATCATTTAGGTGAACTATGACCTTTTTCTTCCTTGTGAGGGTTGTTCCCATCCAAATTCCCATTGGTGGCCCATGTTCCCCTTGTGACTATTGTAATAGAGTTGTGGAGATAACTATTAGGGCTCCTGGAGGAAGGAGTTGTGGTGGTGCTTCTTGTTTTCATGTCCATTAAGTTCTCTAGAGCACCTTTTACAATGGTTCAATAAGGTCATCTCTTACTTCCACTACTTCACACTGATATTTTACTTCTCCCTCCCTCATAATTGAATATGGTTGGGAATCAACCTCAATTTCTGCTTGTACCATGCCCCAACCTATTCCCTCTCTGGAGGAAGACTTTTCATGAGGATATTCCTGATGAGATTCATCATCCATATGAACCGAAACCCAACAACTTCTGTAATCATTTATGTTCCCTAAAGGGACACTATAACTACTACATCTTCATATTTCCCTCGCACATATCCCATTAGAGTCTCTACTACTTATGGTTGCAATATTGTCTCTTCAACAGGCATAATGGTGTGTTCAACCCTTGCTCATTACTTTTTATCTTCCCTACGCCGCAATAATTGAAACCTCCTAGGGGAGAGGTTTTTCATTATTTTTGTTTTCAACTCATCAAGAACTTGGTTGAATACCTATTTTGTTGTTTATTCCCTTCATTTTTTTGTTGATTCAAAGGGATAGAGAAGAACAATTAAGGCGGTGTTGTTCCACAAGAGGTGGAATGTGTACTTTGGTGGGAAAATAGGGGTTTGGGTAACAAGGGTTGATTCCACAAGAAGTGGAATCACTAGGGAGTGAGGAATGGTAGGTGGAAGAAAAGGAATACTTAAAAACTACCTCCTTAGTTACTTTCACTTCTTCCACATAATCACATTCTACTACTTCCGACCCTTTTTCTTCATAGGAGATGCACTGTTCTTCCTCTTTTTCACCCCTTTTAAGGTCATGTAAACTTATCTTGAGAAAGGTTGTTGTTGGTTCTCAAACTTGCACTCATGTCTTGGATCTGGAATAATCAAGTCATTTGAGACAATAATGGAACCCTATCTAGGTTGTGGGGCCTTGTGTGCTTGAGACGGATCTCCGGAGAAGGCCAATTCCTCTATCTATTTCTAATGCTACTATTACTCCTAATGCTGAAAGGGAAAACTAAGCTAACAGTTCCAAGGAATCGGGGATAAAAGGATAAAAAATGGAAAAATAATCTAAGGAAGGTAATAGCACTGAAAAAGAGGGATGAACATCATATGCTCGAGTGAAAATGAATGAAAGGCGTCAAGGGAGGCTAGGCACATGTAAAGACGGACCAACACGCATTTACATGATCAATTTTCATGAAACACAACTAGAAAATGGCAATGCAAGGAATGTAGAATGACACACCAAGAAAATAGAGTAAAATAAAGGCAAGAAGAAGGAATGCAAACACGCTATGATAGAAAATAACCACAAAATGATTCTTCTATTACTTCTAGAAATGCATGATCGTTACATTGGCAATCGCAGTCAAGTATTCACATGCATGAGTTAGATCTAGAGGTCTGCAACTCAAAATACAAAGATAAGAAATCCTTAACAAAATGCATAAGGATCCAAAGTGTCCAACGTAAACAATGATCCCAGCTCTTACATTTATAGATGAATTGGTGGAAGAAGAAGAGGAGGGAAAACCCAAATTTGAAATGAAACCACCAATAAGAAGAAGTTAATGCCTACAGATCCACTGTAAACCTATCAAATTCACTTCCCCAAGTTTGTTTGGCATGTTAGAGAATGAAAGAGGGAGGATTAGATCAAATCGAGTGGTTGGAGCAATCATATCTGCTCATTAATGCCCAAAAAGATATTTTCCCATTTCTCACCTATCAGATCCACCAAGAATTTGAATTTGAATATCTAGCATTGTAACCTACATCATAAGCTATCGATTGAGACTATGTATGTGCCGATTAAATCTCTGTAGAAAAATATATGAATGAAAAAAATTTATCACAACCACCTGCATACGCAAGACACATGGTACACATTAATTGATTGCAAAGATGGTCAATTATACAAAAGTGTTTTATCATTTTTGAACATGTCACTCACTAATTTTCTGCAATGACTCGACACCTTGTTGGCACACTTTGATAGTTTAAGTGTGTGTTTCACTTGTTTCTTAGATCGTTTCTTTCAAGTGTGTTGACGAAACAAATAGGGTAGCAGGCGTAGGAGGAATACTTGTTCAAATGTTGGTTGTTGGGTTGTTGCACGCGTATGACTTCCGAATCCACATCGATCATGAGAGATTCCTTTTGGCTAGGAGGAACTACTGTAATGCAAAGCAAGACCACCGAAGGAATTAAACAATATGGGCAATGGAACTGCCTAGCGTATGCTAGATCGGGAAGTGTGATACTTCCTAGATGGATGTCATCCTTGTTTTAAAAAATTTAATGTCAGTAAACAAAGTAATTCCTATTATAATTTGAAATGATTTAGGTATCTCACTTAAAACACAATAAGAAATAGATCTAATCTAACAAAGTGCTAAGCTAGAATAGAATCCAAAGGTAAAACGATTGGTTCTAGGTTCCGCAGTTTGTCAGAGGTCTCGGGTAGATCACAGGTGGATGAGGGTGAGATGAAATTTGGTGGGTAGATCCCTGTTCTGGGCTGTATGGGAAAATATAGAGACCGATGTCGGTTAAGGGTAATCGCGGCGTTACAGTGTAACCGGTAACCGTGTCGCTTAATGTGGAAATTTGGAAATGCCACAGAACAAGCTTTGGGTCTCCTTTGTGATTACACAAAGGACTTTGGTTGGTCGGGATGAAGTATTGGGTGATTGGGGTAGGCTTTAGCGAGGTTTTTAATGGGTATATGGAGGTGGAAATTTTGGAGAAGGTCAATAGGTGGCTAGGTAAACAATAGATGATAAAATGATGATGAAATGAAATAAACCATAAAAGTATGACGTTATACTTATTTGGATTCCGGTCCCGAATGCATGTGTGTGAGGGAAGGAGGTGCGATGAGAGGTTTGAAGGTTGCAAGTGATCACCAATCGAAGGAAAGCTTCGCATGGGTGCATGTACATTCATCTTTGTTTGGTTAGATCAGATCATGGCTGGAATGGTCATGGCAGAAATGATGTTTGATCTCCTTACTTACATGTGGATTCTCACTGAAATTCACTCTTTGAAGATGTGTTATCTCTCTGAGATGTGTTAATTCTTGCCAACCTTCTGCTACTTGCTTCCAACTTCCAACTTCCAACTTCTAACCTCCAACCTTGAGAATAAGGTTTTTTGGGGTTAAAAGGGTAACCGACGGTGGTTCCATCTTAACCAACGACGGTTAGGGGTAACCATGCGTCGGTCAAGGCGGGATTTCCTAGGTTTACTAAACTACGGAGATCCTCTTGATTTCCTTGGATATTGTGTCATTAACCATGGATTAGACTGGGAGCTTCTTGTGAGCATACGGGAATGTGGTTAGAGGAAATGTAGGCATTGATTTTTAGGGTTTGGGTAAGTCTTAGTTAGTTATGGCAACTTACTAAGAACAAGTCTTAGGTTGAGTTGGCTTGGTGAGGTGTCTAAGTGAACTGTATGTGTGGATATTATTTAAAATAAGATATTTAAATAATAAATATAGTGCGGATAATGCATTAATTTAATTAAATTAATTAAATTAATATTAGTAGGGTGAAAGGGGCCATGACTAGGTGAATGTGATGAAGGGTCCTTATTCGTCGAGGGACCAAAGGGGAGTGTGACCTAATTTTAGTGTCTATAGTGTGGCATACTCAAGTGTGTTAGATAATGACATGACATGGGAAGAGATAGGAAGGTGCAAAGGTATGGGCACGGAAGAACAAGGTGTGGGAGGATGAAAGAAAGAAGGCATGCGTAATCACAATGCACATGGAGGAAATGGGGAAAAGCGGTGAGCGGAAAACGTATTATCAAGGCGTAACTATTACAAAGTAATGCATTGGGCACACGAGAGGGCCATGGACTTAGTTGATTGAATAAATTGTAAGGTGTGTGTGCATGATTAATAGATTGATAGGAATAAGGTGAATATGCAGAAGATGTGCACAAGGTAAGAGTGGAACAAATAGGAAAAGTAAAAATGGAAAGGGGAGAAAGGGAAGCACGTAAGGGCAAGTGAGGAAACGGTTACCAAGTGAATGTTCCAATGAGACAACTTAGGTACACGCCACTTGTAATGAAGATATTTGAGCCAGAATATGTATGTAAGTTGTCCAAATAAATAGGAGAGTTACTTGGATAACAGGTGCCCCAAGGGGAACTTTCACATGGCTTATTTCTTTGGATTTCTTCAAAATATACGTTGCAACCATTTCTTTCCCTTTCGGCTCTGGAGGAGATGTTGGAATAACCTGCAAGGGAGTAGGATCAATAACAAGACTTCTTATTGTACTCTCTTTGAGGACATCTTCTATTTTTCTTGTTAATTGGGCAAGGGAGGTCCCGGTCTTGCTAATTTGAGTACTTACATCATCTCTTGTTTGGGATAATAGTAACCTTTTGAATGAGAGTTTAATTCCTTACTTCCCCAAAACATCCCCACTTGTATGAACCTTACAATATGGAGGGAAAACATCATCAATCAGTTCGTTGACCTTATATTCTCTTAGCACAACAATGTTCTATTGGCTAACATCTACTCATCGTGAGAGTAACCAATTTAGAGATCTTTTGATGATACTAATAGTCCTATTATGGTTTTAATTTTCTTCAATAGTCACTGATTAACTTCTAGAAATGTTGAGAAGCAACGTTATTCTTCACATAATCATCATTGATTATTTTATTGTCATCTTCGGACCTTCTTATACTTGGATTATTCTAAAATCTTCCATTTGGGTGAAAGCCATCCTTAAATAGTTCCTTATTCTAACCTCTCCCTCATCTCTACAATCCATCTTGTTATCTTCATAATGAGGCTCATGTTCAATTACATTGGCCGCAACATCTTGCACAACACACTTTATATCATATGCGGCCTAACCTCAAACTTGTTGAACATGAATCTTCCCATTTTTGCTTACAGCAATTTTTCCCTTTGAATATTTTGGCAAGTATAATTCCCAATGAAAATGGAAAAATTAAAAGGGGATGTGAGATTTTTACTTGGAAATAATTTGGTGCATTTATACCAAATTCCTTACTAATTCCATCAATTCACATTTATCGTCTATATTTCGGGAAGCATGTAAAGGTGCCCTTCAAAACCAATGACCTTGATGTAGGAAAAAGTTTGGAATTAGATGAAATAACATCCATACTGAGTGATGATCCACTTAGCATTCTAGGAAAGTCTCTCATTCTCCCAATTATATAAAAAAATCACATTAATGGTGTAAATAATACATTAAATACCCGCCTAAATTACATAGCATAATTAATTGATCTTAGTTTAGGAAATAAATTGTAAACCCCGACATTACCAAGGTCTCCTTCCCCTTATAATTTGGGAAATCCATATGAAAAGCAATGTTGTAAAAAAGGTATGAATACATGTATAGTTTTGTGATCCTAGCTATTTCACCCATGACAATCCGAGAAACCCTCGTCATTTTCTCATGAACAAATTTGCTTATTAACTTAGCCCATGGAAGAGGAGTCTTGTTTTCCATTATGAGTTGAATGAATTTAAACATCCATTCATGGAAGAGGTTGGTAGATTTCATGCCCATAAATGTGTTCACGAATGTAATTAATTCCCCAAATTCTTCTATAAACTCACTCATGTTCAACTTCTTTGGAAACTTAGTGACGTAACTTCGAGCTTTGACCAATCGGTTATCATTCAAAAACTTAGTTAACCTCCCCACCTGTAGTATTTTTGCATTGATTTCATGCTAATAGCATTTTCTTCCCGTCTCTTCTCATAAAGATAGAACTAGAGCTCCACTTCTATCCTGAACTTCTCTTGTTTTAGGGTTATAATTTTGGGAACACACCCATACGAGCTCCAGTCATTGTGTGGCATGGAGAAAAGCAATGACAAGGTCAATATTTATATTATCCACGCAGTCATAAGTTCACTTCTATCTAGGGCATACAACCTTTATATAAATTCCTCTAGTTCGGCATTAACAAGGTCAGAAATTTTGCTTCGTCAGAGTGGAATTGAGATTGGAACAGTCTTCGGGGAATTTAAGAGGATCTTCATTGCTACCACAAATTATCACAAAACCCCTATCCCTCCCAAAAACTCAAACTATAGCTCTATACTTTGAAATTCATGGGAATGAGGGTACTCTTCCACTTACCTATTCGAATTAAGCTCTAGTACTCATTGAAACTAGAAAACCAGTTCAAATTCTATCTAGAAACCGACACAATCTTTCCTTATCTTTCTCAAACACGCCTCATGCTTTGATTCTCCTAGGGTTTCTTCAACACTTCCAAATTCATAGCTTCAAATACAAAGTGTGATTTAATGTAAAATTTCCATACTTATTCTCCTTTAATCTTTTCATTAATGTCGAGATCTCACTCGTGGGAGAATTTCTCATAATTTGTAGTTTTTTCATTAATTGTTGAAATCTTTGCTTTCTGTGAGAACATGCCATATGGGTTCCTCTTTCCAATGTTTCCACCCTTATGTCACCAATAGGTGTACATCTCATCTATTTATGGCCCAAGTCAACCCTTGATGGGCCTCACAATCAAATTGCAAGGGGCATACACACAAACTTGCAAAACTGCAATGCACTTCTCTCTGTTCATGGTCAGCACACCACATGTCTTATTGACTAAGTGTATACTACAGGCCTTAGATTCAATCTTGCATTTTTCACATATGTACACATAAAATATCTTGTAACTTTCTTTCACCACCCTCACTCCCAACCGTATGCCACATATCCTCCTGTGATTGAGTCTCATGGTTGGGAATAAAATTTGCATTTTACTCAAACGAAAGCTTACAAAGGGTACAAAGTGTGATGTACATTTCTCTCAAGAGTTCCGAGATTATTTCAATATTCTCTTTCACGGGCCTTGGGGAGGGGATTACATTTTGCATTTGCATGAAATTTTTTAATTTTACAAAACGAATAAGTACCCCCTGAATCAATTTGGAACATGAAATTGCCATTTTCTCCATCGTCTTCAAACCAGGATGATCCAAGTAGGGAAAAACACCTTAAGGACAACAAACAACATGTGAAAATACACGGACTCAAAGGGAAATACCATAACCACTTACAAAACCCGAGAATATTATATATTTGAACTAGAAGCGACCAATATTGGGAAGAAAACCATTTAGATGGTTCCTTGAGTTTACATGACAATTATGGGCACCAACACATCTCATCCTCCTCTCGCCCACATTGCATTCCCCGTTTTCCATGTCGAGTTACATCATCCTTGGCATTGACCCAAAATATGACCCCTTCCTCCTCTCTACAACTTGGTCTCCTAAACCAAATCCCTCCTCCATCTGCAACTCGAGATTGTGTCATTTCCCAACCCCTTTTCCAACAAAAAAATTAGACTTTATGGTTTTATCCTTTTAATTTTTAAATTAGGTCAAGATCTTAAATTAGGATAACTTTAATATAATATTTTATTATAACTCTTATTATTATTATTTCCTTTATTTTAATTAAATTAATTAGTTTTTTAAATTAATTAAGGTTTATGTTAATAATTAGGTCCTCACTAACTAAGGGAGTTCTTTAATTAAATTTTTGATCCATTAGATTAAATAGGATAATTGTGAAACATTAAATTAGAGGTCGTTAGCTCATTTTTGGAGGATTTTGTAAATGTTTGATGCTTTTGGGAGATTTTTTTAATTTCGAGAAATCATTTTTCTGAAACTAATTTCGATAATCTCCATGTGTATGCTATTTTCTCACACTTTTCTAAGTGATCTTGAAAAGCACAAATGTGGTGTTATCTTTTGTGTTTTCTCGTCTTTTCACCACAGGAAAAATTATAACCCTTTTTTGTAGGACTTTCTTATGAATATTATTCTCAAAACTACTAATTTTGTGTTTTCTTATTCATGGATTCGAGAAAAATTTATCACCTTTTTATTAAACATTATAAAACTTTCTTAACTTAATTTTTTTAGAGACGGGTTTATCCCCCCTCCAACTATAACTATGGGAAGTTCATGGCCATGGGTTAGAAAATAAATATGAGGAGTACCACAGGAACCCCAAAATAGCAACACCTTGAGTGAACTATCCAACAAAATAAGATCCACACCTACTTGACTAGTATGCCTTTGAGAGAGATTGGATTCAAAATCATCCATAATGGTAACCCCATTTTGATCCTTTAAGAGGAGTAAAATCCAGCTTATCATATCAAAAGGGGTAAATTAAATTCAGAAGCAAGCAATAGTATTGTGCTCGCTTGGATAATCTTTTGGCGGTAGGGAGAGAACTATTTTCTAGAAAGCCCCTCCTTGACCAAGCTAACTTAAGTTTAGAGGGCCCTCCTCGACCAAGATAACTTAAGTTTAGAGGGCCCTCCTTAACCAAACTAACTTAAGTTTAGAGGCCCTCCTTCCATAACATCATTTTCATCTATTTTTTACGTGTTAGTGATTTTTTGTTCCACACTCATATCATACACTCTCCATCATCATCTCTTTTTGAATCTTCCAAATATCCTTCATTTGTATTTTTCATCATCTCTTTTTGAATCTTCCAAATATCCTTCATTTGTATTTTCCATCATCTCTTTTCGAATCTTCCAAATATCCTTCATTTGGATTTTTCATCATCTCTTTTCAAATCCTCCAAATATCCTTCATTTAAATTTTTCATCTCGAGTTCATTTTTACCTTAGTCTTAAATATTTGGATCATTTTCCCAAATTTTAAGCAACTTCTTCCCATCAAAGTTAAGCCTTGAGTTTTGGATACCCACATCCTCACTTGAGCACCTTCATTCATAATCTAAGTCTTGACATCTTGATATCCACTTTATCATGTTAAGCATCATCATGATCTTATTGATCTTTTGTTTTCCTAAGTCTTTTAGTTTAACACCCGCATCATTAAATTCTAAGCATTTGACCATTCTACTTCTACATATTTAACATTCACTTTGTTAAAATTTTGACATCTTCATATTCTACATTCCTCTCTCCTAAGCATTCACATTGCTATGAGTTGAGGTCATTAACCACTCAACCCCCTTTCATATCTTATCTTTGCATTCACCTTGTTGAGATTTGGTATTTTAACCATCATTCCTACACATCTTATTTCAAAATTCACATTGTTGTTATTTTAGTACTCCCCTTTCATCATTAATCCTCTTCTATATTAACACTCATTTTATTAAGAGTTGATAAAACTAAACTTTTCACTCCTCTTCCATCTTGGACATCACTTCGCTAAGGTTCAAGTATTTTATCATACCTTTCTTCGTTCTCCTCTTATTTCAAAAATGGTGGGTTCACATGGGACATCAAACAATGAGTTACTCAAAACACTTCATGGGATGATTAAACAACTCGTCATGTGGCTTCATACCTTAGTGAGAAGTCAACCATAGATCCAATCATGTTACCTAGAAAAGACACTACTCCACACAAATTCAAACATTATTTTACATCCCACGGAGAAATTATCTCTAACGTCTTTCATCAATTATCAAAGGATAAACTGATAAAATATCCAATCACAAGACCCTTCTATAAAGGAGAACCCAAGCCTAAGTGGTATAATGAATTGAAATATTGTGAATACCACCGCATCAAAGGCCACTCTATGGATCATTATATAATTTTATGTCATTACGTCTAAGACTTAATTGACGATAAAGTCATCAAATAGAGATCGACGAAAAAAATTGAAATCGAAAACACGTTAGCTACCACAACTTATAATGAAGAGTTAAACATTGTCCAAAATTATTTACATGATAAAACTCAACGAGATCAAGATGAAAAGGGTTAAGGATCTATAAACCAAAACCAATCAATCTCTCCTCTAGATGTTCTTCCATTAGTTCAATCAAAAGTTAAACGTGTTTTGCATAACAACCTTCAAGTGTCAAACGAGAACTTGAGATTGCTTCAGGACTCCTTTCCAACCAATGATACAAATTAATACTCTAAAGAAGAGGGTCCATCATCAAGCATCGTTGATCCTAAGTATATCCTTTCAATGCTAGCTTCTATGTCTAAATTTTCTAGTCTTGTTATAGAAACACAACAACAACAACAACAATAACTTTTTACACTTAAAAAATGCATCCTTCCATGTCCATAATACCTCAAATGATCAATGTCGAATTTATTAATGTTTCACAACAATCATCCGATGTATAGCCTCCATTTTTTTACATAACATTATTAAACATTCAACGATGATTCATACATGTCAAGACATCCACATGTGTGTACTCTACGAGGTGTTTATACCTAGGACTATTATCACACAACCATTTCAAGATTTAATTGTAAATCTATCGTCAAATAAATTAATCCACTACCTAAAAGGAACAACATTGAACATTTTCTCTTTGTGGCTTATAAGGATCCTCGGTGTACATCTAAGGATCCATTATTAGTTCCTTGCATCATTCCACTCATAGTTGAATATGAATTTCAATGTATTCTCTGCATCAAAAAAATTTCTCCCACATCACATAGGTTTTTGATCTCATCAAAAACTTATCCAATCATTCCATTGACTTGGACCTCATATGCCCAAGTCTTGTAAATCAGGACTACTTCAATCAATTATTTGTCAAAAATATTTCGATTGCCTCCATTAACATGGATCTCATCCACTCAATTCTCGTAAATCCCGATCATTCAAATTATCTAAACATGGACTTCTTTCATAATCATAATTCCAATGTAAACCCTCATCCACAAAAACTTATAAAAATTAAAATGTGTAAAAGGAAAATAAAAATCCATATCAAACCCCTCTTTAAAGAACTCTTTAAAAATCAAAAGAGGAAAAGTAAAAACATTTTATCCTGGGTACTCTCCACACTAAGGAGGTTGCTTTCATGGTCAACTCATTTAACATACAATTTTAATCGTTTCATCCATCGGCGAGATATCAAATCATGACATCATCATTTCTCCACATTCTTCTCCTATATGACACGAGTTAATAATACTCATTTCAGGTATTGTGTGTCTCATCCCTGTTATGGTTTCTACCATTCCAGATATTTTTACCTATGGTTTTTTCTATAAGCTTACTGATGAAAAATTATTCTTTCAAACAAGTTATCTCTTTAACAAAAAGCACTAAACTTCTTTACCCAGATCTTTTGACCATCCATCTTTGTCTAAGGTGTTGAACCCTTACGTCTTTCTGGTCGCATGAGGCTAAGATTTGGGGTGAGATGTTCATTCTGACAAGAAAAATATCAACATACAAGGAAAAATCAATCTAAAATACAAAAAAATATCAATCATTACACCTTTCATCCTTCACAGTCTTCGGTGATGAGCCCATACTTCTTACTAGTAGTATGAGACTAGGAAAGGAGGAAGGTATCCTTACTCACCTATGTTTTATCTTCGGTGTTGATCCCTTTCCTCTTACTAGTGGCATGGGGCAAGATGTAGGGGTCATTTCAAAAAAACATCAAACAAAATAAATCCTTTGGAAAATCTACATCCAAATTGTTTAATCATACACATCCCAAGAAGGTGCTTATGTTAAGAGAGAAAACAATTCATTTAACCAAATATTTTCAATGAGTAGGGCATAAATGGATTTAATTCTATTCAAAACCTATAAAGTGAAATCATCTAGGAATCATTCAAGTAATCTTGACTAGATATGAGTCACGTTTTCCCAAATGAACCATTGTTACACCTTATATTTTGAAATCCATCATCGTCATTTTCATATCAACATTCTCTCATTTTTCACGTCCTTGTTGGCTCTCGGTGATGATCCCTCACATATTCCTATTTGTGTTGAGTATGGAGTGGAGTGAAACATCTTATCACTATATCATTTGCATTCTTCCAATGGAATGAAATACTTGTAATTGTTTGAACATGAGTTAAGATAGTGCACCCTTTACCAAATCAAAAATATAAAAACATTAAAAAAATTCAAAGTACAAAAACATTCAAATATGTTCAAAAATCAAAAACATTGAAATATGTCCAAAAATTCAAAAACATTCAATTATTTTCAAAAACTCAAAAACATTCAAATATGTTAAAAATCAAAAACATTGAAATATGTCCAAAATTTAAAAACATTCAATTATTTTAAAAACTCAAAAACATTCAAATATGTTAAAAATTAAAAACATTAAAATATGTTCAAAACCAAAAACTATATAAAATTGACAAATACCAAAAACACTATAAAAGCGGCAAAAACAAAACATTCAAACAATGTTTGACAAAATCTCAAAGAATTCGCATAACACAGGTTCAACAATCTCACCACTTGATAAAGCAATACTACTTGTTGTTCCAAATCATCTTCCGACAATTAATTTTCTTTTTTCTCGTGGTGTAGATCTATTTTCGATTAAAAACAATCAATTACCCTTTCCCAATATAACTTTTCTTAGGGAACACTTGGATTAAATCCAATACATATCATGTTTTAATGGGATCCGAAAAGATTGTTTTTAGAGTGTCCAAGATCACTTCGCTCTTTGGCTTGGTCCAATCCTCTTGCATTCTAAGAAATCTCTTGGGTACATTCATATCTCGCCTAATTCTTCAATGTAGAACACATTAGGGGGTGTCATTAGACGTCGTTATTGCCAATTGTGTTTTTCTATGCAGTTTGTCAACATTGTCACGATGTTTTTGTTAGCATGTTAGTGTTATTTTGTTGTACTTTATTATTGTAAACCAATTATAGATGAATTATTAGCATCTTAGTTCACATATAAATTTGGTGTAGTTAATTCTTGTTCATATTGGGTTTGTTTGACATGTTTGTTTTGTGTCTTTGAGTCACTTGTACATATTGTGTTATCATCCTAGTTTATTAAATAAGCCATGGTGTGTTTTCCTTTTACTATGTAGTTCGGTTTGTTTGTTAACTTTTCTTTTTGTTTGTGCTAATTGTGGGTGCTTTGTTGACATAATTATTTCTCCATAATAAATCATGGTCACAATAATCATCTACTCTCTTCTTCTTCATTACTCTGGACGGTTTTTTTCGTGGATTCTTCTCTCTTCTCTCACGTGATTGACTAGTGTCCTATCGCAATGCTCACTAGCTTGTAGAAGAATTTTCCTCCACTAATTTCACCGCTAGTGCACAACAATGCTTCACTAGGGTAAATTGGGTGTAACAATAACGTCGTTCTCCTTTCTTTACATCACAATTTTCAAAATCTTCACCAATTTATTAAAAAATTGCAAACATTATAAAAATTCAACAAACATTCAAATAATCAAACAATCCTAAAAATTTACAAAATCATTGAAAATATTTCAACAATTCAACAAGATAAAATCAAACTTTTAAGTACTACCCTAGTGATCATTCCAATATTACGACTATCATGATACCTCATCTTCCCTTTGCATGTTAATATCACTTCTTTGGGAAAGTAAAATCAATTGTTTCCTTCGTGTTATAACTTCACTTGGGGTAATCCTGAATCTCATTCCCTCCCCTGCATTTCATAATTTTAATGCTTGAGGGAGATGATTATTTTTCACTTTCAGATCAATCTTCAATGCAAATTCAACAAGAGTTTCATTTGGAGTGTTTAAGATTACTCCACTCTTTAGTCTGATCTTATCCCCTCGCATTTCTAAGATATTCCTTGTGGAAATTCACATCTATGTAATCATCATTTTGACACATATTAGGGGCATAGCTAATTGTATTATGTTCAAAGTAATGTTACATTGTTGATCGTCCTTTTTGACTAATTACATGTATTTCGTTATCATCTTGGCTTCCTTATATCTTTTTACATACTTATATGTTATATATTTGATTTATTTTCCTTTTTATCTTTTCTTTGTTATGTTTGTGTTTGTTTACGTACATAATGAGTTGAACATCTTGATTCTTTCATAATCATGGTGACAACTCTATTTTGCAACAACAAAATAAGTTTGATATAAATTTCATTCTCTAAATGATGTTCATGCTACGAGCACAATCCCTCCCATCCTTATTCAAATTCCTTGTCTTCTTCCTATCAAGTGGTTGTCCACCACTTTGTTGCGTCACCCACCTTGAGGGGGAATTCCCTTACCATTCTACTTGTTGGGGCATCCAAATTCTTCACCTCATTTTGCTCACTAGTCTTGCATGTGTCTACTATCTTTAAAATGTTATTACTTTGTAATAACACTTTAAAGAGGGGGAAATGTAGACACCCTAAAAATACATACCTATTTCTAGCTTATTCTTGGATTATTCATATCCTATTTGCATCCCTTCAGAGTTAACTAAGTTAATTCCATCCCATTATAATTAATTAAATTAATTATATCATACTAGAGTACATCCCTTTAGAATTAATTAAATTAATTCTATCATTTAATTCACAACCCTTTAGAATTAATTAATTTAATTCTATTAACCTTTTGAAATTAATTAAATTGATTCCCACACCCTTTAGCTAATTTAATTAAACATTTATTTAATAACATGGTCTTCCCACTACTTATTTGGGGCTTCCTTCGTACTAAAAAAGTTTCAAAAAAATTTTGGAATGACTTACTAGAAAGATTCCAAAAGAAATTGGCAGGATGGAAAGGAGCCATTCTTTCCAAAGTCTTTGGAAAATGTTTACTTATCAAAAGCTACCCTCAAAATCTGCCTATCTACATTATGTCTTTGTATAACATTCCCTCCGCCTTGAGAAAAAATTGAAAGAATTGAAACACTTTTATATGGCAAGGAATGGAGGAAAATTTTAAATATCACCTAGTTGCCTGGGATCAAGTTTGCACTCCTAAAAGGATTGGGGGCTTGGGCATAAAAGACATTAGAAAAATGAATATGGCCTTAATTGCAAAAATGGGTTGGAGATTGCTTTCGGAGGAACAACCTTGGATAGATCTCATTAAGGCTAAATATCTAGAGCAACAAATAGCTTCCTCCTTCCTACATTTTGAATTGCTTCCCCATGGCTCCATTTTCTAGAACAACTTGATTCTTACCAAGAATTTTATTAAGCAAGGTTGTAGATGGAAAGTACAAAATGGTAGAGACATCAGTTTTGGAGTGATAATTGGTCTAATTTTGGCCTCAATGATAGATTTGGTGCAGCTAAGGAGAGTCTCGGAACAAAAATATGGTACTAAGATCATAGATTACATGGAAATTCATGGGAATCAAAAGAGGTGGAAATGACTCTCTCTTGATGGCTTGGATTTGAACTCTATGTTGTCCTCTCTTTAGGAGCAGCTGGACCTCATCCCCTTGAATCAAAGCGGATGTCAAGGATGAAATTTTTGAGACAATTCTAGAGATGGGGACTATATGGTTAAATCTGGGTATAATTTGTACTTTGAGAATACCCATAATGAATTTAATTGGAGCAAAATATGGATGACTGAGTTAACCCCTAAAATTAACTTTTTCTTTTGGCTTGTGCTCTAGAGGTAGAATTCTTACTAATGATAATCTGATAAAGAAATGATTCATTATACCTAATAGGTGTCATCTTTGCAAAAAGATTCTAAAGATATTAAACACCTTTTTATCCATTGTGATTATGCTACCATGATTTGGAGCTATGCCCTATCCAAGTTCAATGTTCTCTGGATGGTACCTAAGGACTTCATCCAATTCTAGACCCAATGGAATCCTCCTTTTAAACATTGTGTTGTGTGAAGACTTTGGAAACTGATCATGCCCCATATGATATGGAGAATATGGAAAGATAGGAATGATATCATCTTCGGGAATAATAAGCACCGCAAGCTCAACTTTTCTAAGATTGGGCATGTTGTTAAAGGTGATATTTGGGAGATTTAAACCCCTAAAAATAAGAAGTATTATGTTGAAAAAGAGTACATCCTTTCTAATTGGAAGATTGGGAATCGCTAGTTTGCATATTAGGAATACCTCAAGCATTGATAGGTCTTTGGTCCATGGATTCCTCCCGAGAAAAACTGGTATAAACTCAACTTTAATGGCGCTTCCAAGGGTAACCTGGTCTTGCTCTGCATGCGGAAGGAGTTATCAAGGATCATAAAGGTTGTTTAGTTACTTTTTCTACGGTAAAATGGGGATTCAAATGAATCATTATGCTAAAGCCCTTACTTCTCTTTGGGGGCTAAGGATTTCCAAAGATTTTGATATCCAGGACTTAATTTTGGAAGGGGACTCCTTAATATCATCAATCATTTAAACCAAATTTCTCCTCCTAGCTAGACCATCAAGGACTTCATTTTGGAAGCAAGATATATTTTTCAAAAAATCAACAATATCATCATTAGACATACCTATAGGGAGGGAATAAGGTTGCGGACACTTTGGCCAATATGGGCATCAATATTAATCTTACCATATGGGATAATGCAAACAACATCCCTAAGGAGGTTCAAACTAGCATTAATGTGGATAATAATAGAATCACATACATGGATTAATTTTAATTATGACATGGAGTGGGTCTTAACAGAGGTGAAAGATCTCACTTGTGTGATTTATCCTCCTTTTTATGGCCACATTAAATCCATCAAACCTCGCATGACAGTGGGAGGTATCTCAAAAAAAAAAATAGGACAGTCATAAGAAAATATGCAGGACTCTTTTCCGAGGGTTTTGAGTAGGATATTTGTAGAATTTGTAGGAAGAAGAAAATGGGAGGGGCACCATGTCAATTGGAGCTGAGTTGTGACCCAGCCTGGAAGAATACCAAGGTACTTTGGAACCTCTTTCACAAAGGAGGCATTTCAAGTTTCATTGAATGAATTGAGTGGTCGTGACGAACATTTCGGTTCAATTGCTACGGATTGGAAGGATAAGAGGGTTAAGTATGGTGGGCATAGGGTTATAGTCAACGAGGAGCTAATTGTTGAGGCAATAGGCTTGAACCGGAGGTCTAACGCTTTTTTCAAGAAGAGAATTGATAGAGGTCGCTAAGGCCAAGAAATTATCTAACGAGGGCGAAGAGCTAGAGTTTCATTCACGGGAATAAGGGTAAGCTCTATTCCCACGCCATATGATGAAGTGATGAATATGATGGTAAGATATATCTCTAGAATGGCGTTATAAAACAGTCCTGTTAAACACCTTGTTTTTTTAGACCATTTTAGAAGGAATTTGTGATCTGCTTCCCACATTACCTTCTCAACTCCCTTCAACACTCTGTTCTAGATTTTCAAAAGCACTCACACGCTATTCCTTTACATCAGGGCCTTATCTTTCTACTCTGCAGAAGCTTTGTGTTGCTAAGTTTCTGGCTTCCCACCGCTCCTAAAGTGAGTCGCTGCTACCACCTCCTCTGCTCCCACTCCCATTCTTTCCACCCCTTCCAAGTCCAAAACCAAGAACCCCATGAAAACAAACACCCCTCTCACTGGCAAGATTCTCAGAAGCTCCAAAGAGATGGAGGTTGCTCAAAACTTGCTTCATATCAGCAATGTTGGTATTGAAAAGGCCCTGCATTAGGAGGAATCTCAAGTGCCTAATAGACTGGAAGCCCTGGAGAAAGAGATGAAATAGATGAAGATGGACCTTCAAGCGTATGGAAAATTAGAAAGGGAAAAGAAAGTTTGATGAAGAGAATGACAATGCCAAGGATCATTTTCTTGATATATACAAGAAGTTGAACTCTCTTAATACCAGACTGGGGAGAGCTAAAGATAGAAATGATCACAACATGGCTATCTTTAAAGCCACAAGTGATTTTTTAGAGCAGCAAGTCCAGATCATTGCTATGCTAAGTGGGATCCCTGTAACTATTTGGGGGAATGAGAAAGAGAGGAGTATGACCATTTCGCAACTAGACGCTTCGGACTCAACGCACATAACCACTCGGCGTTTTTACCTCGTTGCGAGATGATCCGATCCAGAATTGAAAGAGCATCCAAGAAATAGACTCACTTGGGTTGGCGGGATTTGATAAAGTTGTTGTTCTTTTGCGTTCTTTTTGTTGTGATGTTCTTTACTTTTTTGCGGTTTTGTTGCGGCATGTCCGTGCCCTTTTTTTTGCTTCTTGTTGAACTGCTCTTAGTTACTTTAGGAAACATTGTTATATCTAGATTTTGATCCTTTTTGTAGAATCTTCATAGTTATATCAAGCTAATGAGCCCTTTATGTAACAAGGTATAGTCCCTTCAAAAATATTTACCAATAATAAAAAAACATGGTTAATTATCCTCTCACAACTCATAACTAATTAAATTAGTTATTTAAATATAAATAATTATATTTATCTACTCACACTCCACTCAACTCTACTTCTAGAATCCTACAAAAGTGGGGGTAGGAAAGTTTCCAAACAACCACCTTCTCGAATTAAATCCAAACATTCATTTCCCCGCATAGATGTAATGTATAGAACAAATCCAATGGCTATTTTAGGAAATTATAATTATGAACCTGTAACCCATTCAAACATTGATCCAATATTCATGGCCTCACCCTCAACTATAAAAATCAAGTCAATCCTTGTAAGTTTTGTGTAATTGTATCCAACACGCCAAAATTATCATCCACATCCTCATGTCTGCCTTCTCATAACATTTTCATTTCTACATTCAAAGAATAATTCAAGAGCATCCATAATCCATCAACTACAAGATTCTACAAGTTCAAATACTTCAAGCAATCTTACTTGAGGTTTTCAAGGAAAAGATTGGAGGAAAGGTTTGTTGTGTTTATTTGTTTATCTTTCATTTTAGTCGATTTTTCACTACTTACATTCCCAATGTAGGCAAAAATGATGTTACAAAACATAGATCTCGGAAGACCTAAAAACAAGGATGTTGAGAGAACCATGTGAATTTGTGGAGGAAAATATATTCTCAAGTGGGATATTCAAAACTAGTAGACACCCATTTTCCATTCTAAACATAGAGAATTTCCTAACTTTTGCCCAACATTATGAATCGATTCGATGACAATTCGGGTAGATGATAATTCATTCACGCGTTTTCACTCCAAAGGGTATCTCTCAATTCCTATAAATTCCCACTAGTAACAATATGGTGATCATCACTCGGGAATTTTCCTCTCAAGAATGGGAAAGAATGGATTCATATTTGTAAGGTTTAGAAATTGTATCATGGCTAATATAATGAAGGAACTATTTTTGTGATCCTCTCTCCATTAAATTTTCCCTCACCATTATTTCCAAGGTGAAGATGACAAAGGTTGAGATTGAGAAAGAAAGAGCCCATTAGGATAATGTTTTCCCATTGATATTTGAGATGATTTGCCTTGATTCTCAATCTTTGGTGAGAAAGAATGTGTTCGCATCTACCATTGATAATTTGTCTCCTTTGTGGTTACACATAATGAATGTGAGGTGTGAAATGGTGAATGATGCAATTTCAGAGCTCAAGTCTTGTGAGAAGCTAGCATCTGACATCTTGGAAGAAATCAATAAAATTGTGCACAAGATTGGATCCCCTTAACTTAGTCAACATTCATCCTTGGATGTCCTCCTAAATTCCTTCTAAGAATTGTTCCAAAAAGAGACAGAGATCCTTTCTCCTTCAATGAGGATACATTTGAATCCCTCGTAGAGATTAGAGGCTCCATCTCTAATACTATAGGAGATCATAAAGTATGGTTCACACAAAGTGAAAATCCCTTGGTGATATTTCGATACTTGGATTAGTTCTTTGGAGTATGTTTGTGTCCCACAAGAAAAGGAAGTTACACTCGCAGTGGCTCGGTTAAAAAAATATTTTAAGGGAAAGGATTTCATCCTTGGATCATTTCATAAAGTCCATCGAGAGTAATCTCTTAGCCATCGAAGCTTATTCATATTCAGATTGATCACTTCTCTCTTCTTCCTTCTCTCTTTACATTCTAATTATTCGTTGGGAATGTACTTTTTGGATTTTTCATCTTATTCACTTAAGTGACATTTAATTTTGCATTGTAAAAGTTATTTTTCATAGAAAATAAAAAAAACATTTGTATTCCTATGGGAATATGAACAATCACAAGCGGTAGGAATATGAAAATTCACTTGGGGGAGATGAAGAGACACTTTGTAAGGCTATATATTGGGATGGATTCTCCATTCCAAAGGGTTAGCTTTTGTTCTCCTACTACTACAAGAAAGAAGATATTTTATTTTATCTCATTGTCTATGTTTTTCTACTTCCTACTTTCAAACTATACAAGCTTTGTAATCTTGGACAACAAAGATAGAACTTTGTATCTTTGAGGAATAAATCAATAAAACTTTGTGTCTTTTATTTGTTAATATTTTTTTGCTTACACATTTGTTTCTTTTCATATTGAAAGTGGACCTAGTCTAGTTAATGTTTGTGAAATTTTCATCTTCCTACTCACAACCTTGACCCTCCCCTTATTTTGGTATCTCACATTTACCTCTTTACTAAATTCATCCATTGTATTTCATACAAGAAATTTTCCATAGGTTTAGTGGAGTACTCCTGTGTGATCCCCATCCTAACGGCCACCCACAAATTTTGTAATTTCAGGCATTCAATAATCGGGAGCCTCCCATTCCCAAGAGGAGTGGCCTATTCTTAGAGCATTGATGAAAACTATTAATTTGTCCCGCAACAAATTATTTCGCCAACAAGAAATTTAATCAAATATTTTTCATATTCATTTGAAAAATAGTATAATTGATTTGATGTTTTTAATTAGAATTATCACATGTTTTATGCATTATAAAATTAGTGGATCAAATAGTTTGATTACTTCATCCATGAGTAACTCGAGTAAGCAAGTTGTATGATGGGGAAAGTTGAGGATTACTCAATGGGCCAATTTTATATGATGTTGCCAAGTAGGAAACTAGTACTTGATATTAATCTATGGATAAAGTTATAGATGTAATAACTTGACACCAAATCCATTATGTATGAGGGGGAAAGGAAGCTGCGTGAATAAAACATATCACACCAAGATTGTGTAAATAATGTAATCAACGAGCCCTTGAGGTAAAAAAGAAAACACTAATATGGGATGCAATGGAATATGTTGTATACACAATATTTTCCATGCTTTCTAACCATTTTTTATGTAGGGGATGTTGATACATTCTCCTCCCGAACATGTGCCTTAAGGGGCCTCTTTGGGATTGGGGTCCGATTGGACTTGATCATGTGGGATAGACCATAGTATTTGAGAGATGCCACTATCGGTCTTAATCACCTTATATTTGCTTCATTTCTCTCCTCTGTTCATGCATTACACTCATTATGTCCATTTATCCTATTATGTCAAGCTACTTCTTATCATTACCAAAAGAGCCATGCAAGGATTCATACCTTAACCACACTACCAACATGATTGACACTTCTTTTGGGGCATTGCATTATGGCACTTATTTCACCATACCATGTTTTGGGGTACCTCACAATGCCCACCCTCCCTTCAAATCTAAAATTCAACTTCAAGAAATCTTCAAAGAATAACACCTCTTTAAATTAACTACTTCATCAACCTATTATTTTACTCTAGTTTCATCCCACTTGGCTTTATCCATCTTGCTTGGTTTTAGGTGGTCATTGCTTCCTTTTTGGATACTTTCATAATTTAGCTAACTCTTTAGGTCTACTAACTCCATGGCATCACGTCCCAATTAGCACCTTTTATCACACTTTATCATCCTTATAACATCTACCTATTTGTTTTTGTAGTCTTCAAAGTGTTGTAATCCACTTCTTGGATATCATCCCTCCTGTGACCTCCTAGCTAGGTGATTTATGTCTTATTTTACTAATTATCTTCTAGTGTTACTTTTCAATCTTTCTTATTCAAGGTTCCAAATAGTTATTGCACCCCAACAAGCAAGTTGAGCAACACCACTGTAAGTATAATGTAGGTATATTTCATTTGGTGGAATTCATTATTTCTTTATAGTACTTTCATTTCATATTTACTTTAGCATTTCCTTTCGATTTCATGTTGCATAGATATTTTCCAAATACCATATCGTGTTTCACTATTATGACACACAATGATCTTTGGTGGGGCATATGTATACACCATATTTTTTACACTTACTAACCATTTATTTTGTGCAGGGGTTACTAATGCATTCTCCTCCTAAACATGTACCTTAGGGGGCTACAAGGAATGGGGTATGATCATACTTGGTCATGTGGGCTAGACCACAACATTTGAGAGATGTCATTATTAGCCTTAGCCACATTATATTTGCCTCATTTATCTCCTTTGTTCACATATTACACCCATTATGTCCACTTGTCTTATTATGTCTAACTACTTCTTATTGTGTATTATTATCATTTTTTTCAGTCACCCTAAACCTCTATCACTCACCTTGATTTATCTTTTGGCCTTCATTCCTCATGTTTTACACTCTTGTGACCCTAGGGTTCACCCTAAATATGATGTCATTACCCATAGGTGATGGTGTCGAGTATATAGACCCCATTACCTTCTTTTTATTCTCACCAATGTACAACCAACTTCTAATCATTTGAACACACCTATATACTTGCTTTTTCTCGCACTATTTCACAATTATTGGCTAACTTTGGAATATTGGAGATAACGTGCATTTGGGTCACCATAGTTAGTTAGAACTCGAGATCTTCTTTATGAGGTTTCCCCTTCTCTACCCATAGGGATTATCTCTCGAAGTTGTTGTCTATGGGGAGGATTATGCATTAGAGATCACACACATGCTATAGGTAAGCATATATAACCCTCTTTAGTCACTTATTTTGCATGTGCTTGTTGTATGTTGGTCATTCATTGTTATAGACTAGAGTAGATAAATGTTTTCTTTGATATATTTCATTGTCTTATTAATCATACTCTCCTTGGCTTTATCCACCCCTTGGCTACCTCCTTTATTTCTAAATATTAGTAGGATACATATCTTTATATTAGTTATAGACCTTAGAAACCTATACCTATCCTAGGGTTAGGGCTACTATCCTCTAGAATTATGACACTAATGCTCCTTGAGCACCTTTGTACCTACACAAAGTGTGGTCATTCTTATTTTGGATCCCTATATTTAAGAACCTAGGAGGGAACCTATCTTTTACTAATCACACATATGTATGTATAAATTATATTCAATGGTTTTCTCTAAGAGAAAATAAAATACTTTTGAAATCATCATTAGAGGGGTGTGTTTTCCTCCTTTGATGGATTTTTCTTCCTTAAGCCTAAATCTTGTTTTCAATGTACAATGTCTTATGTATCTTCACAATCTCTTTCTAATGTGCATTATTACTTCAACACATGATTATTTTGAGTTGAATTGGGAAATGTGGCTTAGTGCTAGCACGATGTTTCCTTTCTATGGTCAAATAATTTATGTAGCACGCCCTCCTTATCTGCCGGCTAGTGTCTGGCGAGAAAGGTTTTGGTGGTGGTAATCATCTAACATTTTGAGTTCTCGCCATACACTCATGGTCATCTTGCATGTTCGGGATGTTGTGACTTGTGTTATCCTTTGAACCACAATTACAATTTTAAAACCGTAAACACAAAGTATTGTAACAATAGAGGTAAATGATTTCCATGACGAGAGGCATTCATACAATGACAACCTAGGCCTGCAATGGAGTGAGTTCACATTTATTCTTGACATTAAATTTGATTTCCATTTGACCACTATGTGACGATCCATCCATAGATTTGACATTTTATGGGATTTTCGTTGAGATAATTACTAATAGTTTTCTTGGAGAAGTAAAACAATTAAATAAATTGTATGAATATTATTAGCCATGGGTACCCTCGCATGGCATTGACATTGTTAGCCAAATGAACTAGTGTCCAGTCCAATCAGTTCGCAATCCCAGCATACACCCAGCCTGCACGAAAGAGGAGTGGTGAAACAAGGCACTGTAGGAAATGCAACCGAAAGTTGTAAAGACCTTTGCAAGCATACTGCACCCTGCACAAAGGATCTTTTGAGAAAGATATGGACGTCCACCAAAGCACAATGGAAAGTTGATTTTTTTCTTGTCCGATGAAGTTGTGTGCATTTGTTGCTTTCATCTTCTTAGGATCCGTCTTTCCCATACCAAATGTTCTCATAGATGGTTGTTGCAAAAAGAGTAGGATCCTGTTGCACTAGACCAATTTTCTGCCTCAAATACCCGAGCCTTAGTTTCCTGATATCAGTCCCATCTATGAAGATTGCCCCTGATATTGGATCTATAAACATTATTAGAAGGGATACCATTGCTCTGCTATAAGATCCTAAAAACAAGTTCTAAAACTTGAGACCCCTTGAGAGCAAGAGCTCGTGTCTCGGCCGCGCCAAATGCTATAGACGTGTGTGCAATATATGATAGCCTACACAAGGCGTGTGAGCAAATGCCTGGAAGAAACGTGTTCTCATTGAATGCGACGAGTTCAGAATATGTACGAAATGGGTTTGTTGTTAAAGCTGTATAAACTCTCAAGAAAACGCAATAGGCGGGAGTAAAGCCAAATTCATCAAACCTTTGTCAGCATTCTCCTAGCTTGTACCTTGTTTGGAGCGTCAAGGCAACAATTTGGAGCATGCCCGGATTGTGAAATATCCATTTTTGTTTTACTTGGCAGATAACTGCACGGGATTGTGGATGGGGGCGTGTAAATACCCGAAGGGCATGAGAGCTCTTTAAATCAGGAGGTAGCGCTAGCTATCTTGAGGAAAATCTCAACCTAATTATCAGTACACCATTTAAACTTGTGGTGGTTGTGTGGATTTATTTGCTTGGATTAAAAGTTTGACAGTGCGGGCTATCTAGAGGAAACTCTAAACTTTTTCATCAACATGCCAATTAAACCTATGATGGTTGTGGATCTGGTTTCCTATGCGTGTAGGATAATAGAGGCAGCTATGCGGAGGCATATTTAAAGCATGCGAACTATTGGACAAAATGACCTAAAGGAGTGCGATCACATAGAATGTGATAGTTGCAAGACGTGCTCTAAATGGAGTCACGTATATGCCTTTCGAACCGTGGCAAGCAAATGCAATTGGCACGTGTAACATCTAATCCCGCTTCCTTTTCTTTTCTCCTCTATTCCTAACACCACCCTCTATTTCTAGTGCTATCACCACCCTTTTAGCTTAAGATATCCCTTATGCATCTCCTTCTAACCCCGGTCCTTTGGAATATTTTTTTAGGAAAGATAAAAAGTGTTTGGTTTTATAAAGGGACCAAAAACACCCGTACAAAAAGTAGCCAGCTTCAAACAAAAATCAACAAAGCCATGGATGCTAAGTCAAAAACTTAACGAGGACCACCACAAAAAAGGCTAGACTCCACAAAAGTCTACATATTAAACATTACATTTGTTGACAAACATCCCCAAAAACAAAACCAATGGAAACGAAGGAAAAAAGAAATGACCAAAGGTCCGCAATTAGTTCTCTGAGGCCTTGCTATGAGCTCGTACTCGGCCCGCCATCCTTCCTACCGGCCGCTTTTATGATCACACGCTTTGGGCCTTTTTCCTCTTTTTCCTCGATCCCGGGAGTTCACGGGATCTTTTATGTTAACTTGATCCTTGTCTTTAAACAGAGTGTTCACTGCGTACATGTCGAGCCCTCATCCGTCTTAGAATCATTACTTTCATAACTACTCAAAGATGAGCTTCATGTTGGGCTTAGTATCCACCCTAGCCACTTGATCTTGTAAAATAGAGATCCTTTGTTCCTGCATAACAAAATCTTCCGAATACCCCTAATCCTCTTATGTTGGACATCAATCTTGTGTTGACACTCCTTCAATTCCTAAATGAGATTCTTGTTAACAGTAAGGATAGTATCAGCATTTGATTCCGCACGAAGCAGTCTAGTTTCCCAATCCACGAAATCCTGATCCCTTTTACCATAACTCTCACCCACATTTTGACCTCCCTTTTTAAGATTGCACAAAGCATCCGCAACCCCTCAGTAGGGTCAATCCCTTTCCTTTTCCTCATACGATTGAGGGTGAAGCCAAGGTTTCATGATCCGACTCGGGTTCACTAATTTTTTGCATAGGTTGGGCAGGAATAATGGGTGGACTTCTTTGGACAAGAAGAAGAATCAATCCTTGATGAAGAGGGATGTCAATTTTCTTATTTTTGAAGTCCTCAATAGTGGAGAGAAGAGACCTATAGAGGAAGAAGGCCAAGCTCATGGTCTGGTTTCTGCGGAAGAAATTAAGAATTGAGAGATGGTGGGAAAAAATCTTCGAAATTTCCCCTCTAAGGTCAAGTATTTCATGACCACAAGACAAACATCAGCCCATCATTCAAGGAGGTAGGTACGGGCAATACCATCATCATAAGCCACAATGTTCTCACCAACTTCAAAAAAGTAGCAATTTCATGTTTTTTGTGGGTTTTATCCTTAAAGATTTTAATCCCCTCCATTTTCAGACCTGTTATCTCAGCTATGGATTCCTCGAGACCCTAATTTGAACCCCTCTAAAAGTAAATCCCCCATCAATCCAAGCATTTCCAAAATCCACAGAGAGAGTAGGGTCATTACCTTTCAGATGATGAATGTACCTGGTGAATCCCCCTTTGTGCAAAATAGTTTCCACAAGGCATTGTCATTTTTCAGGTGAAGGAAAGTAGTAGGTTCAATGTGGACCTGTCGCCTCCCATGGCTCTTTCAAACTTTCCAACTTTGAACCTGCAGAGTAGACGCCAATCTCAAAAAACTTAAGAAAATGCCAAATGAAGTGAATCGTAACCATTTTCAAAAAGAGAAAGGTCTTTTCAAAAACCAAGCATGAGAGGCTTGGTCATCATCATTAGGATGCCCCCTAAATCGTGTCATCATTAATCAGATTATTAATGAGTCCTTATGGAATATGTTTCCCTCGCGCCAGTCATCAAGTCTTCCATGTCATTACCTTCATTTTTCAGGCATCCGTTGGTTTGTTGCCAACTCTGTAGATGTGTTGAAATTCCACTTTATCCAATGATGTTAAGATACCGCGAGCTTCCTTGATCATGTTTCTGAGCTTCCACCCACACTTACTCTAATCCTTAAGAGCGTTAATCACACACAGGGAGTCACCTTCTATGATGATGGATTTTAATCCCAAATATTTGCACATCATGACCCCCTAGAGCATAACCTTAGCTTCTACATAGTTATTGGTATGATTACCAATGGGTCTCACATAAGCATTGATGCAAATGCCCCTGTGGTCGCAAATCAGGCCCCCTCCACCAAAAATGCCATTCATTATTTTTTACGAGCCATCGAATTTGAGCTTGAAGCTACCATCGGGGGGCTTTGACCATTTAACCTTTTGGTTAAACCTCTTATTCTCAGGACTGTTAGGGATGAAATCCATGCACCTTAGGATATCTTTTTCCCAATCCGGATAATTTTTAGCCTGTTTGGGCTTTAAAATCGAGCATTGTCTTTAAGGGACTGTCTCACCTTTTCAATAACCTTCTCCAAGATGGAAGCCTTATTCCCGATTGTCTTGTTATTTTATTCCAGCCATAAACCCCAAAGCATGTAAGGAGAGCAAGTTTCCAAATTTCCTTAACTAGAGCATTCTGAAAATTGAAACACCATTGATTAGGCAGAAGGGCCACATCCCCAGGAAGGACCATATTCACCTTAAACATAGACCAAGGACAACAGAGAAAACTTGAAAATAAAAAGGACATTCAAGGAAGAGGTGTTGAATAGACTCTTCATTACATTTGCAAAAGCCACATCTGTTGATTATGATCATTCCTCTTTTTCTAAGCCTGTCCACAGTAAGAATCTTACCTTTAACAACTTCCTAAAAGAAAATATTGATTTTGGGGATAAGATTCTTATTCCAGACCTTCCTCCAAAGAGTATTAGGTTCAATGTGTTCAAAATTTAACAAATAACTAGACTTAACACCATACTCCCTTGTATCCATGGTTCTCCAGATCAACTCATCCTAAGCTCTATCATGGGGTCTTGAAATGGTTGAATATCCCCTAAGAAGTGGGGGGGGAGGAGGGATATCCACTTTCTCTCTTCATCCCAATAATTACAGACCAATTCTCCCTGTTCTTGAGTGAAAAAAGGCCAAAGCTCACTCCATGGTTTAACCAATTTCAGGGCTCCATCCACAATCCATGGGTCCTCCCAAAATTTTATCTTAGATCCATCTCCAAGATTCCACTTACTTCCTTTTATCAACAACTTTCTAGTTTGGAAAAGGTTATTCCAGAATATAGAACCTCTAAGAAGCTCCATATCAGAGAAGAGAGCCAGAGTACCACCAAAGGGCTGCAAATATTTCACTTTCAAGATGTTGACCCAGGTGCCCTCCTCTCTGTGTAATCTCCACCCAACCTTAGCTATAAGTGCTTGATTCATGAGTTGAATGTTTTTAATCCCAGACCACCCTTGTCCTTTAGTTGAGTGACTTTATCCCAAACAACTAAAGGAATTCTATTCTTTTCCTCTGATCCAGTCCATAAAAACCGTTTCGTATGCTCTCAATAGCTTTCTTGACTCTAACTGGTAGAGTGAAGATGGACATAATAAAAATAGCAATGCCCTGTAAGCAACTTTGAAGAAGCTGAATTTTTCCATCCTATGAGAGAATAGTGTACCTTTCCAGAGGCTAGTTTTTAATGAAATCTTTCTATTAGTTTATTCCAGCCTTCTTCCTCAAACTTTTTCCCGCAAAGGGGCATTCCCAAGTAAGTATCAGGGAGATTCTTGATGTTGCACTCCAGAATTTTGGTCAACTTTATTTTATTTCTCCTCCCCCACATTAATGAAGAAACATGAGCTCTTTCTAAAGTTAATCCTCTGCCCCGTAGATTTTTCATAATGTTTAGTGATTCCTTTGATAGCCCTGGCTTCCTGAACAGTCAGCTTGACCCATAAGAATCGTATCATCAAAAAAATGTTGCAAGCTTTGGTTTTCAACTCCATGAGCCACTTTTATACCTTCCATAATCCCAACACTCTAAGCCATAGATCATAACCTGCTCAAAGTTTCAACAACTATTATATATAGGAAAGGTGATAGGGGATCCCCTTGCCTCAATCCCCTTTCAGATTTGAAGAATCCATTAGGCTTTCCATTAATTAAAACAAAAATCTCGGTTCATTAGTGCAAGCTTGAATCATTTTGATGAAGTGGGGGTGGTATCCTAACCAACTTAAGAGTGAGTACAAGAAATCCCAAGATATTATGTCATAGGATTTTTGCATGTCCAACTTCACAATCATAGCCTCCTTACTAAGATCTCCACTAAGTGTATCGTCTCATGAATAGTAATTATGTTGTCTAGGATTTACCTGTCAGGCACAAAGGCCCCTTGATTTGGAGAGATGAAATTAATAAGAGTCTCCCTTAATCTGAAAGCCAAAATTTTTGAAATGAGCTTATACATGGTATTGCATAAACTAATAGGTCTAAAGTCCCCAAGGTCCTTAGCTCCTGTCTTTTTGGGATGAGAGCAATAAAAGTGTGGTTGATTTGTTTGAGCAAGCTACTGAATGGAAAAAGTCTTGGACTACTAACACCACTTCTTTCTTAACAATATCCCAATACATTTGAAAAAAGAAAGCAGGGAAACCATCTGGCCCTGGGATTTTGTCCCCTTCCATAGCATCAAGGATAGCTTTTATCTCATCCTCAGAAGGGGTGGCTATGAGTTCACTATTTTCAGCTTGGCTAATAACAAGTTGAAAATATTAAGGATCTCCGCTCTAGATATTTCATCTGAATGAAGATCTTCAACAAACAAGTTCCTAAAGAAGGACACAATAGTAGTAGAGATATCCTTATCCTCGTAGCCATTTCACCATTATCTTTATTTATTTCTTGGATTCTTCCTTTGTTGGCCTTAATAGTAGCTAAGATATGGAAGAATTTGGTGTTCATGTCCCTCTTTAAGCCAAGTAATTCTAGATTTCTGCTTCCAATATATCTCTTCTCTGCACAAAATATTATGGTATTCAGCAAGTAGATCTTTTTCTTTTAATTTTTCCTCCATGCCCCATCCTCCCTATTCCATGGCTTCTTCCATAGCACGAAGATCTTCTGTTATTCTATTTTTTTGGAGAAATATATTGCCAAAAACTTCCTTGTTCCAAATCTTGAGATTTACCTTAATATTTTTAGTTTGGCAGCCACCCTGAACATGTTATTGCCTTTGATTTCCAAACTCCACCATTCTTCTATCATTTTTTCCAACTCCGGATGAGTGGTCCACATTTTTTCAAACCTGAAAGGTCTGCCAATAGGTTGCTCCCTAATATTGAATTTAAGAATCAGAGGATTGTGATCCGAACCAATGTGAGCTAGAGAGGATAGAGTATATTGTTTCTCCTGGATCCAAGAGATATTCACAAGAAAACGGTCCAGTCTGATTTGGATCAGGTTCTCCCCTTCATGCCTATTGGACCAAGTGTATTTTGAACCACTAAGATTTAGATCCATCAAATCATTCCACCCAGAAAATTCCCAAGGTCCTCCATACTCTCAGTAAACACATTAACTCCTCCTTTCTTTTATGAAGGAATGAGAGGAGTGTTAAAATCACCTCCTATAATCCAGTTTAGATCACTAAACATCTTTCTAAAGGTGGTCAATTCTTCCCAAAGCAACCTTCTACCAGTTGTAGTATTAGGAACATATATATTAGAGAGAATAAACTATTTTCTAGAGCTAATTTCAAAGGTAACAGATGGCTATATGATGTTGAATATTGATGAGGGGGAAGCCTTCCAAGATATTCTTATTCCACATGCACAAAAGGCCCCCAGAAGCCCCTGCAAACGGTTGATAGTGAAAACCAGCTTCTTTCCAAAAGAAAATCTAAAAATCTTTCATCTTATCCTAATTCATCTTAGTTTCTTGTATCATTATAACATCAGTTTCTCCTTCATTTTGAAATCAAACAAAATCATATGCTTACAGGGCTGGTTTAGGCCCCTTATATTCCAAGATAAACAAATCATTTAGAGTGAGAGGATTTATGACCTACCAACAATGGTTTTTTCCACCCCTCTATAATGTCCTTCTTAGTAGCTCTCTCCCTTTTTTACTTTTCAGACGGTCTTCCTGGAGATGCTTTATTGGCACCTACATCCACCTTTGATCTAGTCCTCAGAGTTGGTTTCCGTTTTGGAGATGGTATACAAGTTGTCTCTCGGGACCTAGATTTCAAAGCAAACCTTTATGGGGCTTTCTTTATGGAGCTCCCTTGGAATATTAGATTAGGATTAGTTAGTCACATTTCCAATTTTAGGAGTAGTTTTAGTATTAGATTTAGGTATAGAAACCGACCTTCTCTGGTTTGTCTCACCCGCAAGGTCCCACAATTTGAAGATAGTGTCATGTTGCCTCAAAATCATGGGTTGTCTATGACTCGGGGCAAGGTGCAATTTTGAGCTCCAACAAAGTAGCCTATATAGTAATTATATAGTGTGATGTTATTCATATGTTAATAAGATGATCTTTGTCCCTTAAGACCCTTGGCAATGCTTCATGTGACTTGTTCTTTCTAATACATAGTTTTAGGACCTTTCAAGGCTTGAAAATGGAGGAAGTTAGACTTTTGAAGTTGGTTTTAGTCCTTCAAATATGTTTGGTGGGTACTCTATAAAATATGTAACTACTTTTGGAATATTTACGAGATCCTTGAGTGCTTTAGAGACGTGTAATGGTAGTCAAGTAATTACATTACTTTGGCCAACATTTTCAAGCATTGTTTTGCAAGATTAATTTGGAAACTACACACAAGCCTACGAAACTTTTCTTCCATTACCACACAACCGTCTCAATATAGTTATCAAGAATCATTTTTCTTGTTTAAGAAGATAGATTAGTTAAGAAGAAGAAAAGTCCATGTCCGACTTATCCTACTAAAAAGAATGATCCCATCAGTACCATCTTAAGATCCATATGGGAAAGATTTTGACCACATAATGATTTTCATCATTACGTCCTCACTACCCTTCCCATATCCACCCTGAGTTGACATGGGTAGGATACTAACGAGAAGACAAAGGGACATAACACCTACGCTTCTTATATACTTTATCTTTGATAGATGAAGTATCTAAGTCTTTCTTTACGACACGTTATAATGTGTTGATACACGATATTAGATTCTCAAAGAGGGTTATAATAACTCAATAAGTTACTAACTTTCATTAGTTCCTCTTATCGAACTAACTCAATGTAGTATTCATCGTTAAGTATAGGTTACTAATCATGTTTCACATCGAGTTGTTTCATTACATTCACTCGTTAAGGATAATCCTTAATCTCTTAAGTACATAAATTGTCATGATTAGTTCATTTAATTCCATCATTATATTGTTATCCTTATTGTCTATGTGTCGTCATTCAATATACTTGATCATTTCAATTGAATCAATGAAATCAACAATTAATATATAACATAAGATTAATCATCTTTATTTATAATCAATTGTATAAACAACATATACTTATTTTCATATTCAACAAGATAAGTCACAAATCAGCCAAGTCATATATTATGTTTTAAATATGGATAATCTTTTATTTTTATTAATAATGATATACAAATTCATCAAGAATAATACATTGGGCAAAATGCCCTTTAACAATATGTGAAGGCATTCCTTTCGCATTTAACAAATGTTTACAATAATCCTTTCCGATTCATATTAAAATACCATATGACATAAATCAATCATAAACAATCCAAACAATCACTTCAAGAGTGTCATCCTTTCCTACAAACTTTAGGAGAGAATATATACATGGGTCGGGCCCAAAGAATTGGCATAAGTTCAAAAACCCATATTCCATGTTGTAAACATTATGAAATAATTGAATAAGTTGTGATTAACATGATTCGTAATCGATTTATATAATTATAAACTTCCTAGTTTACAATAAGTATTCTATCACACACAATATAAAAATGATAATTCATCTTAATATAAAAACAAGATGTTCACTTTCACCTAATGAAACCAGCCTGTTAAACTTAACATTTAGATGATAAAAAGACATACTAAAGTTGTCATTTATTTCATTAATCCAAGATTATAGAAATAGTAATTTCCTAAATAGAAGTCAATCCATGCTTAATTAAACCTCCATTCCTTTCAAGGTTATAAACAACCATAAGTCAAACTTATACTTATATAAATTTAACACATAGAGTGATGACAAAAACTTTAATAGAATTCATGTTTATCTCCCACTTCTATATTTATTTATTTTTACTAACAATTTAGATTCTGCAAAAGAATAATAACTATTTATATCAGAATGATACTTCAATCACATATAATTGCTATGCTCAAGCAAAAGATCGTAAAACTAACTCAAATAGCAAAGGCTTGAGGGACACCACAATATTATCTCATTATTTAGTTTCTCAATCACAAAATTAAGTTTCAAAACTAGATTCAAGAAGGTATGAACATCATTTCTAATGAATGAGTTGCATCTAACTCATTTCCTTTTTCTATATTCACAAATGACTAAAATCAAAATGGATCAATTGTCATTATTATCAAATGATCAAACAAGTGAGTACATTTCCAATTCCCACTTTATATTTCAAATCTCGTAATGTATTCAAAGGGGATAATGACATTAAAGCTTATAAGCAAACTAAATCATTTCGGATTCATTTCACGAACCAAATAAAATGTATGTTCCTAAATAATTAAAATAAGCAGTCATGCTCCCGAAGAGCTAGAGTAATAATAATAGTCAAGTTCAAGAATGAATGAAACCACAAAAGAAACCAAGTTCAATAAGGTTGTATTTATTTTTCATAACATTACCAACTATACAAATAAACCAACACGTACCTAACACATAATGCTTGGCTCAATCAAAATGTGTTCAAGAGAGAGAGATCGTAGTCATATTCCAAAGAACTTCAATGACAACAAATCAACAAATCTCGTAATGAGCTAGAATCCACATAACCATCAAGCTCAAAAAGAGTTGAATGCCGATAATATCATTAAAACCAAAGAAGAGTTAAAAATAAACAATGATAATCAGCACAACTCCATGAGAGCTTACAAATTAACGAGTTAGGAATCATCAAAATTGTGAGCTCGTTATGAGTTGAAAGTAACTCATCAACATTAAACAAACCCAGATATACCAACTCGACCCAGATTTCCAAATGTAAGACATAACCCACATCATAATAGACTCTAGACTCCATCTCTTCGAGTTTTCTAACACAAGACCCATGAAACATACTTGTATATAGAAGATAACAACAAAGAGCATTCAAGATAAAACTATCAAAGATAGCTCATAATGAGATAGAATAGCTATATTTCCTTTTCCAAATATTACAATCAACCCTCAAGAGCTCGTAAAACAAAGATATAAGGAAAACTCAAAGATGAGATCAACCGGATTAACAACATATATCTTAATTAAGAGTCGTTTCCATATTTTTAGCATTAAGCAGACCCACGTAATCCAACTAATACCCGTGATCTCAAATTTCAAACAAAACCCACATGTAATCAATTCATTATTTCTCAACAATCATTTACCCATTTCATATTCAACTCCTTGTAGTGCCCACATTTTTATAGCCTCAGTTATTTGTTGTTCTCTTTACTCATAGGCATGTTTTGGTGGATTTGATATATTTTGGACATTATATTAGGATATTTGATCTTATTAGACATGTATGGAGATTTAGGCGTATAGCACCAATTTAGCTTGATTACTATGTTGTCATCTTATCTTATGATGTCACGGACACTAACTGTTATGATGTTGTTTGGACCGTATTTATAATTGATGGATACTCAGTTTAGATTGCATGGTTGGATTTTATGGATGTATGTCACTTTATCGTTATGTCTAACTCATGGTGAATTGTGTATAATTATGCATGTTGTCACATTTTCGATTCCAGAATGAAGATATGCTAGTATAGAATTCATTGATTTCTTATTGAGTAGTTGATTCACATTTTATCGGACATGTGCATTTAATGTGTGCAATGAGTGTGCAGGTGACAGGTCACAGGAGAACGTGGGATTTAGGGCAGCTACACAATTTTGCACAAGCAGCCCACGGGGCTAAGTCCTAACCGTGTTTATTGTATGAGGCCTTAGTATTAGATTTTATCGCTTTGGGCACCATGAGTGACCCTCATTTGTAATGTAATATGTCTTATAATATTAATTTTGCTTAGGATGTTTAGTTTGCTTATAAACTTGTTTTGGGGACTTAATGGCCCCCACTTGCATTAAGTTTTGAGTTTGTATAATGGTGTATTTAATAAAAGGGATTAGGGTCACATGTGAACCCTTGGGTGGGCCCCACATCCTCTACCCTTGTGCCCAAATGTGTCAAACCCGAATTTGGGCTATTTAAGCATTTTTAGTGACCCCTTTTTAGTTTGGGAGTTCACTTAGCATGAAAATGGGCACTTGGACCCTACCTAATAGGTAGGGGGCTTAATTCCAAGGCATAGAGGGAGTTTCCCTCCCATTTTTCCTCCCTTTGGTCACATCCATGTAAGGTGGATGGGTGAGTGTGTTTTGTTAAAAGTTGCACAAGTTTGTTTTGTTATTCACTTTAAATAACTGGGAGAAGAGGGTTAAAAGCTATTTTATTCTTTTTCTCCCTTTTATTTTGAGAATCTTTGACTTTGAGGGAAAATAGGGGTGACATATGTCACCCCCTCATTTGTGAGGATTTTTGTTGGCTCCTTTTCAAATTCTCCCTCATGGGGAAAGAAGAGAACTTTTTTGGAGCTTTTGCTTGGAGGCTTGTGGATTTTGGAGCTAGAGCTTGCTTGGACAAAGAAAGGGAAAAGTTAGAAGTGGAGAGCTTTTGGAGGTAGGCTCCTTGAGTTCATTTTTGTGTTTATTTCATATTAGATATTAGTCTTGTTTGTTTAAAATGTGTGTTGCTACTTGTGTGTTACCATTTGTTGTTATGTTTGTGGTTTTATTTTCCTCCATCCATCATATGGCATGATGGATTTTTGGAGTTTGTGGGGAAGAGAGGGATTTTTCCCTCTCAATCCTCATGGCTTGATGGGCAAGCCATGTAGGATTTTAGTTACTCCCCTCAAATGGATTGAGGTGGGGAAGGTGGTTCATATGGTTTGAACCCCCTTCCCCATTCTTGGTGAGGAAACCCTTTTGGGTTTGAAAATCCTCCCAAGAAGGATTTGGTGAATGGATGGAGAAATAAGGAGGGTTTGATGACTTTGGAGGAATAAGGAGGTTGTGGAGATCTTTGTTTTGTGCAACCAATGTTGGCTACACTTTGACTTTTGGAGATCTCTTTCTTCTCTTCCCCATTTTAGAGGTAGAACATGGTTTCTCCTCTTTTTCATCTTTGCAAAATTGGTGTTTTGTTTTAATATTTGTCTTGTCTTTATGTGAATGTAATGTTGGTTTTTCTCCCTTACTCTTGTGCAAAGTTGTGGATAGTAGTCCTCTTTCCCATGGGCTTGGGGGAGGCTAGCATGCCTTCCAACCTTGGAAAGGCATGTAATGATGCCTAAAGGTTGGGTGGTTAACAAGCCTTGTTCTCTTGGAGTTGGATTCATGTAAGAGTATTCGAAAGTTGGAGCTCAAGAGTTGGTGATAGTTGGAGTTTCCTTGTCATCTTGGTTCTCTTTGTTTCCATCATCCTTTTATGGACTCCTTTTTCATTGTATCTTGCAAAGAGGCTTGTAATATGTTTTTCTTGAGTAGTTTCATGTATCTTAGAAAAAACATTGTATAGTGAGTTTGAACTCCTTGAAAAGAAATCTTGTATTAGATGTTTTCTTTTATATGAACTTGTTGTAACCCCACTTGGAGGGAAAGTAGATTATTGGATGTAGTGTTATTCTTGATATAAATTTCTTTCTTGCAAAATGTTGTAACATGTTTGAATGTAAAATTAAATATCATTCTTGGAGTGCAATCTCTTCTTAAATTTTCTTTGAAACTTAGAGAATAGAGCACAACTAGTTCTTTTTTTTCACCAAAATGAAATAGAAATATTAGTTAAAGCAAAAATGAACATTCCTTCTCCTTCACTAAGTTGTAAACTTAACTCCAAGTCTCTTTTATCATTTGAATTAGTTTGCTACATCTTTACTTTTCACATGAGGAAGGGAATCATCTTGTAGTTCATATAGCTCAAATTTGTATAGTTCATATTGATTTCAAGACCAAATTTTTTTATCATTCACAACTTATGGTAAATTGATCAAAATTTCATATATAGTACAAGTATATCAAAACAAATGATAATAAAATTGATATAGTCATATTGCAGTTTATAACTATGTTGCCTCTCTTACAAAACCAGTTATTAATTTATTCATATAGTTGTATGTCTTACTACTTACATTGTTACAATTATAAATCTTATCAATATATATACGTAATAGTGAATTATATATTATGTGTATACCTCAAAATTTTAAGCAATGACAAAAAAAGAAATTAAATGAAAATAAATAAATACTAATTAGTGTAAATAAATATGCTATCAAGGTCATAAGTATAAATTTGTATATATTAATTTAGCCATATATATATATATACATACATACATATTATTTTATTTTATTTTATTTTTAAAATACGGTTTTTAAACATATTAGGTAAACATAAAACAAAAAAAAAGAAGTATGGGGAGGGCCGAAGCCCCTCCCCACACCTGTGTTTTTCCATGGCGCCGTTGTTCCCCCTACACCCCCGCGCCACCGCCGCGACCAGTGCCCCACCGCTCCACACCTCTGTCCACCCTCTTCGCAGTCGCGCCACTCCCCAACTTGCGACAAAACCCTCACATCTCCACACCGTCCCTCCCCACGTCTCCCAACTCCACGTACCCTCCCTACTCCCCAAACTCCCCACTCCTTTGCATACCCTTGTTCCCTTTCCTCCATGTGGATCTCCTGGCCTTCCACCGTAATCCTTCTCCCCATCACCGTCGCCTTACTCCAAACCCCGCGGCTAATACATAGCCATAATATATGCAATCTCTACGATTTTTCACATTCGGGAGTGTTAATACGGTTTTTAGAGTATTATATATATATATATATATATATATATATATATATATATATATATATATATATATATATATATATATATATACCCAACAAAAATAATAAGTAAATAAGTCTGAGCATCCATGAATCCAAACCCCATAGCTCCTCCCCAACCTACACATGCGAAAAAAAATGAAACCAAATGGAAGAGAAAGGAAATGGAAAGAAAATATAAGGATGGATTAGGGTAACTTTAGGGCAAGTTTGAAATCAAGAGCCAAAATTAGATTGATCCTAGGGTCCATATTAAAACCTATACAATTTTTAAGTCATGGATTTTGATGGGAATATGAAATAAATTAAAAGAAGGGTGTGTGGAGGCAAACTAAATAAAAGGGGGGAACTAATTAAATAATTAGGGGTGGTAGCCTTGTTATTTGTGACCCTAGAAAACTTATAGTAGAAATAAATAATTAAGGTCGGGTTTGGTCTAGTAGTTAAATTATTTGGGTAAATTAAATTAGTATAAAATATATAATAATGGGAGTTGGATAAGTATTGTTTAGCATTTACTTTTTTAAAATAAAAAATAAATAACCAATAAAAATTTAACTACCTATAGGTGTGTTTCTTATGTCCCGAGGAGGGGCATTACACTCTTCACACAAATATTTCCTAGTTTGCCAACAAGATCAATGAAACAAAAACAATTTTCAAACAGAAATACCCAAAATCCAAACGCATGCAAACTAAACACATTTTATTTCCAAGTTTGCAAATAATAACCAAACATTTCCTTCACCAAAATAACCAGATTCCAAACCACCCTTAAAATCTAATGCATTATTTTTCAAGTTTCCAAACTGATTCAACAAACCAAAACGTATTTCTTTATTTCATAATAAAAACAACAAGAATGTGAGAGAGAAAAACCCATTCTGAATTTGTCGTGTTTTCCTTTAATTTCCTTGAAACCTTCCCGTGAATACCTCCAAAACCCAATCGAACTCTTCCACGATGTTTTTAAATAACAAAAATGCCATAGAATCGAGAGAATCGGTGCTAAATTTTTCATACAAAGACCAAAAATAGAGTTCCCCAAATATCTCCATGACCAACTCCAAAAAGAGCTCCCAAAAAACCAAAAACTAAATGCAAAAAGCAAATGACACAATGAACAATGTATGCATAGCTTCTAGGAGAAGCTAATGGTTCCCAAGGAACCGGACTAGAGTTAATGCTTCATTCAATGCTCCTACCACGTCGTGGGCATCAAAACCCAAACTCCCTCTAATTTAGCAATTTAAAATCTTAATTAAACTTACATGTGGTTTATCAATGCCACATACTAAACCCAAACATCACTTTTAAACATTGCATGCATTTGAATGGTATGTGACTATATTAACCTTACTAACCAATGTCCATGTCAAGTGTTTTATGACCCATACAAACAGACTTGTTAGCCATGGTGGTCCCGAGACCCCCTTCCATATGCTAAAATTAAACTTATAAAACAATACAACCAAACTTTGGTTCATAATTAAATATATCATAGTCATCAATGAATCTTTATAAATGTATATAAAGCTTTAGTGATGACTAAGCTATATATATAATTAGCTACTTAGATCTTAGCTACACGGATATACATACATATACATATATTATTAGTTAATTAGATCTTAGTGATAGAGATATACATACTTATACATATATATACTTAATTAAATATGTGTGTGTATTTATATTTTTTATTTGTGTTTTAGTTCTTAATTAGACCATATTGAACATATACATTCACACATGTATATGTTACCAACTTAATACACCATCACGAACATATCGATGTACGACCATTCATAATGCAAACAAAATGACATCAACTACTTAGACAAGTATTATCGGTTTCACTACGACAATGTGTGTGCAATAAGTCGGGATGTTACAATCTTGGGAGTAAAGTAATGATTTGGATAATTTCAATTGAGTGAGTAAGCAACATAGTAGTGTGTAGAGTTGAGCGGAGCAATGCAAGAGGGAGAAAGATGTGTCATTTAAGCTTAGAATGCAAGCATGAGTCATAATATAGAAACAAATCCAAACTTGGCCTTGTCAAAGGATAAGTTACAAAATTAAAGTGTCTACATTTGCCACCCTTTAAGTGTGAAATTGAAAATTGCTTACTTAAAGGAAAAACATACTTGAGTGTGCATACACACTTTTTCTTTGCTTAATTGGTGTTGTACTTTGTTAGTGTTGGCATGCTTTGAATGAAACATACAACACAGAGTATACTCAATGTGCATATGAGATATTGAACTATAACTCAAACATGAATAGGATATATAACATTGAAAATTGAATTTTGTATAATAAAGTAAAGATATGAATTCTTGAAGGAATACACATGTTCGCTTGTCAAGGGATGATCTCTCATTCTTTGATGTGCTTCAAGATGTTGATTATGTTGAGATGTCGGAGGATTAGGGGTGATTAATCCCCAATTTTGTTGAAGGAGAATTCAAATTCAAAGAGGAGTTGAGTGTGCATGACATAACACTAAGGAGAGGTACCATACAATGTTTTTCCCAAAGAACCCCGCAAAGAAGGAAGACTAATATACAAAGTTTCTAGCCACTCTAATATCTTCCCACACAAAAAGAGTGAGTAAAGGAAGAATAACCTACGAAGTATCTACTTTTGATATCTTCCAATCCCACGAGCCACACCATAGCAAATGAATCTAGGCCCAAGTGTATAATAACCATAGATTCATAAGGGAATGAAGTGTGTCGCATGCCCCCACCATGTGTAGTATTGACTCTCAATGCATGCAAATTTGGATTAATATAAGAGGAGACTAAGGCATGTATTCCCATACCTTGTATATCGTAGTAGTATCTAGATGGTTTAGTGAAGAAGGAATGAAACATTCACACCATTTGTATCGTGCTCGAATTGTGTCATCTATATAAAAATATGTACTAGAAATCTACAAGAACTCGATAATACTAAAGTTTTCTATAGATTTTTCCCCATGATGGAAACATCCACTATGGGCCATAAAGTACTATGCTTTCATCCCCGATGGATAGTTATGTACCAATGTGATTTATGTCCTTACTCTATATGTGTACATGTTTCTAAGGATCTATGCCCTATATAAATTTGTGTTTGAGCCATTTACTCTATTTGTATCATCCATATATGTGCAATATATACCCCATTGAATGCCCCCTCTTTTTAGGTGTGTGAGATGTGTCAATAGAGTAAACAACTCAAAATAATGATGTGTACCCATGTCGAGATAAGTTTGATAGTCTATGTTTCATCACATGGAGGGTTTTCTTAGATGGTCACAGTTAGGATCATGTTCCTTCATGGGGTATGAATGGTGGAGACCATGGTGCACAAAAGACAACAATATGTAACAAACAACAAACGATCATGGCAATAACAATCATGTATAAGATAAAACAAGTGCAAATACAATTAAGTATACATGTAAACTAACATAAAAGTACACAAGCAATATAATATAAAAGAATCATATCAAGGAACATATCCACAAACATAAGATGCCAAAGTGTTACATGACAAACATAGTGAAGGCACATAGGATGCATACAAAGAAACAATTATACAAATAATCACTCCTTCAAGTACCCAAGAACCGTCACATATGTAAGTGGCGTGGAGACACATTCAAGGGACACAAAAGTGTCACGAGACAAACAAGGCGTATAGGCCACATACAAATAATAAGTTAAGCCATAAAGCAAGTGAAAACAATAGTGAAAAATAGCCAAAAGGCACAAAGAGCGAGATAATTTAGTGTTGTATAAGACACGTGTTAGTTATGTTAGTCAAGAAGATAACGTATACACAGTATAATCAAGCGGGGAAAATGAGGAAGTAAAATAATTGTATTGAAACAAAATCACCTAAATAGTGTAGGTGATTCCCTAGTAAATCATGGTATGTTGGGAAGGGACTAGGCCAACTCCGTCATCGTGTATCAATCTATATATGTCTTACATCTAGCTCAATTTACCTTGTAAGCACATTTGTGTAAGAAATATATAGAAAAATATGTTATATATCAAATTATATGATAAACATGTGTAAATTAAAAACTAGCAAATCAAGTCACATGTATTTTTACAAATATTTAATGTTGTGTTTTATGAATATTTAATTATTTTTGCATTTTTGTTAGTTATGTATGGAGAGGAGGGGTAGCATAAGAGCTACCTGATGAGGGCCTCATTAAGAGGCATGATCAACCTATAAACCAAGGGAGGCTTAAAGCTTAGATGTGTTAGATGTTCGGTTGAAGAAAGATGCACCTCAAGAAGTTGGGGTTATGTTACCTGTGTAGGAGACATAATATGTGCAATGGAGACCTGGGATGACACCTAAGGGGGATAGACCCTTTGAAGGTAGCTTGTGTAATATGAGGCCTAAGCGAGATACCTAAGAGGGATAGACTAACGAGACGTAGCACATATTTAGGTGTAACAACCGTAGCTTTCATACTAAGGAGCTTAGGCATGGGGGTTCATATGGGATACCCTTGAGTATTACAACTTGATTGTATATAAACTCGATGCATTTCTAAAAGATAAATAATGTAACCTTAAGAGCATGCATCCAAGGGAAACCTAGATGCATATTGCATGAACCAAGAGAATCTGTAACCAAGAAGGGGAAAACAATACTAACATAGCCACTATAAGAGGTAAAACAATGTCCAAGAGAAGTCTCATATTAAATTGACATGTTTCTTGTTATATCCAAGAGAAGCAAGTAACTTAAAAGTGCACATATTGTTTTGAACAGTAATATCAATCAAAACACTATATATAGGGTATTAGCCAACAAAAGAAAGGATGCAAACCTTCCTTCAAGTTCTCTTGCAACCTTGAATGAGATAGTTGAAGTGTGGAATGGAGTACCACACTTGTTGGATCTCTTTGGATGATTTGGTTATGGATGCTCCAAACTTGTTTCCAAATGGAAGAGGAAAGTGCTACGAGCAATGGATGATCAAATGGACAGCCTTTCGGTAGTATAAAATTCTAGTGGCAATTTAGCAGAGTATTGCTGCAAATGCTTAAAGCTTCCAAGAGATGAATTGTGAAGGATTGAGCCTCATATTTATAGCTGAAGGAGAGGCCATGGATTGTGGATCAAGGTTTGAATGAGTTTAGTAAATGAATGCATTTTCCTAAATTAGCAAGTTGATTTGGTCTATGCAGTTGGATGGTTTGAATATTCATTTAAGGGGAAATGAATATTTAGTTGGCTTTTGATTTTATTCAAAAAGGTGGTTGTACATGTGAATATTTTGCTTCCACCTTTGTAGGGTTCTAGAACTTGAGTGGAGTGAGCTAGTTCAACTTGAGTGAGTTGGATGGTGAAGTGGAGATGAGTGGAGGGTGAGTGGATAATTATTTATTTATTTATTTATTTAAATAGCTAATTAAATTAGCCAAGGGTGTGAGTGTATGCTTTATGCATGATAGAATTAATTAAATTAATTCTAAAGGGATGTGGGTGAATTATAATGGAATGTGGGAGGGTAGTGGTCTAGAATGCATTCTAGAATTGATTTGGCACATTGTGCAAGTAATAGGGATGACTAAGAATAGGTATGTATTTTTAGGGTGTCTATATTTGCCCCTTTTAAAGTGTTATTATAAAGTAATAACATTTTAAAGATAGTAGACACATGTAGATCAATGATTGGATGATGGGAAGCATGGTGGGACCTGCTTGATTTGCCCTAGTGAAGCATTTAGATGCCCCAATGAGTATGGATACTAAGGGATTGCCCCCTCAAGCGGATGGGTGACACAACAAAGTGGTGGACAATCGCTTGATAGGAGGAAGGAAAGGAGGATGATTCAAGAGGGAGTAGAAGGATGATGGGAGGGATTTTGCTCATAACATGAGCTTCCATTAGATAGTGAAATTTAGAGCAACCTTATTTTGATTGTGCACAAAGAGAGTTGGCACCATGATTATGAAAGAATCATGATGTTTAACCCATTATGTGTAAACAAACACACACACAACAAACAAAAAGATAAAAAGTGAAACAAACCCAATATACATAGTAAATGTATGCACCATGGCTATAAATGAACCAAGATGATAACAAAATACTTGTAATTGGTCTAAGGAAAAACAAAAAGATAAAAAGGTAAAGCAAACCCAATATACATAGTAAAAGTATGCACCATGGCTATAAATGAACCAAGATGATAATGAAATACATGTAATTGGTCAAGAAATAATAGCAACAATGCAACACAACTGTAAATAAAGACAATTAACTATGCCCCTAATGTGTTCCATAATGATGATTAAGCAAATTTGGATGCCCCAAGAAAGGATTCATGCAAGGGGATTGGATCAGACTGAAAGAGTGGGGTCAAGTGACACTCTTTGTTGGATCCGCATTGAAGATTAATCGAGATTGAATGGGTCATTTCCCCCAAGCAAGGATGCATGCAAGGGAGAAAATGAGAGTTGAGATTTCCCCAAGTGAGGATACACGCGAGGGAGATGATTGATTTGACTTGCCCCTAAGCAAGGATACATGCAAGGGGTAAGATGATTTGTTTTGATAGTCATAGGATAGTTGGAACAATCACTAGGATAAGAGTTAAAAGTTTGATTTTGTTGAGTTGTGTTGATTTTTTGGATTTTTGATGATTTTTGTAAATTTTTAGGATTTTTGATTATTTGAATGTTTTTAATTTTGATTTGATTGAATTTTGATTATTTTTATTTTTTTTTGATTTTTTTTTGATTTTTAATGTTGTTTGGATTTCTTGAATTTTTAAATGTTTTTGTGATTTTTTGATCTAACTGATAATAACCAATGAGATGTAATGAGGTGATCTAGGACCCACCCAAGCATACACAAGCACGTAAAGGCTTATGAAGACCAAGGGATGGATGTGAGTGAAAATGGATAGGATGAAAGATGGTGCACGTCCTAAATACAAGGAACAAGTGAAAAAACCGTTTGGGATGAAATGGTAAGATGGATAGGATGGAGGAACTATATAAGTGAATGTGCTAAAATGCCCCTAAGCACAAGAGGTATGTATGTATGGCTTAGAGAATAAATCTCTTCAAATGAATCACATTCATAGGTTCTTTAAGCTCTTCACCATCTTGAGTGGATAGCTTATATGCACTTGATCCGAATTTTGCAGTGATAAGGTAAGGACCCAACCAATTTGGTTCAAATTTTCTTTCTTGTCCCTATCTTTGGTTGTATTCTTTTGATTTTCTTTTAGAACAAGGTTTCGATCTTGAACTATTCGTGGTTTGATCTTCTTGTTGTAGTTATGATGAAGCTGATTTTAATACACTTTGAGATGGTCCAAAGCATTGAGCTCACTTTTCATCTAAGAGATCAAGCTCAACAAGGTGAGCTATCGATAGTCATCTTCGTTGATCAGATGTTGAAGGGATACACAGAGTGATGGGAGCTCGACCTCTATAGGTAACACAACTTCAGAGCTATAGACAAGGGAGAATGAAGTGGTCTCATGGAGTATGGAAGGATGTACGATAGGCCCAAAGGGAAGGATATACTTGGGTATGCCAATTGTGACCATGTTTGTCAAAATTTTTTCCATGATGGATTTTAATGTCTTGTTGGAAGCTTCAACTTGGCCATTACATTGGGGATAGTAAGGGTGGACCAGTGAAGGCGAATGTTGAAGTGTTTGGCTAAGGCTTTAACAATTTTATTTTTGAATGACTTATTGTTATCTATAACAAGAGAGGATGGAATGCCAAAGTAACAAATAAGGTGATTGAATATGAATTTGGAAATATTACTACTAGTAACATAGGTGAGAGGCATTCCTCTACCCATTTGGTAAAATACTTTCATGGCAGTGATAATGAACTTATGGCCATCAGATGAGGTGGGGTTGATTTTTCCTATAAGATCAAGCCCCCATTGGGAGAAAGGCCAAGGTGTAGTGATTGGTTGTAAGGCTTGAGAAGGTGCGTGAATGAGATTTCCATGTGTTTGGAAAGCTACACACTTCTTAACAAATTTGCATGCATTAGACTCCATGGTAGGCCAATAGTAATCAACATACGTAAGATCTTCTTTGCTAAAACCATGCCACTTGTATGTGCTCCACAAATACCAACATGTACCTCTTCTAAGGTTTGGAGCACTTTGTCTTAGTTGAGACATCTTAATAGAGTCCCATCATAGCCTCTTCGATAAAGGGTATCTGAATGAGTATGGTATAAGCGTGAAGCACATGTTGTGTTAAGGCTCATTTATTCTGAGAGTTCATGTTTTGGGATAAGTGTGGTCATAGATGAAAGTATAAATGTCATGATACAAGGTTATCAGGACCAACTATTTCATAGACCATGGTTGACTCAGGAAAATCGTAGGCGGAACTAGAAGATGTTCAACGAGAAACTCGGATATGTGTTTGATGGGAGTTGAACTCAAGAAGAGATCCGATAGTGCCATAGCATTTGCTGATTTGTTTTGAAGGCGAGGAACTTGTTCAAATGTGATCAACTAAAAGTAACCTCTAAGGCTATCCACCATGAGTTTGTAAGGAATGAGATTTTCATCTTTGACTTGGTATTCACTTGTGACTTGTTTGATGATAGAAGGAATCGCCAAATACTGCTAACTCTTTGAGATTCCATGATATAGCCAATTTCAATCCAGTTATGAGGGCTTCATATTCTGCAATATTGTTTGTGTAAGGGAAGGCCAAGTGGAAATATTTTGGAATAACATTACCATCTGGTGTGATAAGTAAAATACCAACTCTTGATCCATGGACATTACAAGATCCATCAAAAGAATAGGGTCCAAGAAGGCACTATATCAACATACAAAAGTTCTTCATCTGGAAATTCAAAATGAAGTGGTTTCGATCTTGGTAGAGGTGCCACAACAAGTTGATCTACAAGAGCTTGTCCTTTGATTGTCTTTTGACTAAAAACTCGATATCAAACTCACTAAGTAGAATGACCCAACTTGACATTCTTACCTATGAGAATGGGTCTTAGATAGTAGATATTTGAGAGGATCTACTTTTGCAATGAGTTTGGTTGTGTGATTGAGAAAATAGTGGCATAGTTTGTGAAATGTGAAAGCTACTGCTAAACACACTTTCTCAACCTGTGAATATTTTAAGCTCATGATCAATAAGTGTTCTACTAAGATAGTAAACTACTTGTTTTTTTTGTCCTTGATCGTTATGTTGTGCAAAGCAATGCTCTTATTGCATATTTTGTAGTAGATGTGTAGAGAAGCATTGGTTTATTTGATATGGGTGGCATGAGAACCGGTGGACTTGATAGATATTCTTTTAACTTAGCAAAAGAATCTTGACATTCTTGGTTCCACTAAAATTGTACATCTTTTTCAATAGTTGATTGAAGTGGTGACACTTATCTGCCAATTGTGAAATGAACCTTCTGATTGATTGGATCTTTCCTTGAAGACCTCGTGAGTTTCCTGAGATTTTGAGGAGAGGCATTTCCATGATAGCCTTGACCTTTGCGGGGTCTACTTCTATGCCTCTCATGAAACAATAAATCCTAGTAATTTTCTTGATGTTACATCGAACACACATTTCTTTAGGATTAAGTCTGACTTTGTATTCTCACAATCTTTCAAAGATACGTCGTAATACTATTAGATGATCCACTCGTGTTTTAGACTTTGTTAGGATGTCATCTACATAGTCCTCCATGATATCATGTAGCATGTCATGAAAGATGATTTAATCGCATCCTCTGATAGGTAACACCTGTTTTTTAGGCCAAAAGGCATGACCTTATAGCAGAACGTGCCCCATGGTGTAGTGAATGTTGTTTTATGTTGATCTTCTTCTGCAATATGATCGATTGTAGCAAAAAAATCCATCCATTAGGGAAAGCATTTCATGACTGTTGTTGAATCACAATCATATCAATGTTTGGTAAAGGGAAGTCATCTTTTGGACATGCCTTATTGATGTCACAAAAATCTATACATATTCTAATGCCTAGAGTTTTCTTTGCCACAGTGTACGATGTTTGAAATCCATGTAGAATAGTCTATTGGTCAAATGAAGCCTACTTCAAAAGTTTTGAAGTTCAACTTTGACAAGCAATGCAACTTTACGATGCATATTTGATGTTAATTAACCATTGTATAGATGAATAACGCATGTTTTGGGTTGATATAGGTGCTCAAGAGTCATTTGGTATCGAGAGCGGACTTTTAATGAGTTTTGAATATTATTTGTTGCTAATAACAAGTGGTGTTTGAATGAAGTTTGATAGGTTGCAATGAAGAGCTAAGAAAAGAGAGATAAAGGTGATTGAGAAGAGAGGAAATAAGAGAGAAATGGATGAGGATGAGATAGTGAAAGGGTTAGTGATGTTTCTAAGCCATAAGAGGAAGCAAGATGAGAAATAAAGAAAGAAGAAAGAGGAAAAGATGAAAGAGGAAGTAAGAAAGACAAGAAAAATGGATGGAACAAGAGTTGAGAGAGCTAAGGATGTAGAGAAGCTTGAAGAGTTGATGAAAGCTAAGAGCATGATGGAAGAGAACAATGAGGTTGGATTTTGATTAGAAGAAAGCTAAAGTGTTGCTTGATGAGTTTTTGCTTGATAGGTTTTGCATCCGGATGTACCACAAGGTGGTGTACCATGAGAGATGGATCTAATCTTGGCATATCTTTGTAAGTCCATGCGAAAATATCTTGAAATTCCACAAGGAGTTTTGTGAACTCTGTGCTTTCTTGATTTGAGAGGCTTCTTCCAAGTTGTAAAATCTTTGTTTGCTCATGTGTGCCAATGTTAATTTCTATTGTTTTCTTCAACCAACATTTTAGATGTGTCTCTTTCGGAAAAGGATGTCATTGGTTGATGTAAATATTCAATTGATGATGAATGAGAGTCCCTCTCTCTAAGTGCCTCAAAAGGTTTTCACTAGGAGATACATCCCTTTTCTTTTTATTATTTTTCATTTTTTTGTTTTTTTGTTTCTCCAATAGCACCTCAACGAGGTTTTCACTATGGGAGATTTGATTTTTCATTTTTTTTGGATTTTCACTTTTTTTTGCAGACTAGGGTACTCTAGTTCCTCACCAAAGTATGTCAATCTATCAAGGTCAATATCGAATCCCTTCTTATGATCAGAAAGGGGATGGGATCCCGAGTCCCAAGAAACTCTTCAATGGCCTCATTGTTTTGAAAGAGGTCCATGGAGACATGATTTAGTTGGTCCTGACTTATTAGGGTAGGATATACAAGGTCGAAGTCGATGGTATTGATGGAGAGGTTTTCAATAAATAGGTTTGTTTTGGCAAGGTTATCAAAGAGGCTATGTGTGGAACATGTCTCATCATCATGAGTCAATGTCCTCACCACTAGTCGAGACATCAAGCAAAGTATTGAATTTTCAAATGTATGATAACCAAGACCATATCGATAAATATTTTTATGCAAGTATCGGATCAAGACATCCTTGTTCATTTTTCCCAAGTCCTTTACCTTTCCACTACATATTTTTCATGATTTTGTGTGCTTTAGTATACTCGGATGATTCGTAGCAAGAAGCATATCCATCATCATATAGCCAAGAGCCCGGAAGAACTCGGAATGTGTTCTTCATCTAAGTATATCAAACCTTTTCCATACAGACTTACCAAGATTATAAATAGGAATTTTGATATGGGGAGCATTGGGTTGGCCATAACTATGTGGGGATAATGGTAGGTTGCCAATGTGAAGGGCATTTTGGAGTTCATACTCTCAAGACCTTTTGTCTATGATTTTCAATGTAGATGGGGTGGAGGAAGTGGACAATTGAGATTTCAGCAAAACTTTAGGGTCTATGTGGGTTTCATCTATGAATGGGATAAGGTGAGGAGCCGAGGATTTATCCATAGAAGGACAATAGTTTGCATGTGTATGTCTACCTTCTAAGAGTTTGCAATACTCAAAAGGTTTAACATCTACACACAACATGAATTATTTTCCTTCATAGGGAATTTGATGCATTGATGGTATGTAGAAGGAACGACTTGCATGATGTGAATCCATGGGTGGCCTAGAGGATATTATAGGATGTTTCCACGTCCACAACATGGAAAAATGTGTCCAAAGTTTGGGGTCCAACTTTGATTTGTAAAGAGATAGTACCGTGGATTGCCTTTTTGCTATTATCATAACCACAAATGGTAATGATGTTAGTGCCTAGACTTTCCTAGTATAACCTAGACATCGCAACAATTTCATGGAGCATATATTCAATGCAACTCCATTTTCTATGAAACACATTTGATTTTATGATGGGTGATGAATGCTTCTACATATAAGGAATTATTATTGGTAATGTTAGGGTTCAAGAGGTCATGAGGACCAAATGACAAAATGGGATTATTGGATGATAAATTTGTAATGAGGGCTGAAATTGTTGGGAGTTAATATCCTTAGGAACATGTGCCTCATGGAGTGCATGAGTAAGGATACTTTGAAGCATAGGAGATGTCTTGAGCAATTCCATGAGAGAAATTTGTGTGTGGTCTTCTCTAATTGTTTGATTATATCGTAGGAATTAAGACAAAGACTTTGCATTTGAGGATTGTGCATTTGTAGTGGACTTAGGATTAGACACTTGTTATGACATTGTGGATGTGGAAGGTTGTTTAGTAGTGGGTACCCAAACTGTTTTTGTCGTGTTGTTACGGTGCAAGTAGGAGTGTTAAATTTGATAGTGGCTACCATGTCTGGCGTATGATCTAACAATGAAATAATAGAATCAAACTCAACATTGTTTGATGTTTGACCCTTGTCTTTTGCATCATTTTTGTTCCATGCTTAGGGAATGGGTCTGAAAGACCTTTAAATTCTCATTTGGTGTCTTGTTATTAGATTGATCCTTCTATTTGATGTCTCCATTATCAATTAAGTCTTGTATATAGTGATGTAGTCTTACACAATGATCCATTGGATGGCCATGTATATGATGGTAGTCACAATATTCATTCTCTTTATACCATGTGGGTTTAGGTTGTCCTTCAAAAGGACGTGTGAATGGGTATGTTACCATTTTAGCTTGCTGAGTTGATGGAGGACACTTGAAAGGCTTTCTCCAAGAGGTGTAAATTGTTGTCTTTTTACCTCACGTGGAGTAGTTTCTTTGCTAGAAAGGATTAGAGTTGTTTATTTTTCAATTTTACCCATTGTTGATGAATTGGATTTTGTACATTTTTTGACACATGACGAGAATCAGTGATTCCATCATTTACAACATTTCTATTTGATTCACAAATTTAGATTTATCATGATTTTGATTGTGATTGTTGTGATTATTGGGTTGATCTTTTGAAGGTGTCTTGATTAGGCCCTTAGTGATAAGATCCCTCTCAATTTGTTGTCCTTTTTAATTACTTCTTTGAAGTTATTCAAACAATGCATTTGCATTTGAAAAGATATAGCTCTAAATGAGATTTGGAATGAATATGCTAACTAATTGCTTCTCGGGTATAGAGCAAGGGAATCGGCTTGCGATTCCTTGCCACCATTGAAGAAATGACGCAAAAGTTTCATTATTCCTTTGCTTTGTGTTGCAAAGGTCCATCATTGTAATTTCATAATCGAGATTGAATGAGAAATGTTTGATGAATTTCTCGAGAGGTTTGTGAATGTGGTGATTGATCCTTTGGAAGGTGTAAGAACCAATCCAAAGCTTGCCCTCCTAAACTTTTAGGGAAGAGGGCAAGAGAAAGATATCATTGTATGCCACTTCTTGACATGCCATGAAAAATTCTTTGATATGTTCTCTTGGATCATGTTTTCCCTTGTATTTATCAAATTTGGGTGTTTCAAAGGATTTAGGGAAAGGTACACTTAACATGTCCCTATCGAATGGGTAAGGACATAGTTCATCAAAATTGAATTGTTTTATACGCTTTTGAAGTCCCATTAATGTTTCTTTCATGCTCCTCCATTCTTGTGTGAATGGGGAGTTGGCTTGAGGAATGTCCATGGTGACATCATTGTCATGCAGTTGATTTGTGCTCTTCCCCTTTTTTAGGATTTTCATTGTTTTTGAGTTGGCGTTGTAACTCCTTGATTTTGGCTATCAACTCTTTTTTGATGAATCGGATGTAGTAGTTGATTTGACATTTTTCGTACTAGACTCGGGTTTGTCTATTAAGTCTTTTAAGTGTTCATGCCAAATTCTGAGGGTAGCTTTTCCCCATTTCAAAAGGTGAAGTAGATATTGGTTTTTATTTTACATTATGACATGATCAATAGCTTCTTTCTCACATGTTGATAGTTCGGTTGTTCTCCAATGTCTTCATCTACAAAAGGGCCATGACCAAAAGGGTTGAATCTTTCAAACTCATCATGGACATGAGTACTTTTACTACATGTAAACACCATTGTTTTATAGGTAAATACCTAAGTGAATAGTGTTTTTGAGATTTTAGTAGAAATTGTGACAAAGTTTGAGCTAAGAAGATAGATAAGAGTGATTGTTTTAGCTTTGTTTTTTGAGAATCAAAATGTAAGTTTAAGATTGAAAATTGTTTTGATTGAATTGGATTGAGTTTTACTTAATATGTGAACAAAGTGAATGTTCAACGTATAAAGTTTGGATGTTGGTTTGATTTTGCTTAATATGTGAATAAAGTGAATATTCAACGTATAAGGCTTGGATGTGATTCTTGATTTGATTACGTATGATTTTGCCTATAATTGAATAAAGTGAATATTCAATATATAGGGCTCTTGATTGGATTTGATTTGATGTGGTTTAATACGTGAATAAAGTGAATATTTCAAGTGTATAAAGGATTTGATTCAATCGGATGTGCTTAAACAATGGATAAAGTGAATATCAATGAAAAAGGCTTAAATTGTGATGAGATTGGATTTTGCTTAAGTTCTATGATTTTTGGTAAAATCAAAGACTAAGACTAAGAATGATTTGGATTTGAGTTGGTAAGTTTATGGAACAAGAATGGAATTAGTAGGCCCTAGTTTGTCAAGCTTCCTAGGGTTAGGGAAAATTTTCACTCACCAAAGTTCCTAAACGAGTACTCGTGCTAGAAAATTGTTTTCCTAGCTACGAATTATACCCCACAATCAATTAAGAATGGGGTCGTCACCACGAGCTACTTATGGTTTCCTCACGGGTATTACTAGTCAAGTGGGTTGGGGCACTACCCATTTCGTTGGTCGGTTCCCTCAAGGTGCCAACTACTTTGGGGTTCTGTGGTACTCCTCATAATGAGTTTTAGGACTATGTCCAAGAACTTCCCATAGTTAAGCGGATGAGAATAAACCCTTATCTGAACCTATAATGCAAATTTTTATATAATTTATTAAAATTTAGCAATGTTTTTTGTTGTCTTTGACCAAGGAAACCTACATGCAAGATGTTAAGAGTTTGCTTGATTTTTCAAGGTATTCTTTAAATGATGTGGTCTTACACATAATGAATTAGTAATTTTCTGTAAAGAAAACATGATGTAAAATAATGAAACAAACTTCACCATTTTTTATTCTCAAGATCACCCAAGAGGGTGTGAGAAAAGAGCATACACGATTGGTTTGATTAGATTAGATTAGATAAATATTGAAAGCAAAACAAGCGTTTAGATGTTTATTTATGAAAACTTGTAGTAAAAAGGTTAAAAACAATGCTTAGATGAGTAATAAAAAAAATAAGCTAACATGCTTTGGAAAGTTATATAAATAGCTAAAAAAGAAAAATACAAAACGCTAGCACATGTAATTAGGTGCGTTAGCGTGAGTGTTAATGGTAGCACACTCAAGTAGATGTATTAGCAAAGACTTCTTATGGTAAAACACTTGAAAGTAGATGTGTTAGTGTACAAAGACTTTCAAGGTTAAGAATTGCCAAACAGGCGAACGCATGCGGTGATACGTTAACACATGCACAAAGACAAGTAGCATGAGATAGTTTAATGGTAGTGTGTGTAGTGATATGTTGGCACGTAAAGTAATACACTAGTGCATGCATAGAGATAGCAGTCAACAATTTAACAAGATACGTAGTGTGTTTACTAGCTGCTACTTCATAGTGCATTTACTACTATGGGAGCACAAAGGGATCTTGTAGATGCACAAAAATGAAGAAAAACACAATAAAATGACTTTTTTGGGGATTTTCTTTGATTTACTCCACCAAATACCTTGAAACTTTGATAAATCATAAATAAAACAAATAACACAAAAAAAGTTAGATTGACAAGAAACAAGCTAAAATGATAAAGAATGTAGTGGGTATCCCACTTGGCATGCAAGAATGTATACAAAGAAAAAATAAAAACAATGAAAGAAATAATGCAAACCTTCCTTCAAGTTCAAGTTCTCTATAACCTTGGATGAGATAGGTGAAGTGTGGAATGGAGTACCACACTTGTTGGATCTCTTTGGATGATTTGGTTGTCATGGATGCTCTAAACTTGTTTCTAAATGGAAGAGAAAGTCCTACGAGCAAATGGATGATCAAATGGACAACCTTTCGGTATGCAAATTCTAGTGGCAATTTAGCATATTATTGCAAATGCTTAAAGCTTCCAAGAGATGAATTGTGAAGGATTGAGCCTCATATTTATAGCTGAAGGAGAGGCCATGGATTGTGGATCAAGGTTTGAATGAGTTGTAGGTAAATGAATGCATTTTCTGAATTAGCAAGTTGATTTGGTTTGTGTAGTTGGATGGTTTGAATATTCATTTAAGGGGAAATGAATATTTAGTTGGCTTTTTAATTTTATTCAAAAAGGTGGTTGTACGTGAATATTTTTCTTCCATTTTGTAGGGTTCTAGAACTTGAGTGGAGTGATATAGTTCAACTTGAGTGAGTTGGATGGTGAAGTGGAGATGAGTGGAGGGTGAGTGGATAATTAGATATTTATTTATTCAAATAGTTAATTAAATTAGCCAAGGGGTGTGAGTGTATGTTTTATGCATGATAGAATTAAGTAAATTAATTCTAAAAGGATGCATTTTAGGACTGATTTGGCACATTGTGTGGGTAATAGGGATGACCAAGAATAGGTATGTAGTTTTAAGATATTTATTTTTAGGGTGTCTACAATAATAATCACAAAATGCATTAGTGGTGAAAATTTTACCATGAGACTTGTTTGTATCGACCTATATAATCATAGGGAGAGATGGAGGTTACACTCAAGTAATTTTTCTTGAGGTGCACAAACCAATAATGTGAATTTCAATTAAGAAGATTGTAGTTGAATCTTTGTCGAATATATTGTTAACAATAGTTTTGACATCAATTTTGTCATCATTAGATTTGCCATTGAAATTAGGTTTGCCTTGGAACTTAGGATTAGATGTGTTAAGAGTATTAGCATTGGGAAAAAGTGGAGTATTAAGCATTATAGGCTTAGCATCACATTACATATCAACATTAGAAACATTCATTTCAATTGCAATAAGCATAGTAGAAGAAATAACATTGATTTCAATATATGTAAGAATAAGAGGATCTACATTGACATGTTCAATTTCCTTAAGAGGCATATGATCCATGTTAGCAATTTCCACATTATCATTTGTAAGAGGATGGGAAGAGACGCAAATAGGCATATCATTTTTATTTCATATAAGAATACTTGCATTTACATCATCATCATCTATAGGAGAAAAGGGAAGAGAACATTCATTTGCAAAATTTGTACATTCATCAATAGATATCATTTTCATGTCCTTGTCACCATCAAGCCTTTCATTAATCAAAGGAATATGCCAATAAATTGAAACATTGTTATCATCATAAAAGCAATCACTTTTCTCATTAGTTATATGAAGACTAGGACAAGAGAGAAAATGTCATTCACAAGTTTTAGGTTTTATGTCATTAGTAGTTTTCATATTATTAAAATCATTCATATTATTATTATTATTATTAGATAAGGTAAGAACATGGATTATGGCTCCAAGGGGCCTTACAACAGATACATCGTGAGTAGTACCAAATAGAAACAAAAAAGGAACAGGGCACAAAAAGGGCTAAAAAAGCTTAACCCAAACCACAACCCAAAAACCATTACATAAACGAGCAGAACCAGAAGGAAGAGAAGACAAACAGGCCGAAGCCAACCAAAACAAGGAGAAACAACCCTCCTAAGAGAAAAGTCCAAAAATAGTCTGCCAACAGTTCAGAAAGCCTAAAATTGTTTTTCCTTCAAGCACTTGTACGAACCAGTGTGGTGCTCCTCTAGACCTTTTTGTTTGTCATCCTGGTCGGCCAGGTTTGGGTACCATTCTTGATCCTCTCATCCTCCGCATAGCTATTGAGATATAATTTTAGCCTGCAATTTTTGCATCCTTGCTCCAATTTTATGAACCTCCCCGTATATTGATAACCATGTTTTTAACTTGAGTAAGCTCTCTCTCGATAGAATTTTGAAAATTACAGATTTTCTTTGAAGCCTCAATACAGTTCTTCACATTGTCCCCCAAGTCAGACACATCCTCGTCGAGAGAATCAACATCCTTCTCCACCTGCTTTGACCAGAGGGAAATTTTTCTAGAGCCAAGCCCCGATCATAATCTAACCTTTCTTTACCTTTAGAAGACTCCCCTTTCATGCCTGATAAAGTAACCGCAGCCATTATACAGTCCTTTCCCTCCCCATGAGTGTCGATACCCTTCTTCTTCTACATTTTATTCATGTGTTCGGCCAGAGTGCAGTTATCATCAAAGTCCTCCAAATTTGGCTCCAAATCCTTAGCCAACATTGGCTTTCAAGTTTTGTACAGAAGGAGAATAATGTCATGATGCAAGGGGTTTTGGTCTTCCCCTATTGGAAGTCTTTAACAGACGCTGAGAGAGACATAAGAAGATAAAACGAAAGGCTCATGGTAACCTTATGATGGAACATATTGAGCATAGAAAGATTATGCGTATAATTTTTTATGTATTTTCCCTCGAGGGTAATATATCTTATAAATGTAAGCAAACCAGTGTTCCAAATTCTAGGGATACAGTAACAAGCAATACCATCATTAAGAAAGTAGACTTTTTCATTACATTTGAAAAAGTCTAGATTTCATGATTACGTCGGGTCATGTCTTTGTAGATCTTTAACTCGTTCATTTCCATCTCGGTCGCCAACACAATTGATTGTTCAAAAACATGAATCTCCATACCCCGAACAACCACATTTCTATTGTCCCAAGCATGGCCAAAATCCAAGGCAAGGAAAGGATCAGACCCCGTGAGCTTAGAAATGAAATTTCTAAAGCCCCAATCTTAAAAATATGCCACAATGAAGGATTATCCTTCAAAGCACCATAGGTAGAAGGTTCAGTTCTGAGTCTGCCACCTCCCATGGTTTCCCAACTCGCATGGAAATGAGAAATGAAAAACAAATAATCAATATAAACCCATAATCCTGAAATTAATAGCAAATCTGGGAAAATATCTCGCACGTACCATTAGCCATGCCTTCCATGAATCCATTGATGACAAGGATCAAAGCCATACGAGGGAGAAAAGCAACCCTCAAGTCAGTACTTTTCATCATTAATGATATTATTAATATTATTAGGGATCTCACCCCCTTCTCCCAAACTTTGAAATCATTACCCCTCACCCCCAAATTTGTGAAAAAAATTGCACATTTATTTCCATTTCTAGGGATGTGAAGAAGGACAAAGTTGTCAAAAACTTTAAGCAATTCCTTAATATCATGAAGGATATTGCTTAGAATCCAATTATGAATCCTAGCTCTTTTCAGGGTGTTTATTATAAGAAGGGAGTCCCCTTCAATTTGGATCCTCTTGAAACCTTTCTCTTTAGCAAGATTAATACCCCATAATGTCGTCATGGCTTCATCAAAATTATTGGTTTGAACACCTAAGGGTCCAACATAAGCAAAAATGCATTTTCCATCATGATCTCTAAGGATACCTCCACCACCAGCTAGACCAGGGTTACCCTTCGAGGATCCATCAAAATTCAACTTCACCCAATTAAAATCCGGTTTGGACCATTTTATGCCGTTTGAGGAAACTTAAGAGTGGGTGGATTTTCCTGGAGGAGAACTATTTAAGAACCATTAAAACAAAGCTCATCCATAGAATTAGGCAAGATCCATGAAGATTGAAAAGCCCAAACAGAGAGAAGAAAAAATAGCTAAAGAGAAAGGACAATGGATGAACAAATGATTGGCATTTTCCTCATGTTGACCACAAAGAATGCATCTACTAGGAATGACCATACCTCGTTTTCTCAAGTTTTCAAGGGTGAGGATCTTGTTTTGAGCAACTAACTAAAGATAAAAATGTTGACCTTGGGGAGCAAATCCTTAACCCAAAGCTTGTTTCAAAATCTTTCTATTCTTGAGGGTCTGAAATTTAAGAGGTAAGATGATTTAACCGAGAACTCCCATGAGTCCTCTCTCCAAACCACCGAGTCATCTTGATGTTGAAACCTAGGAATATGGAAATTCTAAAGCTTGAGATTAATTTCATTAAAAGGTTGGATAGATCTAGCAAAATTTGGGGAGGGAGGATAGAGATCCACTTTATTCCCTCTCTATTCCTTATCCCAAGTAGTCTTGGACCAGTCTTCGGACCATTCTCCTCATAGAGGTGAAACAAAGATATTTCCATGGTTCCTCAAAAGACAAAGATTTGTCTTTAAGCCAACTATCTTCCCAAAACTTGATTGGAACCCTTCCCAATATTCCATTTAATACCTTAGGCCAAAATGGACTTAGAAGAGAGAAAGGAGTTCTAGAAAACCGACCCTAAAGTAAGATCAATACCAAGAAAAAGGTGTTTAGTCTCATCAACATTCCACAAATATTTCATTTTTAAGATATCAACTCTAGAGACCTCGCCTCCTTAGTAATCTGCCATCCAACTTTAGCCAACAAAGCTTCATTCATCAGTTTGATATCTTTTAATCCATTCCCACCAAAATATTTAGGTTTAGTGACTTTATTCCAAGCCACCAGAGGATATTTAAAATGATCCTTAGCTCCAGACCAAAGGAATCTCTTCTGAATTCTTTCCAGGGTGACAATAATTTTAGCAAGGAGCTTAAACAGAGACATGACATATATAGGAATTCCTTGCAAGGAGATTTCGAGGAGTTAAACTTTACCTGCTTGTGACAAGAAGGAACCTTTCCAAGAGGAGAGTTTCCTACTAACCCAATCAATGAGAGGATTCCAAATTGCATTATCCATTTTTTTGTGAATGAGGGCATGCCCAAGTATGTATCTGGAAGAGATTTTATTTTATAGCCCAAAATTCGTGACAATCTATTATGATGTTGCTCTGAACATTGATGAAAAAAATTGCACTCTTGTGGAAGTTTACAAGCTGCCCAGAGACCATTTCATAGTCCAGTAACACTTATTTATAGTTTGTAGCCTCCTGGACCGAATCCTTCCCCAACAAAAAATTGTCATCCACAAATTGATTTAGATAGACAGGTGTTAACCCATTAAAATTTTGAGCCCTTGGATAAGATTTTGATTGAGGCCTGCATTACATAATCTACTGAGGGTTTCATCCATGATAATGTAAAGGAAAGGAGAGAGGGGATCTCCTTGTCTAAGACCTCGATTAGCCTGGAAAAAACCTTCTAGGGTGCCATTAACAATAATCAAGAAAAGCGGTAGAGGAAATGCAAATCATCACCAAATTAACAAAATGCTCATTAAAGCCAAGTTTAATCAGGATAGACCTAAGAAAGGACCAAGAGACCCTATTATAGGCTTTATGCATATCCAATTTGACTAACATAGTTGACTGCCCAAGTTTCCACATTATGGATGGCCTCTGGATGACTATGATATTGTCGAGGATCTGTCTACTAGGAACAAAAGCTCCTTGGTTAGGAGAAATGAATTTTGAAAGCACATTCCTAATTCTAAAAGATGGGATTTTTATCATTTTGTAAATGGTATTGCACAAACTAATGGGCCTGAAATCTTTAAGATCCTTAGCCCCTGTCATTTTAGGAATAAGAACCAAGAAGGTGTTGTTGATTTGTCTAAGAAGGTGTCCAAACCTAAAAAAATCTTGAACATTAATCACCACATCCTAATTGATAATATCCCATAAATGCTAACAAAACAAGGTTGGGAAACCATCCAGCCCAAGAGATTTATCAGCTTCCATATCAAACATGGCTATCTGAATTTCCTCCTCTCTAGGGATAAGAGAAATATCTCTGTTATCTTGGTCTATAATCACTCTTTAAAAGAGAGCCAAAGCTTTAATTTGAATATTATCATTAGGATCTGGAACTTATAAAAACAGATCCTTAAATTAGTTGATCATAGTATCTTTGATTTCCTCATCCAATGAGGTAAGTTCCTCATTTTGTTTTCTGATTTCATGGACTCTAAGATGATTAGCTTTAGTGGTAGTCGTGAAATGAAAAAAAATTGTGTTCCTATCTCCTTCTTTGAGCCACGTGACCTGAGACTTTTGTCTCCAATAGGTTTCTTCTTTAGCAAGGAGATCATGATACTCAACCAACATATTTTTCTCATGTTCCTTAAGAACATGATTTAGACCATCCAACTCCATAATATCTTCAATTGTTCTCAAATATTCCACAATCTTACTACTACGGATGGAGATATTTCCAAAAGTCTCCTTATTCAGAATTTAATCATGGCTTTGACATGCTTAATCTATAAATCAATTTAAACATGGGGACACCATGAACTGCCACCCCCACCACCCCGAACTTTATTGTAAAGTTCATCATGTTTCAACCACATCTTTTCAAATCTGAAAGGCTTCGCCTTTTTAGGTAACCCAATCCCAACTTCAAAAGAATGGGATTATGATCTGAACCAATCTTGGGAAGAGAAGAGAGATAATAGAACTGATTAAGCATACTTTGATGGCTAATCACAAACGGTCGAGTTTGATTTGAATGAGATCTCCAGTTCTTTTGTTTGACCAAGTAAATTTGGAACCTCCCAACTCCAAATCAAACAAACCATTCATCATCAAAAAGTTAGCTAAATCTCCCATCCCATCCGAATAAGAAATACATCCACCCTTTTTATCAGCTGGGGACAAGGGCGTATTGAAGTCTCCTCCAATGATCCAATCACCATCTTTGAATAGTTGTCCGAACTTCATAAGATCCTCTCACGAGACTCCTTCCCCCACAGAGTTCGGAGCATAAATATTAGACATAATCCATTTTTTCTTGGAAGCAATCTCCCATAAGTTTAAAGCGACATGATTGGAGGAAGTCAGCAAAAGTTCCCCTCTAACCACCTCAAAATTCCAAAAACAGAGAATACCTCCTAAAGCACATGAAGAATTGGAACCTACCCAACTATAATCCTTCCACGCAAACTTGTTAACTTCCTTAAGTCTATCCAAGCTCATTTTTGTTTCTTGAATCAATAAAATATCTGGTTTATACCTATACCTCAAATCCTTTAGAATTCTCACTTCTTAGGGTTATTTAACCCTCTAACATTCGAGAAATAACTATCATTTAGATTTATGAAGGTTTGAAAAAGTTTCCTTCAAGGATTTTTGCTTACCTTTCTCAATTTCCTTGGTCTCTTATCTTTCCCTTTTTCATATTATCATCTTGAGAAACATCCACACATTTAGAAACATTTTCATCAAAATATAGCTCATTGGTGTGGGTAAGTTTAGGTTGAACTACTTGTTCACAAAAATATGAAGACTTCATAGGAGGAGGCATGACAATCATATAACTCAAATTGTGAGATTGGATCATATCGATAGCTTTGAATCTAACCTCGGGTTTCAGGACAAATTTCAATATCATGTAAAGGAACATAATAACTAGGGTCAAGAGGACCGGAGAAATCATCAAAAAATCTAGGAGGGAAAAAGCTAAGAGTAATATGAGAGTAGGGATACCTTAACCTTGAATCTCATTGGCTAACAAGGACAATTTCATATTGTAGTTTCTCATCATAAATTACATTGGATTGTAACGTGGATAGATCCTATAGTTTCTCATCATTAAAAACACCGTGGTGTGATGCGGATAGATGCTTACTTATGAGCTCATAAGGGGCATGGACTTGGTTAGAGGGATAGTAGCCCCTATGATCTCGCAAAGAAAGAGCTCTAGCACAATCCATGAAGACACAAAGGAGAGCTAACTCCATAAGGAAAATCATACAATCAATGATAAAATGAAAACCCTAGGGGAGCTATGGTTTGCAAACAAAATGCTTTGTTAGGATAGGAAAACCTAAATCATCTTAGCTTAAGGGTTTGAGAAAAGGTCGAGTTCACTAAATGTTTACACCCTAAAATAAAATAAGTAAGGGTTTGATATGAGTTTTTTCCTTACGTATTAATAGGTGTAAGAATGTTACATGTAAAATCTTATGAATTAATCAATCCACATTAACCATACAATCTAGAATATAGCTATTAACACCAATAAACAAAGATAAAATGATGAAATGATTGCTTAAAAACAAGGAGGGATAAGTATTTAATTGATAATAGAGGTACAAAAGTGATTTGGGTGTAGAAAGCTGGGTAAAAGATGGGTAAAAACTTGAAAATGCTTTGTTTCGGGACTTAATACAAAATGTTATTGTACATACCGTCAACTCTTATTGTGGCGTGGTATGGTCCTATCTTGGTCTGTATGGTCTTGGGCTAACAAATGTCGGGGCTCTTCAACTTCAAGTGTCATCGGTGGCTTAAAAAATGTGCTCCATTATCTATCGTTAGGGTTTTGCAACTATGCAACACCTTATTGTAATCTCCGCTATGATAAAGAAAACCCTAGGATGCATGCACTAACACTTCATGCATATGATTAGATAACAAAATAATAAATCGGTGTATGGGTGGAGTTGGAATGACTTGATCACAACCCCTTGTTGAACCAATCAAGGCAATACATTACATCCACTGCAAAGCAAGAGAAAATTCTATGTAGTTCTCCTAGTGGAGGTGCAATTGTGTATGTAAATCTAAGACAAACCGCTTATCATGCCCTTGTGCCTCCCGATTCAATGAGTAGTGGGCATAACTAGAGATAGAATAGAGATGTATTGTGCTTAAGATGCTAAGTTGATTCCCTTTATCCCTTAAAATTGTTTGCAATACTTTGTGTGACTTGCTCTTGCTAATACATAGCTCTAGGACCTTTTAAAGCTTGGTAATGAAGGAAGCTAGGCTCTTGCACCTAGTTTGAGTGCTTAAAACATATGGTGGTTGCTTTAAAGGATGTCTGTTGCTTTCATAAGAGAGTTGAGTTCTTTAGGAATGTAATTTGCGATATACTCTTGAGAATGTTAGGTGAGTTCAAATGGTGAATTAGAATTTCTTATATAGCCTTTCGTAAGGTAAGTATCGCATTAAGGTTGGCCTACGAATGAGAAATGACCCATAAAGATATTCAAATTGAGAAAAGAGCTATCGGGGAGCGAAGGATGGGACCATACAAGTCGGCCTAAACCAGTAGTATAGCCTAGCGTCACACTTTGTACAATTCCATACATGCAATTAATGATGACAAATCAAGATTCTAAGAAAGATGCCTTGGGGTAATGTATTGTTTTGGATTATTTCAATCAAGTGAATGAACAATAGAGCAATGTGTAGAGTTGAGCAGGTCGTGCGAGAGGGAGAAAGATGTGTCAATTAAACTTTGAATGTGAGTGTGAGTTATAGTATAAAAACAAAGCCAAACTTGTCATTGCTAAAGGATAAGTTACTAAATTTAGGTGTCTACAATACCCATACCTCAAGATACCATCCAAAAGGTGAAACAAATATCCAAATTAGACAAAGTGTTTGCAATTGTTCCTCTACCCATATTGCTACCAATGGCACCCTTTTCTAACATTGGGTGTCCACACCACAAGATTTCCTCAAAAATCTGTAGCATGGCTACAATTAGTCATCTTGGGATCCGGCTACCAATGGCATCCTTTTCTAACTTTCTATGCCAATAACATTTGCATACTGAGACTTGAAATCAAGTGTTGTTTTTGAAAAGTGTCTATTTTTTTAAAGAGGGGCCCAAATATGTAATCAAAACATACTTTTGATAAAGTCCATATTCTATAAAATCATTTGACCCAAAAGCTATTTGTTTTCTTAACACTTGGGCACAAGAAATTTTTGATTACCTCCCCTAAGATGATCGGTTCACCCTAGAGTTTTATATCAACTTCTTTATATTGATGAAGTGTCTCATAAGAATGTTTTACAAGCATGAATTATATGACATTGTATCCATATTTTGGATTATACCTCCCTAATTTGAGGCTTTTAAGTCCCTAAAATCTTTATGAACTATGTAAGTGAGGAATTTTCTTCTCGACATCTTCTCTAAAGTACCATTTGGCCTTGTCATGGAGCTGCCCCTTTAACCAAATCAGTCAATGTTCTTGCACTCTACGAGTTGTCATTTCCTTCTTTTGTAACACCACACTCTCCTCCAATTCCATTTGACTATCGGGAGTGATGTTTTCAATTGAAGGTAACATCAACCCTTCACATTCATTATCCAACGTGGAAGGTTTAAAAAGACAGTTTATCAACATTGGCAACCAAAGAAATTTTCATATATGGAGGAAAATCAAGTCTATAAGCATTCTTACTGACTTGATCCAAAATTTCAAATGGACCATACCTAAGAGGCTTTAACTTCTCAATCTTTCCTTAGAGTTTCTCTCTACTCAAGTACATCCACACCTTGTCTCTAACAAGTTGGGATCATTCATATGTCAATCATTCCTTGCTTTATACTTGGCTTGAGGCTCCTCCAACGTATTTTGCACTCGGAAGTGAATGTGCTAAACTTTGTCAATGAACCTTTCGGCGTTGTTTACCTCTAGATCCACTTTCTTATTGTATTCATTTGGCCTCTTCAAAACAACATCAAATGCACGTGGAGGTAAGTAATCAAAACAATATTAACTAGTAGAAGCATGCACCCGAGTTTCAAATGGACAATACCTAAGAGGCTTCAACTTCTCAATATTGTCATGGAGTCTCTCTCTACTCAAGTACAACCACACCTTGTCTCCAACAAGTTGTACTTAGTCATATGTCGATCAATCATTTTTTTACACTTGGCTTCGAGACTCCTCCAACCTATTTGGCACTACAAAGTGAATTCACTAAAATTTTCAATGAACCTTTCAATTGTGTTTACATCTAGATCCATTATCTTATTGTATTCATGTTGCCTTTTCAAAGCAACATCAAATGTGTATGGAGGTAAGTAGACAAAACAAGTTTTGCTAGTAAAAGTATGTATCACCCTATTATAAGAATGTTGAATATACACCAAGTTTATATCCCACGTCTTGGGATGCTTCTTATTGTACTCTTTCAAATGTTGAACCAAAGTTTTGTACACAGACTACACTTTTCCATTGGTTTGTGAGAGAAAAGAAGTATATCTTTTAACTTGGTATTAATCTTCTCCCATAATGTGGTTCAAAATTTTCCAACAAATTTTGAGTTTCGATATGAAATAATAGATATAGGCAAACCAAAGTGAACCTACACATGAGCAAAAAAATAAATTAGTTATATTACATTTTTAGAGTCTTTTTATAAGGAAAAAGAATACATATCTTACTAAATTGGTCCATGACTACGAAGAGATAGTGATGCCCCTTCTTTAACATAAGCAAGCTACCCACAAAATACATGGAAATGTTTTCCTTTGGCCTAAAAGGAACCGGTAATGGCATATATAAACCTAAATTTTTGTTAATATCCTTTCTTGTACTACATAAAACACACCTCTTATGAACTTGGAAACTTCAAGTTGCAAATTACGTTGACAAACATACCTCTGCAAATGTGCAATTGTTTTTGTCATACGGCTTTTGAAGTATGTGTTTCCATCATTCATTGAACTCTTCCTCCTAAAGCACACAAAGTTTTCCCAACTTGCGTAACAACCCATTCAAGGTAATATTCCGCCTCACCTCAAATCCAACATTTCAAGTCCACCTTGATTGAAGAAATGACTCCCCAAAATTTGCATCATACTCATATCCTTATACATATGACTCACACATAAAAGGCTCAAGAAGAGTTATAATGTCAATGGTGTAAAGAAATGGAGGTCTAGGTAACATATTAGCTAGTTTGTTAGTCACACATTTCTTATATTTGATAGTCAAATGAAATTATTGTAAAAACCCCATCCACTTATGGTGTTTACCTTATAAAAGATTACTTTGTTCTTCCAAATATTAGAGAGGTTGGTGATCTGTATAGATTATACTTCCTCACCCATTAGACAAAGCTTCCATTTCTTGACCTCTTGAATAAGAGCACATGATTCTTTATCATATGTACAATAATTCAAAGTAACACCATGAAATAACTTCAAATAGCAACGTCACGAGCTTGCCCCTTTGTAAGAGGATAACCAACATATCATAGTTACTAGCATTTGTCTCCACCTCAAAAGGCATCTACAAGTTAGGAAAATCTAAAACCAAAGCATGGTTAATCTTATGTTTGAACATATCAAATGCATCTTGTTGCTCCTTACCCCAAGTAAAATTCTTACCACTTGTTATGATAGCATGCAAAGGTATGGCTATATAAGAGAAATCCTTGACAAACTTCCTCAAATAGTAAACTTCGCGAAGAAAGCTCGTTGTTTAGATCACATTAGAAGAACTTGGCTAATTCATGATGGCCTCTACCTTTTTTGTATAAATCCTCAATTCTCCATATCCAACCACATGCCCCAAGAAGACAAGTGATTATTGAGAAAAACTCACATTTCTTCTCATTCGTAACTAATTTTTTCTCCTTAAAAGATTGGAAAACATGTTTTAGATGATCATCATACTCATCAAAAGTTATATTGAAGACAAAACTATCATCTAAATCAACAATGACAAAGGAATCAATAAATGGTCTCGTTACCTCACTCACCTGTTGCATGAAGGTAGCCAATGCATTGCATAGCCCAAAAAATAGAACCAACCACTCATACAACCCTTTCCTTGTCTTGAATGATGTCTTCCAAATGTCCTCTTCCTTCATCTACACTCAATGATACGGATTTCAAATCTAGCTTGGTGAAAGACTTGGCATTCTCAAGTTAATCTAGCAAACATCAATTCGTGGAAGTGGGTACTTATTCTTGATGGTTATTTTGTTAAGTGCTCTATAATCAACACACATTCTCCATGAACCATCCTTCTTAGGTACTAACACAATAGGAGAACCACATGGAGAAGTATTAGGGACGAATTACATCCGAAATAATCAAAGTACGTAAATATTTTTTACCTCATTGGCATCCTTCAAGGACTATTGATACAACTCAAGTTTAGGAAACGGGTTGTCAGCAAGCAATTGAATATCATGTTGATAGGCCTAGTAGGTGGCAAAATCGTAGGCTTATCGAAGACTTGTTTGCACTATTGCACTAACTCTCTCATATGTTTATGCTCTTTATTAGTAAACATGCTACATGAAGTTTAATATGCAACCACCTCCTTATCTTGAATATCTCTCAAAATAAGAAAAACAAACTTCCCACCAATGTTAGTAAGCCTTTTGGCTTGAGAGACACTTACAAGGAGATTTTATATAGTTTGAAAGGATGTAGCTCTTGTCATCCTTCACCAAATGATATTGGTTGGCTCTCCTTATGAAGATGGCTTTCCAAATATATACGGGAGGTATGCTAAACACTAAACCACACACATCAAGGGGCACAACATATATTATAACTTCATCAATGAAACATGCATCAATACCAAACTTTATTTTACATTACTTGGTTACCTTATGTCTACATCTTTCTTCACCCCACTTATGCCATCCACGTCTTAAAATCATCCCATTTATTGATAGAATGAATTTTCTTCGCAACCAAAGTATGAACATAGTTTAAAACCGGGGTAATGCATGATTTGTTAAGTATAACCTTGTAGAAGAAATTTGTTGGCTCTCATTAATTTAATGCAAACTAAAATATACCTATAGTTGGGCTGGCCAATGGTTTAGCCTCTCCACATTCACATCCCCATCATGGTTGAATATTTATTGTTGCTTCATCTTTGAAAAGAGGTGGAGCTTGGTTGGCATGAGGTTGTTCCTCGTGTTCGGGAGCATCCTCCTTGTTTGCTTTGAAGTGCCTCCATAGAAACACCAAGATTTTCCATGAGAAAATTCATAATAGACTCCAACTAGTCAAGATTATTCATCAAAAGAGAGATATTAGTCATTTCTCGTTCAACCTTATAAAATCGTTCTTTTGTTGTATGGGCATATTTTTCATCAAGTATGGGCCATACTACTGGATCTCTTGCTTCCACTTATGGAAATCACGAGGGGTTCATTAGCTAGGAAATATCCTAACACGTTCATTCATATTGAGGTAATTAAAATTGATAAAATAAAAGTCAATATATTGGTAAACATTAGGGGTGAAAGGGTTTAATTTACTAATATTTTGAATTAGGTATTGGGGTAGGTTAGAGAGGTGGGCTAGAGGAGAGGTAGGGTTAATTTTAATATAAAACTAAAACATTTGAACCCTATTTTTAAAACTAAATACCTTATAATTACAAAAAGAGTGTGGACATAAAGTTAAATTATAATCTCTTTTTGAATAAGAAAATCTCAATTAGGATATTCTTAACCAAAATATAATAAGATTGTAGAAAACTAGGATTAAGTATGTTTTTCAACACAAATGATATTATTTCACTATCTTAATTATTTGAAGAACTATTGATAAATGATTAAATCTTAACATTAAGGTGATTGGTAATATGTCTTGAATGACTTCAAAATCTCTTTCTAGAGCAAAGGTGTATTAAAAAAATTGAGTGGGAAACATGATATATTCTCTTTGATATATTACAAAGTAGAAATAAAAAGGGGTAAATAAAATTGTAATGGAAAATGGGTAATTAAAGTACATGTGAAAAATAGGGGTATTTTCATTCTAATAATATAACAAGAGGGGTATTATCAATTGAATAATTGGAGGTAAAAACTAACATTAAGGGTATTCTACTTTTGATCATATTAAAGACGACTTAATTACTAAGTATGGACACAAAATCCAAGGGTACATTGAGAGGGATGGAAACAAAAGAAAATGGAAACAGCTAAAAGTGGAGAATGATAGTATACAGGCTGAGATTGCATATCTCCATAATCAACTTTCCCTAATCCATATAAGTAATCAAAACCTTAAGGATGAGCTCATCTGGAAAGATTCTTTCGATGGGGAATACACTGTTAAATCAGGATATAATTCTTTCTTTGTATCCATGGAAAGCGAAATTAAGTGGCACAAGCTGTGGATGCCGGAGTTAACCCCTAGAGTGAACTTCTTTTGGTGGCTAATTATTAATGGCAAGATCCTAACTAATGACAATCTCATCAAGAGGGGATTCATCATGCCAAATAGATGTTGCATGTGTCAGAAAGAGGCTGAAGATATAAAACATTTATTCCTCCATTGTGAGATTGCCTCCAAAATTTGGCAGCTTGTTTTTGATAAATTTAATCTGAGATGGACTTTTCCCCTTACCTGTCTTCAGGCTTGGGAGCAATGGGGCTCTCCATTTAAACATTGCATGGTGAAAAGACTGTGGCAACTTGTTCTGCCCCACACTATGTGGAGAATCTGGAAGGCTCGTAATGATAGTATTTTCAAAAACAGAAGACAAGCCAGTAATAAAGTATATAAGGAAATTATCATTGTTGTGCAAGATAATATTGCTAAATTTAAACCCCCTAAAAATGGTCTTTACCCGGAGAATGAAGCAAGCATCCTGACTGAATGGAATATTGCCACTGTCAATAGAAATAACAATGGTACTGACAGAACCACAATCAGATGGATTAAACCTCCCACTGATTGGCACAAGTTAAATTTTGATGGGGCCTCAAAAGGCAATCTGGGTGACTCTGGAGGAGGGGGAATCATCAGGGATCAAAGAGGCTATTTTATTGCTTTGCTTTTCGGGAGAATGGGCAGGCAGACTAATCATTATTCGAAGCCATGGCGGCTCTTTGGGGTATAAAACTTGCCAGAGATTGCAATATTCCAAATATTATAATTGAAGGTGATTCTCTAAATATTATCAATCTTTTGAATAAAAAGCAACACCCCAGCTGGTCTATCAGGGATTATATTGAGGAAGCTATTGATATATGCAAAAGCTTTGAAAATGTCCAAATCACCCACACCTATCGGGAAGGTAATAGGGTAGCTGACAGCTTGGCTAACTTCGGTGTTAATAATTCCTTTCAAACTTGGTTTAGGGGGGATGCTCTGCCCGCTCATGTCAATAAAGCCATTATCATTGATCTACATGGCAGTGAAAATCATTACTAACAGCTGTAATTTGGACGCTAATGTGCGGATCCTCAAGTACATGATGATGACATCACAAAAGATATGGATGGTTGATGCAATCTGTGCGGGATGGACTGTCATCATTTCTTGGCATAGGAGGAAAGCCGAGGAGCGGGCAATAATAACAAGTGTAGCATAATCATTAAATCAGCTTTCACGGTAAGGAAAGATTCAAATATCAAAATCAAAGCTCGGCTGTCCCGCACATTGGTAGCTTTTTTACCGTTGAGAACAGAAAAAGAAGCAGAGGAAACATGGGGGGTCCGCCTTGCAAAACTGAACCGACCCACAATCCTGAGTGGAAAGAGAACGCGGAGCTTTGGGATTACCTGCAAATCGGGGGCCTGTCTAATTTCATTGAAAGGATCCAAGGCTTCGACCAAGACATTTCTATCAAATTTTCCCAGGGTTGGAAGAATAGGATTGTCAAGTATAGTAACATGGAGATGGAAATCACGGAAGAGCTCATCGCTCAGATCACGGGCCTCAGCCTGGAAGGCACCAAATTCTTCAATAAGAAGGTGGACAGGGAGGTGGAGACCAAGAAATTTCTGGAAGAGGGGGAAAATCTTGAGTTCGTGGCCGCTGGCATCAAGGTGGCGTCGATTCCTGAACCTTTTGCTGAGCTGGCCAAAATGGTGGTTAGGTACGTTACCCTGGAAGGAAGATTTGTGACTATACCTCAAAAGCATCTGATTTTTCTGAATCACTTTCGTAGAAATAACATTATCAGCTTTCCTCACTATTTGATTAACTCTCTGGAGAAATCTATAAGGGAAGTTCAGAGCCACTCTAGGGCTGTCCCTTTGCACCAGGGACTTATCCTCTTGATCCACCGCCACTGCTCCAGCTGCCCTCCCGTGAATCCTACCCCACCTCCCTCCTCCATACCTCCACCTGCCTACACTGCTTCCACTCCCCCTGCTTAAAAGAAAGAATGAAGATATTGTTTCCAGCAAGAAAAGCAAGAGCCTTAAAGCTAAAATCCCTACTTCCCAATGGGTCCTAAGGAGCCACAAAGACTTGGAACTTGCTGAAAACCTCCTGCATATTAGCAAGCCGGTGGAGGAGCCCAAGGAGGAGGAATTGCTGGACAGGGTGGAAAGATTAGAAAAGGAGATACAAGAGCTCAAAGGGGCTATAAAAAACATGGAAAGAGCTAAGGGTAAAAGAATCCTTCAAACTGAGGAGGAAGAGGGGGTTATTGCTGAAGTCTACAAGAAGCTACAGTCCTTAGATGGCAGATTGGGGAATGCTAAAAGCCGCAATGACTGCATATTGTCTTCCCTCAAAAGCATTTATAATTTCATTGAACAACATGTCCATAGTGTCTGCAGTTTAAGTGGGGTTAATGAGGACATTTGGGGTCCTAAAGAGAAAAGGGATATTGCAATTGCCCAAGCAGATATGCAAGACTCCTCTCAGGCCACTGCCATTGCCTTCTTCATGTCGCTGCAGGCTATCAAGACCAAGATTGACAGAGCCATCAAGTAACGGGTTGTTGTGATGTTGTTTTTTGGCTGCGATGTGGCTGTCATCTGGCGGTTCTGGAGTTGTTTTTTGGCGGAGCTCTATATGTTGTTTCTCTTTTGGTTTCTTTTTATCTTTCCTTCTTTTTTTTGGATCTTTGTACGTTTAGATCCTTTTTCACTTATATTGTAATATTTGGCTGTTGAGCCCTTCTTGGTTGACTGTTTTGCCCTTCTCTGGGTTGTTTCTCTCATCTTCACTATCTGGCTTTTGAGCCCTTTTGTATACAGGGTATAGTCCCTTCAAAACTATTTGCCCTTAATAAAAAAAAACATTAAGGGTATTCTTTAATACCCTTCGAATGAACGTGTTATACCATACTTTTACCAAGTGAACCCCCTTGTGGTGGAAATATCTTATTCAAAGGTAGTATACTAGGATACCTTAAACATTACCACTACTCACTCTAGTGATGGGCATAAACTGCAATGTAGTCACAAAACACAAAACTAACACAAATACTACTACTTAACCAATTTCATCGATATGGATTATATATTCCCTAACTTATCAAGTTATTGTTAAAATATTGTTTTAAACCAACTTGCTAAAACAAAGATATATTGTGTTGGAATTAAAGTGTACAGTGTTCTACACATACGATAAGTAAGAAACCAATATCAAACACAATTCAACACAAGAACTATCCCGAGACAAACCCAATGTGGGAAAAACTACAAGTGTGTGATGCAAATGCACTCCCCTTTCCACTATGTTATTCACAAATGTACAAGTCACTGCTACTTCTAGGTTTTCATGGACAAAAATATCAATTACTACCCTATCCAATCTTACACACAATTGTTTGAACTATTACAACACTACTCGGAACCATCCAACACTCAAAAAATCACTAGCAATTAGGAGACAATGAAGATAACATGAACAAAGACAAAAAAATCTTGTAAAATTGCAATGTGAGTCTAGTTTCACTACTCCCGATTGACTTCTCGATGATTCATGTCTTCTACAAGGTTTATATTTATTCACATGCCTTAGCAGATCCACCGGGAGGTAAGACAAATAGCCAAATTGGGAGAAGAAACATTTGCAATTGTTCTTCAACCCACGTTGTTTTATGTCGAGCCCATTTCTAGCATCAAACAAACACGCCACGGGATTTCCTTCAAAATCCTTTCCTAGCCGTAGGTAGTCATTATAGGATGTCAAATAACTTCTAAATGCCATAACGTTTTCATATTATCTCAAAATCGGTGTTGTTTTAATTGAAAGTGTGTGTATTTTTTAAGAGGAACCCAAATATGTAATCAAAACATACTTTTGATGAAGTCCATATTCTATAGGATCCTTTGAATAGGAAACTATTTGTTTTCTCAAAGCTTGGGCACAAGAAGTTGTTGATTACTTTCCCTAGAATGTCCAAATAACCCTAGAATTTGATCTACAACTTCTTTCAGACCGATGAAGTATTTTACAACAATGTTTTATAAGCACGAATTATAACAATTTGTAATAGTGGAAACATCTATCAATATGGCTAGTACATTAGATCCATATTTTGAATCATAATGTGGAAGGATAACTTCTAGTAGGTAACATGGGAGCATTCAAAAGTACATTTGTAATACATACTTTATCATATGTACAATCCTTCGTTAACGTTTTCTTTCTTTACTTTTTAAAGATAAACAATATGCCATTGATTTGTTTGGAATCTTCTTTATTGGTTTGTCTAAATTCAACAAGTCTTTTTACTTTCTTCATCTACTTCATCATGTTTTATGTTTTGATATCCATTAACACCATTATCATTCATGGCATTGTCATACATAGTATAATCATCAAAAGCAATGACATCACAAGTATTCATATTTACATTTGTATTATTCAAATTTGTACCATTAACATTATTATTAAGATAAAGAGTATCAATAGCCGTTATTTTCTTTTTCAAATAAGCATGAGATCTAAGTAATGGAATTTGAACCAACTCAATAGGTGCACTACTCAATCTAGCACTTTACTTGTTAATTGTTGTTGATATAGCTTTCTTAAGCGGGATAAGACTTAAACATAGGGAGAATTCAAGAAGCTAAGGCTATTGACATATCAATCCAGTCCGAACACGTGTGAAAACGGACCTTGCAAGAAGGTGTATGAAACCTTAAAGACATTTGTTTGAAGACTCTGGACTCACAAACATGTTTTTATCAATTTTAAAAATAATAGCCTAAATGTGATAAAACAATGCACCTATCATATCCTAATATAACACAATAAAAACAAATATGAAATGTACAAAAATTGATAGGAAAATTGAGAAGGCATGATTGTTATTGAATTGAAAAAGCTTAAGGAGAATTTGTAACTTGGACCTACATGGGTATTGGCTAATAGAAAATTGCTCATTACAAGCTCGAAAGACTGACTTGGAACATAATCTTAAAAGATGATTAAGATCGTAGGATGCCACAAATAAATGAGGATGACCAAATAGCAGGTTGTCAATAATGGTAACAATTAGCAAAGTGGATGTCCAAAATGGCATAGGCTTACCGTTAACAATTGTGTATATCGACATGCTCACAACTGTGAGAGTGTCTTCCTCTATTCATGTTTTATCGAAACCTCTTATGGATATATGGATTGATGCTTCGTAAATCGAATGCCTTCACCTTTGATCTAGCCTCAACCCTAACAACTCACCCAAGATAAGGGAATATGTAAAAGTATCGACCCATGATACATATCAATTAATTAGGACTCATGCGTTTTATGCAAGTACGTGACCCATTCCGATGTGAGAGAAGACTCCACCTTCTCTTGTTATATGCCCAATCCATAAATGCAAATGATCCTTCTTTGGGCATAAGTATGTGGCATCAACAAAGACAATAAAATAGACTAAGAGTATAACTTGGATAGACTCATATCTATGTGTAGATGTATGTTGGATTAGACATATAGAGGTGTTTTGTTTATTTGTCTCTCATCCTAGCACGACTTTAAGGTGTGTTTACATAGGGCTCGTTAAGGTAATTTCATGCCTTAATTCTTGAAGGTCAACCACCCAAAAATGACCTATACGAAAAAGACTCGAGAAAAGACATGTGACCATAAGTGGACATCAATAATGGTCGTTACCATTATCATATGTTGGTAAGTGTTGAATGTTGTTGATAGTAGTCAAAGGGGTCAAATAATAGTTGGGCGGATCAAAGGGTCAAAAAGTAGCAATGACTAAGTTTGGAGAGGTACGGTGAGTGTTCAAACAAACCGTAGGTAAATTTGAGTGTGTCTATGAGTAATTGGTGTAAGAAAATTTGTGCCTAATCAACTAAAAGGGGGTAAGTATGCCAAAATGAGTCGACATGCACTAATGATCCAAGTGTCCAAAAAGATGGTAAAAGTGATGTTGTTATATGGCTTGTGCCAAAATTATGTGTTTACACTATTACTTAAAGAAACTTGCTTACAAAGGAGGGGTAACCATTTAAGAAGCTTATGCTCTCATCTTGGGGTAATTATTTAAATAAAATCTTGTGTTTATTGTTATATCATCATGGTGCATACACCTCATCCATGTGAACACTTGGACCTCATCCTCGTTATCGTTATTCAATTTTAAATACTTAGTATTGTTCACGTTCTTGTGCATGTGTGGTGAACCTAGTTGTACGTCTTAAACAAAGAAACCCCATATTTTGGTTTGGCTTTGAGTGAGAACATATGGGCAATACATTTTATTAGGCCTGCTTATAACATAGATTTGTGGGCAATACATTTTATTAGGCCTGCTTATAACATAGACTTGTGGTCAGTGTGAACATTTTTTTGGTGCAAAATGTAGATTCGGTGGCTTGTAAGCTAGGATTTTCAATTTATGCATAAATAAGTTGGTCTTATTATTCAATGGTTGTAATTTACCCCCACATTCCACATGTAGAATAGCACGGAAAGCAACGCGATTCACACAGTTTCCCTCTGTATTTTCGCGATCCAAACCCTAAACACAGATTTGGGTGTACAAAATAAGCATTGTCAAAGGAAAAATACATACCGTGTTTCGTCCATTAAAGATCCGCATAATGAGAATCAGCCAAAGTATATATGTAACCCAATGGCTATAATGAAGATGGCATAGAGGCCGAAGAAAATGAGAGAATGCACTAAGATTGATATACCGCTTGTGTGGAAGGAGCTGAACTCCACTGTGCGGCTGCTCCTGGCAGCTGAAACAGCAGACCCGGCGACAGCAATATGAAAAGCACCACCCCCACTAGAATTGGCCCCCAGTCTGCCATCTCCTCCCTATACTAGGGTTTCGCTATCCTCCTCGTAATTATTTCTTGTTGAAAAGCATTGGTTGATACTTTATCACTCCGCATTCAAACAGGGAGATTACCAAAAGGAGAGGCTCAAAAGAGATCAGGGTGCGTGGAGGAGCGAGGAATGATTCCCAATAATAAAAAGCATTTATTTTTACTTTCGCCCATGCAAAGGGACTCTCTCTTTCTCTACACCTCGCTAACGAATTGAACTTTCCCAAAAACAAAACAAACTGAAATGAAATGGTTTTAATTATGTATGGACGAGTGATTGCGCCGATCATTAAAAGTTTTGTGCGTTGAATGGTATTTTTAAAACGTTGCTCTTCCTCTTACTCGTTTAAGTTGGTATCTCCTCAAATTTTTAATTTTATTTTCCTCAAATAATTTCACCATGGAATCGACTCTTAAAGTTTCCTCATATTTGGCTTGGATATCAATGTACATTGGACAATCAAGAATGAAATGTTCCTCTGTTTCGACTGCCCTTGTATTGCATATCACACAAGTCCTCTCTTCCCATTGTTCCTTAGGCGATGTCCACCTCCTCATCTCACATCTAAACTGTGAGAGCTAGTCCTTATTTGAGCAATAAGGATCTTTTCCCTCCATTTTATTTCAGCCCCTATATATGTTTTTTTCACAATGTTCATAAGTCAGATTGAACTCATGTAATATAGTGTTGACGTTTCCTACTAGTTTTCTTTCTCCACATCGTTGTTCTAAACTTTTCATTCACATACCTTTTTATGTCTTTGTTAAGGTTTGGGCATTCGCTTAGACTAATATCCCATCTACTCATCCATTTGTTATTCTGCTTCATCCACATATTCTTTCGTCTATGTAACTCTTCATCTCTTGTAACCTTAGGCCACTTGTCGGTTTTCATGTTTTCATTTTTTTCAAATAACATATGAACATGGTCATAGATTGCCTCTAGAGGGAAAGTACATGTTTCAGCCAAGATGATTTCATAAGGAATTGTAGCCTTGATTCTGAAATTGTTTGTTATTAGGCATTTTTGGATCTTTTCTATTTGTCTCTATTTAAAATTTATCATTCCACTAGCACATATCTCACAAGTATACAACACTACAGGGGTGACTAGTAACCCAAATGGTACCATGGTGATCTTTCAATTCCATAACTCAGCATTCCTACACTTATTTTGAAGCGCATAAAGAGCTCTCTACCCTACTTGTATGCTTTCATCCTATAAGTGTCCCAACTAATCTTGTGAAAATTGAGGCCAATGTACTTGTATTCTAACACCACTTCAAGAGACTCTCCCACAAACCGAAAGTCAAGATGTTGCTTCTTCCTTTTCGTTGAGAAAATCATAATTTTGGTTTTGTCAATGTTTACCGTATACCAACTTCTTTGCAAAAGAGCTCTAAAGAATGTAGGTGATCTCTTAGGTCTTGGATTGACTCTGCCATTAAAATTAAGTCATCAACATATAACATAAGTTTTACCACATACTTAGCCAAGTGCACCCCTTTCCCTCCAAATTTGTTTATCCAATCTTCTAACTTGTCAATGTATAGCCCAAATAAAGTTAGGGAGAGAGGGCAGCCTTGTTTAATGCCTATATCACTCACAAAACACTCAAACATCCCTCAGGGTGCATTTTGATTTTAACCTTTACTTGTTCATATAATCTATGGATTATTGCCATGTAGTGTGCTAGAACCCTAACTCCTCCATTTTGCTCCACAATTTTCTCTTTGGCACTATGTCAATGTTTTTGAAGTCTACAAAGCAACAAAATGCATCCCCATTTTTTCCCAAACCTTTTCAACTAGGTGTCTGAATGTGACACGATGATCAATGGTTGAGTATTTTGGGTTAAAACCTACCTTCCCCTTTGCTCTCTTTCCTCCTTTTTGTGTCGATTGTTGATCATGCGCTCTATCATACTCCCAAACAATTTTACAAAAAGAGGATTCACCATGATAGTTTGATAATTAGAGGGGTTATTTACATCTTCACTCTTAAACAAAGGTATGGTTAAGCTAGTTGTTCACTCTATAGGGAATTATTTTTCAATGACATCATTAAAAATTATTTTGATTTCAAAGTCTTAGGATATTTTTCCCCATTTTAGATGCTCTGCTTGAATATTGTATATGTCTCGGGTGTTACCTATTGCTAGTTTTTTAATCCCTTGTATGATGTCTTCAGTTGTAAAAAGTTCTTCATTAACAAAGATAGTGGGAGGAATATCTTATTCATTTTCACATTCATACAACTATTTAGAATATTCCAGCCATTAAATTGTTGTTATGTTGCTCTCTGATTTGCGTTTTCTCCTTGCAAAGTTCCCTCTAAAACCTCTTTGGTTCATATTTCCCTAAGTAAATCAACTCCTTCCTTCTAGTTCTAGTATACTCTTCTTTTTTCCTCCTCACCAATTGCTCATACATTTTTTTGTTTGCCTTTGTTCTTATTGTTGTAACCTTTAGCTTTAGTTGTCTTTGTGTTACCTTGCACTCTTCATCATACCACGGGTTTGTTGGAAAGCTATTTGTTTCCTTATTTTTAGTTTTATATCTCTTGCATGTATTTAGGGCTTCCGGAATGGTGTGCATTAGACTTTCAATTTTAGTGTAATCTATATCATTGACATGCACTCCATTACTTTATTTTTCTTAGAGTTTGCTATTTAATGTTACTCTAAAAACTTGTTGATTTTCCTTTGTTAAGAGGATGTTTCCTTAGCACGATGTTTTACTTTGGTTAACCTCGTTGTTCTTATCATGTTGTTTGTCTTCTTGACATTAGATTTTCATAAAAATTGGGTTGTGGTCTGATTTAAGTTCTATTGGAGAATCTTCTACTTCTAGTTCTTCTATTTTGGATACACAATTTTGCGAGTAAATAACGTAGTAAATTACACTTTTCTCGTTGTATTTCTTGCATGAATATCTTCTTAATTTTTTCCCATTTTCTCATACCATTACATATAATCAATTTGTGTATATGCACGGGTCTAATAATTATTTTCCATAGTGTGTGACATCCCCTTGTTCATCATCTAAAACTCTAAATCACCGCTGATTTTCTTCTTTTATCATCCAAAGAGCATTCACATCCATATCCTTGTTACTTCCTAGAATGTTTGTTTGTTTGTTTGTTGTCTTTGCAATGAAATCCCCTATTAACAAAATATTCCCAATCTTAATGTAGACTAAAATGTCCCTCTTTAAGGACAAATATGGATCTTCCCATTTTAGATTGTGTTTCTTATGAAAATTTGGAATTCTTGGGTGTAAAACAACATACAATTATGCTAATAATAGTGTCATTTTATATTATTCTTATCCAAATGTATTGTTTGTTTTCATCTTGTTTTTTTCTATTCGATGTTTCTACTCCATACTTCATTAATTAATACTAGTATACCCCATGCCCTTTTCCATTCTTTGCTTATATATTCCAAATTGATGCCTTCTTGTACCTTTCAAAATTCAAAGTGTCTTACACCCATCGTATTAATTGTGTGTTAAACATAGTAATTTAAGTGTAAATTGATATACAACATTTATACTTTTTTTTAGAATGCTTTTGATTGGAGCTAGGAATCAACTCTAGCATCTCGAGATCAAATACTACCACGCAAATAACATGTCAATGTCAAGAAAGTCTAATTTTTTTCATGAGAGAGGCTATCGTAAGTCAAAAATGGTAAATGCCTTACCCAACACCTCGGTTTCATGTTTGGGTGTGATCTTATTGTTAGCAATTTAACTTACCCTGAAAGATAAGTCAAATGAGGTCGGACAAAAAAATTTAAGAGATCCCCTGTACAATGAATTTCCAAGTCTTAGAGTCTAATTGTTAAATTTTGGATTTTCGGAGTTTTCATTTCGGAAGTTTTTTGAAGTCGAAAGTCTAAAATTCTGAATTTTCAAGTTTTGAATTCGGAGCTTTCGTTCGAACATTTGGTGTTTTGGTTTCATTTTTTCAAGTCTGAAATTTTGAATTTTTAGACTTTGGGTTTCGGAACTTTTCATCACCAATTCACATTTTGTTTCCAATTTCCCGAAGTCCGAAATCCCGAATTTCTGAATTTTCAAACTTTCGATTTTTTGGGTTTCGGAACTTCGGAGTTTTCTTGAGCATTTATTTCTTCACCAACCCTGTACGGATCGGATTTTTGCCATAAATGCTAGGGTTTTCTATTTAAACTCAATTTTCTACGGTCATTTTCACCTGACAAATATCTCTGACATCCATTTTTCTTGTCTTTTTCGACGTCCTTTTCAAGGTATGTTAATTTTGTTATTTCTTTTTGGTTTTAGATTTTCTTTTTTGTTCTTGTCTCCGTTTTATTTTGTTTTTGTTTCTTTGGTGTTTTTGAATAATGGACTTCCGCTCACCATGTTTTCATTTTTGAGTTATCTCTAGTTTCTCAGGTTATTCACAAAATCATCTCGAGGTAGATCTCAGGTTTTTACAGAGTTGCTAGTTTATCTTTTTTTTCGTAGAGAGCGTTTTGCCAGAAACTCACTTAGGGAATCGTCGGGATTTGGAGAAAATCATTTCAAGAAAATCATTTTTAGATTTGCATTTCGGAGAAAGTGTTTTTAGAAAATTTCTTCAAAGAAATTCACTTCGGAGTTTCAAAGAAATTCACTTCGGAGTTTCGAGGAAACTCACTTCATAAATTTCCATTTTGGAGAAAATTTTGGGAAATCATTTTGGAAAAATTTCTTTCGAAGGTTTTCATTTCAGAATTTCGGATACTCTCATTTTGGCATTTCTTTTGACAATTTTCTTTTGGACTTTCAAAGATTGTGACTTTGAGTTTTCTTTCAAAGATTTTCATCCTACAAAATTTTGGAGTTTTTCCTTCTTCGGCTTCCGAAATCCAGAACTTCATGTCTACTTCTACTTCAAAAGAGAAAGAGAAGATGAAGTATTCATTCTTTGAAGTTTCTCCTCGTCTTTCCTATATGTCCGATCTAGAAAACATTAGGGATACTAACTTAGGTCAGATTGACTTCCTAGATTTCTGGAGCAGAGTGAAGGCTCCTAACAAAAAGCCATGGATGTAGGCAATTTATGATAGTGGGCTTGTCCTTGCGGCTGGTTTTCCTGCTTCAATGCATTGTCCTGAGTTTGTTCTAGCTGCAGCTGCCCACTTCGATGTAGATTCTATGTCAGTTAAGGATGATGATGACAAGGTGGTCATTCACCTAGATCCTGATTTCTTTGAAGATCTTCTCAAGCTACCTGACATTCCAAACTACGCCACTATTTCACCCGAAATCACAGTAGAACATTGGAACAAGGATGTTGATTCATGTACCAAGATTGTCATGAAAAGCTACTTGGCCAAGAGCATGGCCAAGTTGCCAAAAACCTTGTATAGGGCAGACTTCATCCAGGAAGTCAATGACATAATCATACTGCTGAGCCGAGTCTCAGGCCTCCCAGCTACCAAGGAATTCCAAGAGTGGATGTTTTTATACATTGCCACTATCAAGAAGAACAAGGAGCTTATCAGGTGGGGAGAGCATATCAGTAGCTCCATCTGCTATCAGCTGGGTAGAGTGTCAACCACAAAATCATTCTACATGACATCATTCTTGGTCTACGATGCATGATCATGGGATATTTTCTCGGACTAAATACCAAGGGCGTTCATAAAGACATCCCGCATTTATGAATTCTATCCCGTGTCACTCGAGTGAGGGTGCAAGCACTTTCGAAGGGTCAGTGATGCTTTCTTCGTAGTCATCCTCTACCGCTTTTACAAAGAGTTGTACAATCATAAAATTTCGATGAAGCCTTCAAAGAAGTACAGAATGGGAACTATCTATCTCTAATTTCCCACTTTCACCTATATTCAAATTCGGGTTTCGTTAGTGCCCCTAGCAAATTGCCAAGGTGTCCTATAGAAAAATGGGTTATACTGGAGCTGGTTCGGCAATTGTTGGATTATCATCAGATCCAAAACAAGCGCCACAAGGTAGGAGTGCATTTTTTGGTTTCGATTGGCAGGTATACTTTTCTAAACATTCACAAAGCCAAGATCTTCTCAGGCTACCTGACATTCCAAACTATGCCACTATTTCACCTGAAATCACAGTAGAACATTGGAACAAGGATGTTGATTCATGTACCAAGATTGTCATGAAAAGCTACTTGGCCAAGAGCATGGCCAAGTTGCCAAAAACCTTGTACAGGGTAGACTTCATCCAGGAAGTCAATGACATAATCATACTGCTGAGCCGAGTCTTAGGCCTCCCAGCTGCCAAGGAATTCCAAGAGTGGATGTTTTTATACATTACCACTATCAAGAAGAACAAGGAGCTTATCAGGTGGGGAGAGCATATCAATAGCTCCATCTACTATCAGTTGGGTAGAGTGTCAACCACAAAATCATTCTACATGACATCATTCCTGGTCTACACTGCCGCTGCCATGGGAGATTTTCTCGGACTAAATACCAAGGGCATTCACAACACATCCCAGATTTATGACTTCTATCCCTAACTCACTCTGAGTGAGGGGTGCAAGCACTTTCGAAGGGTCAGTGATGCTTTCTTCGTAGTCATCCTCTACCACTTTGACAAAGAGTTGTATAATCGAGAGAATTTCGATGAAGCCTTCAAAGAAGTACGGGAATGGGGAGCTATCTATCTCTAATTTCCCACTTTCACCTACATTCGAATTCTGGGTTTCGTTGGTGCCCCTAGCAAATTGCCAAGGTGTCCTACAGACAAATGGGTTCTATTGGAGCTGGTTCGGCAACTGTTGGATTACCATCGGATCCAAAACAAGCACCACAAGGCAGGAGTGCATTTTTTTCGATTGGCAGGTATACTTGTCTAAACATTCACAAAGCCAAGAATGTCAACGCAGAGATAGCCAAGGTAACCCTACGGACTTTTCATCCAAGAACCAACTTCGACTACTTGGGAAATTTCGGTGAGACAGGACGTTCGACTTCCCATACATCTCAACTAGAAGACATTTGGATTCATTGTCGGGATGAGTATATCATCTAACAAAGAGATTATGAAAGATTTGATGTAGATGAAATTCGCCAGTATGGGATAGCTGAGATCCCGCAGATTTGCAAGATGACGGCGAAGTATTGGACAAAACATATAAGACCGAAGACGTTGCCAATCAACCACTTCCATGGATTGATTGGTATCAAGAAGAATGCTCCAATACAAAAGATAGAGTGGGTCCCATTCTTCAAAGGACCTACGGTGGTTGGCTACTTTTGGGATCAAACCCAAAGGAGTTGAGTAGGTTATAAGTACAAAGCAGCCCCACCAGTCTTAAACCCAACAGCACCCACAAAGGGAAAGCGATCAATTCAGAAGACCCCACAATACCAAGGAAAATTTCATTTATTGTTGGAAGTTCATCTCTTCCTCAAACTCTTGTTTCTCAGAAATACCTATAGCCAAGACTGCAGCAGATGTAATTGTGGTCAGTGATTCTCCTGATTGTTCACAAGGTTCATCACTTCCTTCTTCTCTTCCATCGTCCCTTCCTCCATCAGTTCCTCCCACTTCTTCCAGAATTTCATCTTTCCCATCTCCTTCTATGGCTCAAGTATTCTCATCCCTTCTAGCTCTCTTGGTTGGAGAGAATATTGGATCACCCTTCCCTCCTCCATTTCCTTTATCACTTCCTTTTCTTGCCATTCCTTCTTCTAATCTTTGTTGTATCAATTCCCACCCTCTTTTGTGTTAACATCCACCCCATCCATCATTTCCACTTCTATCCAGACGCCCATGAATGTTCCCAGTACCCTTGCCTCAACTCAGATCCTAAGTGTCACATCTACCACTCCATTTTCTTCATTATCGGCTATTCAGAGTGGTTATCAGGAGACCCCAAGTAGAAAAAGAAGGTACCTCTAGGAGATGTCATGGATCTCAGCATCTTGGATCAAACACCCAAAAGGCAGGCCAAGAGACCAAGGACCATGTCAAAGCTAATAGTAAATTCGGAGAATGGGTGATAGAGGTTGCTACTCCTGCTAAGGGAAAAACCAAGGAAACAATCAATTTGTAGATTATCGATTTTCATATTTTCATTGGGAAGGCCACTCATGAGGGGGACAAACGGGATGTTCACACTTGCTCTAGGGGCTTGATGGAAAAATACGACAAGGATAAAACTACGAAAGATGAGCTAAAGGTTAAGGTTGAAAAACTTACATCTTTATTACGGAGAGTTACATGACCCATTTCATCTACCTGAGTCCTCATCTACTCTGACCTTGGCAGTTTCAGCTTCTTGATGAATTCTCTTATCACAAGCTTGAGAAACTTGGCCGAAAGGAAGATCGGTAAATGGGTGGATTGAGCGAATCTTTGCAGGAAGCAAATCCTTTGATCAAGGAAGCTGTGGAAATCTATAATGATTTGTAGGATGCAAAGATAGCTATTCAGAAGATGGATGAGGCTTTCTCTGAGGAAAGCAACAATTTGAATCTAAATCTAGCAACATGGGAAGAGGTTAGAGCAGTGGATTCCGACTTGCTTCTTCAGGAAGGGGTGATTGATGATGCCTCAAAGTTGTTTGAATATCAGAAGGCTATGGAGTTCAGGTGCCAAGTGTTACAAGACTTGATTAAAAATTGGACGACAAGTGATTAGAAATCATAGACACCTTGAATGACATATCAATTCCCTCCTTGAAGAACAGATTCAGGAAAACTTCAAAGACTTGGTGAAGCGGGATGATGATGTCACAAGAACTTTTAATTCTGATTCCATCGATCGAATGGTCTTGTGTCAGAACTTCATAGGAAGGATGTCCAAGGTCATTTTCAAACTGAAAATAATACCAACTAGAATTACCAGAGAGATCGAGACAAGTAAATGTAGTCAGCCACTACGCATGTGGACCTGAAGACGAAGAAATCTAGGGAATAATCAAACATTTTTTCGAATACAATCAAAGATTGGCTGTATGGAAGGAAAGTCAGGAGGAACTGGGAAAAAATGAACAAATTGCAGAGCCAAATCAGGATTGAGTGGCCATGGAAGGACAAATTTGAGTTCCAAATCAGTCAAAGTTGCAAGGTTGACTCGGTCAAACCCTTGCAATAGTTTTGCTATTTTCATGGGAGCTTGTTCCCTTAATTTAATGACATTTCTATTTTTAGTAAAATGTTAGTTAAGGGCCCAGTTGTAATGGCTTAGCCTAAGGAACTTATAAATAGATGAATGCTTAGAGTTCATAGATATACAATTTTCGAGATTTTGGTGATTTTACTCTTCAAGCTTGGAAGAGTATTTTCATATATTTGTGAAGTCCCTTTTAATTTTATTTAGAATTACACTCTGCCATTTGAAAGTTTGAATCACTGTGTGAAATAATTATTTATTACATGCTTTATGAATGTGATTCCTTAGTATGTTTTTGTAATTTGCCTTTACTTCAGATTATTTATTGTATGCCAAGATTAAGTGATGTGGTTATTTTCTCTTCAGTTGTGATTGTACTTTTCCTGTTGTTGATTATAAGTTACATTATCTTTATTTTGCGTAAAGTGGGTGTTTAAGATGTGTTTATGTTAATTTTTCCAATAAAGTTATCTGTGTATCTGAACCAAATCATGTTATTTCTCTTTTGTATAAGTTTAAAAAGGAACGTGTGTTTCTAGTTTGTGGTATTATTGGTCATCAAAAAGGACCTATTGAGAACAACGATCGGGGGACAGAAAGTCCCTCCTCTTTAATGGGAGAGGTTCCCTTATTTAAAGACAAAGCTTATTTACATATGTACAAGTGCATAGTTTTAATGGGGAACTTGGATATCATGAAAGTGTTAAAATAGAATAGATCATCAATACAAAAGTACTAGAGGAATGAAGTATCGGGAATGGGCAGAAAGGCACTCTCAAGAATTATAGATAACAAAATAATTCCTTATGCATGCCAGAATGAAATTATTTGGAACAGAACCATTTGCATTTGAGACAATAAGATGCTATTTCAAAGACACAAAGTTCTAGAAATTACATCTACAGGAATACAAAGCTTCTTGAAGTAACACAGACAAATGATTCAAAAATATTCAACGAGATAGTAATGAAAGAACAAGACCAGATAGACATGGAAAGAAAGATCTTTTGTATTGATTGCTTTTTTACTCCTTACACTTTCAAAAATAAACCAAGTTCCAGCCCTTCTCAAATGGCGTAGGAGCCCATTATATAACTTACAAATTAGTTACACTTGGTAACTGCTTCTTTTAACTAAAATGTTTAATTAAGGGGATGCTTGACACAAAACCCTCAACTAATTACAATAAGCCCGAATTGAGAAAAAGAAGGAAAGGAGAAGCTAGGAGGGAAAACAAATGCTTATTGTTGAGGAGGGCCCACCAACTTGAGGATCCATTGTCTGAACTTTTCAATGCTTCCGCTATGTCTCGGCCTTGTGGGACTGATGTGTTGGCAGTAGCTTGAGTCCAAGATCCCTAGACATTTCTCCATCTCCTTATCAAACTCGGTGTGTGCATGATATTCTTTATTAGCTTCCTCAATAGCAGATTGAAGGGAGCAAATCTCCTTTATCTTCTCTTTGGTAATTGAGTCCTCCTTGAACAAGTTTTCCTTAACAAATGCCCTGAATTGAGTCTTAATTTCTTGGAGGGAGAAAGGCACACCTGAAGTCTCGTCGTGGAGGTGATAGTGAATATCCTTAAAAGCAGATACCACACAAGTTTTGAAGGCTTCTCCTTTCTGCCAACTGCTCCTCAATTCTCCTAAAGCCTCCTCCAGCACTTTTATTTTCCATTCCACGCTGAAAACCCATGACCTTGACAAATTATCTTTGGCATCATCAAAAACCTTGCTGGCTAACAATATGTTTTCATCATCCTGTCCCATCAGGCGAAGATCCACTATGCAGCTACTCCAAAGTTTGAGTTCTTTATCCATGGTCCCAATTGCGGAGGAGAGCTTTTGTTGCAGATTAGTCACATTTTCATTGAGTTTAAAGGCTTCTATGATGAAATTCAAACTGCAATGATCATGTCATCCACCGTGGCTTCCATAGCTCTCCCGTAGACAAAAAATACTGTGTATGTCCTTAATGCTTTGGACTTGATCTTGACTGAGAATCACAGGTGGCAAAAGAGCATTCAGTGGAGTAGGATCCAAAACCTTGTCCTTAGATAGCAAAGATTTGATGAAACCAGAAAGAATTTGAGTTTGTTCCTCCAGCTGCTCTATACCGCTTGCCTTTTTCTACCCTCCCAATAACTCTAGTTATTGTTTCCTGGAGGTTATGCACCTCACTCTCAGGGGTAGATTCTCCCATTGGGATCCTATAAAGCTCCAGATCAGAGGCTAGTATATCTTGTTCTACCTTATCAACCTTAGGTTTTGCAATCTCTAGAAATTGTTGGCCTTGAACATCTATCACTATCCTTGAATTTGTTTTAGCCCTCTTTGCTAGAGCAGAAGGAGTAGTGCCCAATAAGGCTGCCACAACATCAAAATTCGGCCCTGACAATCAAGAATAGTGCTTCCTCTTCATGCTATCAACAAAACGTTGTACCCAAGCGAAAGTAGAGGAAGAAGAAGGAGGAGCAAGTGAACCAAGAGCAAGAGAAATCATGGCACTTAAAGTATTCACTATTGTTGCTTCCAGTAGAGATGTGAGTGGAGCAGATGGGGCTTCTTGAGAGGAGGAATCAGTGGTACCTAGAGGTTTAGTGTTATGCACTTCCTTCTCTTTATCTATTTCAGCTTCCGAAGTTCCTGTAGGGACAGGCACTTCACTATCATGGCTTTCCCTGAGAACAATGATGTTCTCTAGCCCCGAAGGCAATTCTAAATGTTTTAATAGGGGGTCTTCCTCAATAGGCTCCTGCTTAACTTCTTTCACCTTCTTCTGATATACTTGAGTAGATGAGGAAGGGGTGGATGATTTAGGTTCCTTACTTGAGGAAGGAGGAGGAGTTTGTACAGGTACCTCCAAGCTAGGTGTATGTGATTCCTTCCTTGGTGTTGAAGTGTCTTTGGAGGAAGATTCTCTTGGATTCTTCCTAAGCTCTCGGACCCTCCTGTCAAACCAGACCTTGGTTCTTATAAGGATAGGGGCCAGAATCTCAGCCAAGTCGTCCTTCTCCCTCTTGAACCAGTCCAAATCTTCCAAGGGAGTGTGCTTGATCACTGTCTCATATTCATAAGCAGGCCAGTGCATTGTCATCTTGAAGTTCTTCGAGAACCTGATATAGATTGAGTTCCTTTATTAGATGGAGGGAGAATCTGCCATAATGCCTCTACCTTGCTTCAAATTCATCCGCTTGATCGGCCCGGTAGTCCTTAGTATCTGCTCTGTGATGATAATTGATTCTGATATTTAGCTCAATGAACTTCTTCAAATCAAAACAGGTCCTGGGCTTGAAGAAGTGGACAGTGATGGGAGTAAGGGCCCTTTCTATGTTCTGAGCATCCAAAGTTGTTTTACATGTATAGTTACCCAAGGATATGGGGAAATGTAGCCCAGAGATTTTCTTGTCCCTGCAGGTTCTATGTAACTTATCCAATTGCCTGCATACTTCAATTAAAACCATCTTATCATTACAAAAGATAGGAAGTTTGAGAGGTGTGTTCTCATAACCGGCTAACCTGATATATGAAAACCTTCTGAATTGAATGAAGAAAGCTCCATACTTTGCTATCAGGTTCATGGCTTCATCAGAAAATCTCCTAGCAGTATCACTCTCTAGAAGCCTCACAATGTACATGGTGAAAGCATCATTCACCCTCCTGAAGTTGTGATTGCTAGTCTCAAGGGTGAACTGAGGGCGTATGCATAAATGGGTTCAACTTTCTGACCCTCGATGTATGTGAAACTGAACCATTGTTGAGATGTTGCTAGGGTATACATAAGATAAGAAGTCATATAGAACTTCTTGGTTTGTTGCACATTGGACAACTGTTCTGTCAAATTCATGCAAATGATCTCTGCCCAATTGATGTTCTGGCTACCTTCGCAGATGATGTTGATTAGTGGGCACATCTAGAAGTGAAATTCATTGGTGGAGGGTAAGCCCATGACACGAGCCAACAAGATGATGAAATCAGACAGTTCTTCATTAAAATCAGCCCTAAACAGAGCCTTGGAAAGTCAAGACACTCCTTTTTTAGGGTTCTTCAACCATGACTTTGCTACCCTTGCTTTGTATTTATCATTGTCTTACTCAAAGAGAGTCGTGCCTGAGCTTGAGATATAACAATGGATTTTTCAATTTTTGGGATACGTAGAGCAGTAGTAATGGCAACAACATCGAGCTTGGAAATTAGTTCCCCGTGCACATTAGACAATTCACTCGTGTCAGGGTTGAAATGGGCTCCACAGGCGAGCACCATATCGGCACACTGTACCGAGATCGGGAAACCCGCAACAAACGCAAGGCCATTGTCGTTGATCATTTGTGCCATGGGAGAGGGGTTAGGGTCAATCAACTTGCTCCAGAAATCACCAAAATCTAGGTGACGAACCTCACTATCCCGATATCATGAACAGAAGATTCAAGCGGTGAAACGTGTTCTTGACCCTGAAATTTGATATTCATGCTGTGTACGAGAGAAACAACCCTTATAGCTCAAATCCACGATAAAAATGCAAGGGAAAAGGGAGCACGAGCGGCACGGTTTTAATTGTAAGGATATGAGCAAATGACAATAAGTAAGCAGTGTGCAAAATGCGTAGAGGGTAGTCCCATTAAATAGCCATTTTAGGAGAGAGAAGGTTATAAATGCACATTAAATTCATATGCACCGACTCAAAAAGACAAGCATCGGGAAGAGCGGAAAAAACTAGCTCGGATGGTCTTTGGTACATTTGGGACATGAGGGACGTGAAACATGATTCAACCGCGTGGGTGATGTGGGTAAAGCGAGCCAAAAGAGCACAGGCAATCCAGGGAACTTTAGAAATGTGAGGAAGCGAAGACACGATTCGGCCGACGCGGGCGATCGGGGAATAGAGAGCATAGATGAACTTAGAACATTTGGAACAAAAGTTACATGAGACCGAAAGTTAACAAATTTGAGAAAATGGCCCATCGGGAACAGAGAGCTCGGAAGAGCTTGGGACATATGGGAAAAAAATGTCTGACAGACCCACAAATCACTCAAATGACTCAAAAAAATGTGAATTTTCCCAACTCCTTAACTTTTCTCTTCACTAGAACATCACAAAAGGTGTTAACTCAAATTTTTCAATTTTTGACTTTCGAAAGAGGGAAAATTTTGAGAGGACAACAGTATTCGTACCCTTTTTAGTTCTGATAGGTTAGAGTGATTTAGGATGCTAGCATCTCACTCACATAACCCTTCCAAAAGTTGAACATCCTGCTCTTTGGTGCATCACCACTTCTAGTTTAGGATTTATTTCTTTGCAATTTCTCCTTAATCCCGGAAGAGTCATAGCACCTAGTTTAAACAAAGGAAGCTTGGCCTCTCTCCAGGAGGTTCATCTCTAGTCTAAGTCCCATAGCTTGAGAGATGATCCCATGTGTCACTATCACACCAAATGTCGTGATTCATTTTTAGGCCATTAGGAGGGTGCAGTGATTTTGTGACAACAGTTTTTGGCACGCCCGGTGGGACAAAGTTGGTACTTCTCTTCTCATTTTTATCAATCTAAGTACCTGGTGACTCCATATCTCTGGATTTCAAAGTTCAGTATATCAACTTATGCGAAGGATTCATACAAGAGCTTCTCCAAGCAGTGGAAATTATTAGCATATAGAGCTTTCATTATCCCCTCCAAGAAGAAGAGGTAGAAGTCCTTCAGTCGCCGCACCTGCGGCTTTTCCTCGTAGGGGGCATTCAACTCCGCCTGACAGACGTTTTCCTCTACCAAGGTATAATCCACGTAGATTCACAATGGCGGAAAATACTTGTCCTCCTTTTAATGCAACAACTCCTTGAAGTTGGCACAGAGAGACGCTATACCAGCAGCCACCCTTAAAAGTTTGCCATTTTTTAATGGTGAAACTAATATTTCCCCTCGGGAACACATACTGGACGTAGCAAGCATTTGCGCAGTTCATAGTATCACAGAAGATAACATAGCAGTTCGACTTCTTGCTACTTATTTTAAAGGAAGGGCACTTCAATGGTTCAGGAGCTTAAACACTGGTTTGATTACTACATGGAATGAGTTGGGCACCAAGCTTTGCAAGCAGTTCAAAGACAAAAGTGATCATTTATCCCTTGTGGAACAATTCCATACCATTAAAATATCTCCTCAAGAATATATGAGTGATTTCAATCTTCGCTTCGACAAAACTTGGAAGCGGATTCCGGCTCTTGTACGTCCATCTCCACAAAGCACTTTCCTATATTATTTGTGAGTGTTAAATAGTGATATTGTTGTCCTGATTCAATCAATGGGAGGCAATATTGTTCTTGACGTCTATGAAATTGCTGTCACAGCTGAGAATTGCCTAATTCAAGCAGGTAAAATTTCCCCTAGGCCTCCTATGCCTATGTTTGCAAAACTCGTAGGCCAATTTGACTCTTACGCAATTCGATAGCTTTTAATTTAGCAACCACACCTACGTCCAACCCTGCTAATGACCTGGCTGAGGTGAAGTCACTATTGCAAACTTTCGGGAATGAACTTGTGGTAATGAAGAGGTAGCAATCCCAATATACTCGCCCCTTCCAATCTCAATATCAAACAAATCGTTCTCCCTTTCAAGGAAATAGTCAGTCACAGAACCAAACCATAAGCCAAGCTGCCAATATTAAACCTTTGAATTCTGAAATCATACGCTACACGGTTCTTCTAGAACCATAGTTCTGTTCAAAACAATCTCATCCAAGATTATGAATGGTGTTATCCTTAATCCTAACCCCTGATCGAATCTCCACCCAAATGGAGTTTTGAGTCAGGATCTCATGGTCCAAAGTATATCCAGCCCATCAGAATCAGCAGTTGAGACAACAACCCAAGATAATTAGACTCCACTCACTGAAGAAACCACATTAGTAAATTGGCAATCTGATGATTTTTGTGGACTAAATGTCGATGCCTCCTCGGTGGCTTCAAATATGCTTTCCAAAAAGAGGGCAATAGAACCACAAACTTATAAACGACCAAGTGTTTGCTTCACATCCTCAAACACAACTAGTGACAGATAAAGATGAAGGAGGAAATCACCGGAAATATCCACAAGCCAATCTCCAAAGAGTAATGGACCTACAGTTATGACGGTGCCGAATAGACATTTTCCAAAAGAAGATACTAACGCCCAAAAGAGTATCAACAAGGTAGGGGCAATACCGTTCAGTATCGTAGAGCAGATGAAAAAGACTAATTTGAGCGTTACCATGTGGGATGTGATTTTGATACCACCTCGTGTGGAATTTGCTACGAGAAGCTTTGAATCGTGTTGGCACTCTTGATAAACCATCGAGTCATGGAGCATCTATGTCAACCGAGAGACAAAAGGGATTCCTAGAGCAAATAAGCCACGCCATTTTACATCTCTCTAATCATCGGTAATCATTTGGTTCATAATTACATGATCGATTTTGGGGCGATGGTTCATGTCATGCCTAAGTAGATTGCAGACGTATTGAGGATTTCATATACCCCAATTTCAAAAGGAGTAGTTCAGTTGGATGGCACGGCAGTCAAGACTATTGGGATCATTAAAGGGCTACAACTCACCATCCACGCATGTCCCAGTTTGTCATTCACACAGGACATATCGGTCATCGATCTCCCTCCTCTCTTTGTCATTTGCTTATCACGAGACTTCACCACCAAAATGGGTGGTTATTTATTACAGACTGGTCACACATGATTTTAAGAACTCAGTATGGGATGAAGGTGACTATAAGAGCTGAACCCATTTGCCACAACCATGTGGAACCATACACAGTCAAGCCCATATATGGAAATTATGTCATTGGTGACCACGAAGAGGAAGATGCGAGACCACGAACGACTACTCTCATAGAGGAGGTTCCTGACACATTCCTTGATGAAGTAAGTACAGATCACCAATACGACCCATATGACGATTTCTTTGCAAATGAAGAGTCACAGTCTTCTATTTTTAGAAGAGGCTGGATTGAAAACATACGTATGTACGCGAGGAAGGTGCGATTGTACTACAATTTGTCAAAGCACCCGGCGATTACGAGGACTATGGCAACTCTTCTTTGATGGCTCAAGGAGTAAAAACGGATCCAGTGCAGGAGTTATGTTGATCTCTCCAAAAGGAGATAAATATTTCTCGTCCTTCGATTACAGTTTAGTTGCACCAACAATGTTGTTGAGTACGAAGCCCTAGTGCAAGGGATCCAACTGGCTCAAAAGAGGGGAATCAAGGCTCTGACTGTGTTTGGAGATAGTGAATTGGTTTTTCATCAAGTAACAGTGTGCAACGCATCCAAGAATGATCTTCTAAGATCATACAAAAATTGAGTTTGGGATCTAATTGAAGATTTTGAGGCTTTTGGAATTCATGCAATTCCCAGAAGTCAGAATCAAGATGTTGATAGGCTGGCCATGGTGGGCTCACAATATGACATACCTATTGATATCATGGAGGAAAGACAACAAATCATCAAAATGGTAGTTTGTCCTGCAGTACCCAATAATGTGAGTAGTTGGCAAGTGTTCGACAGCGATGAACAAATTGTCCTCTTCCTACAACAAGAAGTAGAGTTCGCAGTCAAACATCAAGATAAATTTTAGAAATCCTATGGTGATCAAGTCATCCAGCTAAAAGGAAATAAGTTACCAAAAGGCCTAGTCACTCTCGAATCTATTTTTGACACAGATGATCAGGTCAAGTGGTAAGGCACTAACATGACAATCAAAGAAGAAGATTTTGAGGAGGTTGAGGTAGCTAGCGAGAAATTTCGAAGATTAGAAAAGTGTGCACTAATCAAGAAAAGAAAGCCTTCACTAAGTTGTGTCAAGAATACCACGACATCTTCGCTTGGAGTTATAAGGACCTGCGTGGTTTTGATCCAGGCCTAACACAACATACTATTGAACTGGACCCAAGTTCTAAGCCAGTTCATCAAAAGCAGAGGCTGATCAACCCCGAATTGAGCCACTAATGCGGAAGGAACTAACAAAGCTCATTAAAGCCTGCATAATTTTTCCCATCAAACATTCATCATGGGTGGCCAATCTGGTACCTGTAAGAAAGAAGAATGGTGAAATTCAATTGTGTGTGGACTTCAGGGATTTGAATCGCGCCTCGCTAAAAGATCACTACCCTCTGTCGTCAAAGGAACAGATTCTTCAGACAGTATCGGGGGCCCAAAGGTTTTCTTTACTCGATGGATATTCAGGGTATAATCAGATTCAGGTCAAGAATCTGATCAATTCAAGACAACATTTACTACTAAATGGGGCACTTATGCTTACAACAAGATGCCATTCGGGCTATCAATGCAGGGGCTACTTTCAAAGAGCTATGGATATGGCATTCAAAGGGCTTATCAACAATATTATCTTGGTTTACCTCGATGACATAACTGATCTATTCCAAGCATGTTGAGGATCATATTGCACATCTACGAAAGGTTTTCCAAAGATGTAGAGACTTTGGGGTCTCATTGAATCCTAAGAAGTGTATTTTTGTAGTTCAAGAGGGAAAGTTTCTAGGACATATCATCTCTGCGGAAGGATTGTCCATTGATCCAGCCAGAATCCAGTCAATTATGTCCCTATCTCTTCCGAGTCACAAGAAGGGTCTCCAGAGCTTCCTAGGAACCATTAATTTCGTACGAAGATTCATTCCCCAATTTGCAACAATGGCCAAGCCACTTACACCATGTTAAAAAAGAATATTCCATTTTCATGGACAAAGGAAGGAAGAGAAAGTTTTGAGGCTATCAAAACAACCATTTCTCAGGCACCCACATTGGTGAATCCTAAGTTCGATAAAGACTTCATTCTCTATGCCTTCACAGGACAGGAAAGTATTTCAAGGATTCTAACTCAATAGAATGATGATCTGATGGAGCAACCAATTACCTTCTTCAGTCAGTCTCTCAAGGAGTACGAGCTCAAATATTCATTCATTGAAAAGTAGGTCTTTGCAGTCATTCAAGCTCTAAAAAAATTTAGGCACATGTTGTCCAATAACAAGGTGCATTTGATGGTTTCTCACCCCGACGTTAAAGAATTTTTGTTGAATAAATAAATGAATGAGAAAACATTTGGGTGGATCACGAAAGTAATGGAGTACGATGTATACATCAAAGTCACTAAGCTTGTCAGAGGCAAGGGGTTATGCCAACAGTTGGCTGCAGACATGGAAACTAAAGAGGACAAAGATGTTGCACTCCTCAATACTGATAGCAAAAATGATTAGGTTGATTGGTTAACTAAGATGCAAAATTTCCTCCTCTTTGGGGTATATCCTCCAAATATGGATAAGGTTCAATGACGCACTTTTCGCCTCCAGTCTATTCCATACGTTGTGGTGGATAATGTTCTCTTTCGAAAGGATTTGAATGGCATCCTCCTACGCTACATCAAGCCAGAACAGGTAAGCAAGATATTGGAGGAGTTTCACAACGGCCTTTTGGGAGGGCATTATTCAACACGAATGATGGCTACCAAGATCATGCGAGGCCGGTTATCACTGGCCAGACTTGTTCAAAGATGCTCACTTTTGGGTAAGAAAATGTAAGGAATGTGCTCTCTTTGTGGGTAAACAGTGGCACACTTCCGTTGCATCCCATTCAGGTAGATCAACCTTTTGTTCAGTGGGGATTGGACTTTATTGGTATGATTAATCCTCCATCAGTGAAGGGCATAAATGGGTTCTTACCGCTACAGATTATTTCACTAGCTGGACAGAAGACGGTGGCTTTGAAGGAAAGTAATGAAAAGGTTGTTCTCGAATTTTTAGAAAATATCATGACAAGATTTGGTATTCCGTTTACTGTTATCTCTAACAATGCATTGGTGTTCCTCGGGATGAAGGTAAGTGAATGGGCTAGTCAAGAATGGGGTCTACCTCAAGACTTCGTCCAACTACTACCCATAAGGAAATGGGTTGGCCGAATCTAGCAACAAGAATTTGATAAGGATCATCAAGCACACGATGGAAGTAAATAAAAGGACCTGACATACTCAACTTAAGGTCACTCTATGGGCTGATCGAATAACACCTAAGAAGGCCATTGGGGTTTCACCTTTCGTAATGGTATATGGACGGGAAGTGAAACTCCCGCTTTCATTGGAAATACCTTCCTTAGACTTGGCCTATCGGCTTGAGGTTATGGAAGATGACGCCTTAATAGTGAGATTTTTGAACTCGTGGAGTTAGAAGAGACTTGGAATATAGCTATGTGTGTACGGTCACATATCACCGACCAGTCAAGAAATCCTTTGATAAGAAAGCTTCAGATAGATCATTTAGGGAAGGAGAGTTAGTCCTTAAGTGGGATGAAGACCGAGCTAAACCAGGTAGGCATGCCAAGTTTGACACCCTCTGGAGTGGGCCCTATATTGTCACAAATTGTAAAGAGGTGAATTCATTTCATCTATCCAGACTCAACGGAGAAGAATTACCCATTCATGTGAATGGGATACATCTCAAGGCTTGCTTTTGAGATTGTTCCACCCTGTATAGTGTTTTGTCTTTTCTCCAAGTGCTTTGCACATCGTTCGTCCATTTTCTTTTGCTTCTTTTTCTTCTTTTGTTTTGTTGTTTAGGGACTCCTTTGCCCAATGTTTACTTAAAGTTATTGGTCTAGAAAGCTTAGTAAGTAAGTTTTCCCTGGAAGTCACCAAAAATGTTAGCAATTTAACTTACCCTAAAAGATAAGTCAAATAAGGTCATACAAAAGAATTTTAAGAGATCCCATGTACTGATGAATATCAAGTCTTAGGGTCTAATTGTTCAATTTCAGATTTTAGAATTTTCATTTGGAAGTTTTTCAAAGTCGAAAGTCTCAAATTCTGAATTTTTGGGTTTTTGGGTTTTCAGAATTCGGAGCTTTTGTTCGAAAATTTGGTGTTTTGGTTTCATTTTTGAAGTTGAAATTCAATTTTTTAATTTCAAGTTTGAACTTTTTATAACCAATTCACATTTTGTTTCCAATTTCCCCAAAGTGAAATCCTGAATTTCTAAAATTTTAGACTTTCGGAGTTTTGGGTTTCGGAACTTGGAGTTTTCTTGAGCATTTATTTCTTCCCAACCTTGTACGGATTAGATTTTTGCCATAAATGCAAGGGTTTTCTATTTAAACTCAATTTTCCACAGTCATTTTCACCTGACAAATATCTCTGACATCCATTTTCCTTTTCTTTTTCGACATCCTTTTTCAAGGTATGTTAATTTTGTTATTTCTTTTTGGTTTTAGATTTTTTTTTTTGTTCTCATCTCCGTTTTCTTTCCTTTTTGTTTCTTTGGTGTTTTCGAATAATGGACTTCCCATTCACCATGTTTTCATTTTTGAGTTATCTCTAGTTTCTCAGGTTATTCAAAAAATCATCTCGAGGTAGATCTCGGGTTTTACAGAGTTCTTTAGTTTATCTTTTTTAGAGAGCATTTCGGGGAAACTCACTTCGGGAATCATTGCGAGATTTCACGAGAAAATAGTTTTGGAGAAAATCATTTGAAGATTTCCATTTCAAAGAAAGTGTTTTCAGAAAATTTCTTTGGAGAAATTCACTTCGGAGTTTCAGAGAAATTCACTTCAGAGTTTTGGGGAAACTCACTTCAGAAATTTCCATTTCGGAGAGAAATTTTGGGAAAATCATTTCGGAAAAATTTCTTTCGGAGGTTTTCATTTCGGAATTTCAGATACTCTCATTTCGGAATTTCTTTCGGTAATTTTCTTTTCATACTTTTAGAGATTGTGACTTCAGAGTTTTCTTTCGGAGATTTTCATCCTGCAAAATTTCAGATTTTTTCCTTCTTGACTTCCGAAATCCAGAACTTCATGTCTACTTCTACTTCAAAAGAGAAAGAGAAGATGAAGTATTCATTCCTTGGAGTTTCTCCTCAGTCTTGCCTATCGTCTGATCTAGAAAACATTAGGGATACTGACTTAGGTAAGATTGACTTCCTAGATTTCTGGAGCAGAGTGAAGGCTCCTAACAAAAAGCCATGGATGCAAGCAATTTATGATAGTGGGCTTGTCCTTGCGGCTGGTTTTCTTGCTTCAATGCATTGTCCCGAGTTTGTTCTAGCTGCAGTTGCCCACTTTGATGTAGATTCTATGTCAGTTAAGGATGATGATGACAAGGTGGTCATTCACCTAGACCCTGATTTCTTTGAAGATCTTCTCAGGCTACCTGACATTCCAAACTACGCCACTATTTCACCCGTAATCGCAGTAGAACATTTGAACAAGGATGTTGATTCATGTACCAAGATTTTCATGAAAAGCTACTTAGCCAAGAGCATGGCCAAGTTGCCAAAAACCTTTATGCAGGCGGACTTCATCCGGGAAGTCAATGACATAATCATCGATGAGTGAGTCTCGAGCCTCCCAGCTGCCAAGCAATTCCAAGAGTGGATGTTTTTATACATTGCCACTATCAAGAAGAACAAGGAGCTTATAAGGTGGGGAGAGCATATCAGTAGCTCCATCTGCTATCAGCTGGGTAGAGTGTCAACCACAAAATCATTCTACATGACATCATTCTTGGTCTACGCTGCCAATGCCATGGGAGATTTTCCCGGACTAAATACCAAGGGTGTTCGCATAGCACATCCCAGATTTATGATTTCTATCCCCAGCTCACTCTGAGTGAGGTGTAAGCACTTTTGAAGGGTCAATGATGCTTTCTTCACAGTCATCCTCTACCGCTTTGACAAAGAGTTGTACAATTGGAGAATTTCGATGAAGCCTTCAAAGAAGTATGGGAATGGGGAGCTATCTATCTCCAATTTCCCACTTTCACCTACATTCAAATTCCAGGTTTTGTTGGTGCCCCTATTGAATTGCCAAGGTGTCCTACGAACAAGCGGGTTCCTTTGGAGATGGTTCGGAAACTATTGGATTACCATCGGATCTAAAACAAGCACCACAAGGTAGGAGTGTAATTTCCTATTTCAATTGGCAGGTATACTTGTCTAAACATTCACAAAACCAAAAATGTCAACGCAGAGATGGCCAAGGTAACCCTGCAGACTTTTCATCCAAGAACCAACTTCGACTACTTGGGAAAATTCGGTGATACATGATGTTTGACTTCTCATACATCTCAACTTGAAGACATTTGGATTCATTTTCAGGATGAGTATATCATCCAACAAAAAGATTATGAAAGATTGGACATAGATGAAATTTTCCAGTATGGGATAGTTGAGATCCCAGCAGATTTGTAAGATGACGACAAAGTATTGGATGAAGCATATAAGACCGAAGACGTTGCCAATCAACCACTTCCATAGATTGATTAGTATCGAGAAGAATGCTCCAATAAAAAATATAGAGCGAGTCCCATTCTTCAAAGGACCTACACTGGTTGGCTACTTTTGGGATCAGACCCAAAGGAGTTGAGCAGGTTATAAGTACAATAGCCCCACCAGTCTTAAACCCAACAACACCCGCAAAGGGAAAGAAATAAATTCAAAAGACCCCCACAACGCCAAGGAAAATTTCATAGGTTGTTGGAAGTTCATCTCTTACTCAAACTCCTGTTTCTCAGGAAATACCTATAGCCAAGACTGCAGCAGATGTAATTGTGGTCAGTGATTCTCCTAATTGTTCACAAGGTTCATCACTTCCTTCTTCTCTTCCATCATCCCTTCCTCCATTAGTTCCTCCCACTTCTACCAGCATTTCATCTTTCCCATCTCCTTCTATGGCCCAAGTATTCTCATCCCTTCCAGCTCTCTCGGTTGGAGAGAATATTGGATCACCCTTCCCTCCTCCATTTCCTTTATCACTTCCTTTTCTACCATTCCTTCTTCTAATACTGTTGTATCAATTCCCACTACTATGTTAACATCCACCCCATCCATCATTTCCACTTCTATCCAGACGCCCATGAATGTTCCCAGTACCCTTGCCTCAACTCAGACCTTAAGTGTCACATCTACCGCTCCATCTTCTTCATTATCAGCTATTCCAGAGTGGTTATTCAGGCAAAACCCCAAGCAAAACAAGAAGGTGCCTCTAGGAGATTTCATGGATCTCAACATCTTGGAGCAAACACCCAAAAGACAGGCCAAGAGACCAAGGACCATGTCAAATCTGATAGTAAATTCATCTGTAGAATGGGTGATAGAGGTCGTTACTCCTGCTGAGGGAAAAACCAAGGAAACAATCATAAAGCTGCAGTTATCGATTTCCATATTTTCATTGGGGAAGGCCACTCATGAGGGGGCCAAACAGGATGTTCACACTACTCTGGGGCCCTGATGGAAAAATATGACAAGGATAAAGCTACGAAAGATGAGCTAAAGGCTAAGGTCAAACAACTTACATCTTTATTACGGAGAGTTACATAGCCCATTTCATCTACTGAGTCCTCATCTACTACGGCCTTAGCAGTTTCAGCTTCTATTGATGACTTCTCTTATCACGAGCTTGAGAAACTTGGCCAGAAAGGGAGATCAGTAAATGGGTGGATTGAATGAATACTGCAGGAAGTAAATCCTTTGATCAAGGAAGCTGTGGAAATCTATAATGATTTACAGGATGCAAAGATAGCTATTCAGAAGATGGATGAGGCTTTCTCTAAGGAAAGCAACAACCTGAATCGAATCTAGCAACATGGGAAGAGGTTAGAGCAGTGGATTCCAACTTGCTTCTTTAGGAAGGGGTGATTGATGATGCCTCAAAGTTGTTTGAATATCATAAGGCTATGGATTTCAGGTGCCAAGTGTTACAAGACTTGATTAAAAAATTGGACAAGCGATTAGAAATCACAGATGCCTTGAATGACATATCAAAAGAATTTGATATTGCTCATTGTAAATTCTTCAATGAGAATATCGATGCCCTCCCTGAAGAACAGATTCAAGAAAAATTCAAAGACTTGGTGAAGCGGGATGATGATGTCACAAGAAATTTTAATTCGATTTCATCGATCGAATGATCTTATGTCGAACTTCATAGGAAGGATGTCGAGGTCATTTTCAAGCAGAAAGAATACCGGCTGAATTACGAGAGAGATCAAGACATCATACGTAGTCGGTCACTACGCATGTGGACCTGAAGATGAAGAAATCCAGGGAATAATCAAACATTTTTTCGAATACAATCAAATATTGGGTGTATGGAAGGAAATTCGGGAGGATCGGAAAAAATGAACAAATTGCGGTGCAAATCAAGATTGAGCGGCCATGGAAGGACAAATTTGAGTTCTAGATCGGTCAGAGTTGCAGGGTTGACTCGGTCAAACCCTTGCAATAGTTTTTATTTTTCATGGGAGCTTGTTCCCTTAAATTAAGGACATTTTTACTTTTAGTAATATGTTAGTTAAGGGCCCAGCTGTAATGGCTAGCCTAAGGAACTTATAAATAGATGAATGCTTAGAGTTCATAGATATACAATTTTCGAGATTTTGGTGATTTTACTCTTCAAGCTTGGAAGAGTATTTTCATATATTTGTGAAGTCCCTTTTAATTTTATTGAGAATTACACTCTGCCATTTGAAAGTCTGAATCACTGTGTGAAATAATTATTTATTACATGCTTTGTGAATGTGATTCCTTAGTATGTTTGAGTAATTTTCCTTTACTTCAAATTATTTACTGTATGCCAAGATTAAGTGATGTGGTTATTTTCTCTTCAGCTATGATTGTACTTTTCCTGTTGTTGATTAGAAGTTACATTATCTTTATTTTGCATAAAGTGGGTGTTTAAGATGTGCTTGTGTTATTTTTTTAATAAAGTTATCTGTGTATCTGAACCAAATCGTGTTCTTTCTCTTTTGTATAAGTTTAACAAAGGAACGTGTGTTTCTAGTTTGTGGTATTCGTACCCTTTTTAGTTACAATAGGTGAAAGTGATTTAGGATGCTAGCATCTCACTCACATAACCCTTCCAAAAGTTGAACATCCCTACTCTTTGGTGCATCACCACTTCTAGTTTAGGATTTATTTCTTTGCAATTTCTCCTTAATCCCATGAAGAGTCAGAGCACCTAGTTTAAATAAAGGAAGTTAACCTCTCTCCAGGAGGTTCATCTCTAGTCTAAGTCCCACAGCTTGAGAGATGATCCCATATGTCACTATCACACCAAATGTCATGATTCATTTTCAGGCCATTAGGAGGGTGCAGTGATTTTGTGACAACACTTACATTTGCAAGTTAATTTACTCCGGATGCAACACACAAATGGGTTCCAATTCTAATAATATATTTAACTAGCTCAAATATACCACCACCACTAACCACAAAAATAAATTATATTGTCAACACCAACCTCGAATTCCTAACAAGAGTTAAATTTGGGTGAGGATAAACATAACCAATGCACTTCACTAACCAGGTTTACATTTAATCCGTAACTATTTATGGGTCTATTTGCTTGTCCTTACACACTTATTTATTAAAAGGACTTCTATGTAAGGCTAAACCAATAGGCCTACAAATATTTATCCCCATTAGCCTTTTGCATGCACGTTTAGATGTTGATTTTAGTCACGGGAAAATGCAAAAAGCAAGAAAAAATAGGTTATTGTAATTTGAAATTACAAATTAATTATATGATATGGTGTTGATAGGTCAATATACACCTTCACTTGATTATGATCTCTAGGTGCATGCATGAAAAATGATAGGAATGTGTTGTTATCTCAAAAAGTTATCATTGTTTTAAGTGGAGGAGAAATAACTCATGTTTTATGATAAATGTGTTAGTAATGTCTTAAACTAAAGTTGTTTGCATTTAGACGCCTAAATTTTGTAATTTATGACTTGATGATATCAATATTGGCTCAATCCCTTAGATTATGACTTGTACACATATTATGAGCCTAATTTTTATGTCATAGTCCATCCTTATCCTTATTATAATAATTTCTTCTCCTCATCACATTTCTCAATCACTTACATGAATACTCATATTAGTCACAAAAAATCCATTACTCTGAACTATTGTGCAAAGAGCTTTATAACACCATTCTCCACCCCTCAACCACATCATCCAATGGTTTCATCGGGAAAAATAGTTACGTATAGGGCCGCATGATAGTCAATTTCTCAATTGAGGTATCTTTTATGGGTCATTTTTCCACTATGGTTCAGGATTAATGCAAAATTATATCTATGAAACCTTATATAAGAAAGTTTGAATGCACTATTTACTAATTTAGAAATACACATGGCACTTTCAAGAGCTCCCTACCAAATATCTATAAAATCTCATACAAGTATATCTTATAATTCCCTAAATCGGTGCACATTAGGAGCAACCCCCACACATGTTTGAAGCACTCTAAATCGGGTTCAAGAGTCAAGCTTCACAAATCAAAATCCATAAAATCTAAGTCAAGCACAAGACATACAAGTCATTACAAAGTATCACCAAGTGATTAGGTTATTAATATATTTACGTTAATGTAATATTATGTCACATTTCTAGGTGGAGAACTACATACGGTTTGGGGCCTATTTAAAGTCTTTCAAATGTAGGTGATGTATGGATTGTACTTCATCTAAACCATTAACCTTTTTGGAATGGTTTTACCTTAGGTTAGGGTTTTGTGTTAATTTGGTTGATTACTGAAAAGGATTTTGTACATTTTCAAGGCCTAATATTACATAATGATATAAAATTTGGTTCAAACTTGCAAATTAAAAACACAATACTCGATAAAACTCATAGTATATTTAATACAAGATGTTTACACATATATAGAGAGATGAACTTCTATAATTCAGGATTCCTTAACAATTTCCCAAAACTACTAACTCAACATAGACAAGTTGTTAACAACTTGTAACAAGCACTTTCTTTACATCTTCTTTAATTCTAGTATGATTGTTACTAACATAAAAATAATTTACAAAGACACATATTATTTATTATAACAATATTTGTATGAACTAAATATATATCTAACATTCCCCCTTAGTTTTGAAATTGGAAGTAAGCACCTATAGGTACTAGAAACAAAAATGTGTGTCCTATAAGATGAAAGCTTTAGTTCCACAATTACGCTAACCTAGATATCTATTACATATGATCACCTACATACGAGAACTCAATAGTAATGTGTTGTCGGTAAAAAGTAGACCGAAAAGGAATCACCCTTTCACCTAACGTAAAAGGTCAATATGGAATCAAATATATTTAATCATAATGATACTTAAGAATGGCTTAATCATGGGTAGTTTAAATATAGGTTAATCGTGGACCAAGTTAAGATTCGGAAAATTTTATATCCCTCAACAATAAAAAGGATATACAAGACACCAATAAGAAATAAGAACATGTAAGAAAAGACACATCAAGACAGGGATAATGAGATCATTTAAATATATTGAGAACCTCCATTGTATCTCATATAGAATGATAAATCACTTATTAACAAGATTGATTTCTTTGATAAGAAATTATTATCATCCTTTATCGATAGAGTGAAGCCTATTGATTATACAACCTCTTTAAAAAAATGAAAATTGTAAGTGATGATTTAATGATCTCGTATTTGTAATTTATTTATCAAGTGGATAATGATCTTGAAGACAAAACAAAACAACGAACAAAAGAAACAAACATAAACACAATATTCACAAATATGACATATTTACACAATTTATAAGATAAAAATGAAGATAAACATATAGAAGAGAAACAAATTTGTATTTATTAAATGTACAATGATTGCCAAAACAACATCTAACAAGAGTCGTGATTCAAATCAAATCCAACATGGTTGTCAATTTACATTTATCTTGAGATCAAAATGAAGATATCATTCAAGTCTGCTCTAGATATGACAAATAAAAATCTGTAATCAGCTTAGATGAGATATAGAATAATAAATCAGATAATCAATAAAATAATATTAAAACCTGGATATACCTGTTGTATCATGAATTCATACTCAAACCTCAAAACAATGTCATCATAACACATGTAAGATCACTTATCTCATAAAATCATTTGCACAAAAATATTCCTTATGAAATAAGCTTCACAAATTGCTACAATACCTTATTTCTCATCCCTAAAAAATGTATCTTCCAAGTCCTTTTATAATCTTCCCTTGCAAAATCAGTTGTAACCGATTTGGCTCCAAATAATGAAGTTAAATAATAAAATATTACATTATTTCTATATGAGACTTTATAATAATTTATTAAATATAAGTGAAAGGACTCGGGTAACCAACTTTTAAATAAATATGAATTTTCAAAGTATGAGGTATGAGATAAAAAGGACAAGGGGCCCACTTTAATATTAATGCACTAAATAAAATACAAAACACATCCATACAACATTCCAATCATTTAAAATAAATTCTCCATCATAATCTGAAAATAATCATCAAACATAATGAAACCAAGGTTGTTGTCATCATGTGACCAAAATATATCAATATTATAAATCTAGAATCATCACATGTCATCAAATATAATCCAAAAATTGTTAAGTAGTGCGAATGTTTAATCAAATCCATATCCAAACAGAAAACAAGTTATATCATGATAAACTAATCATCTCTAGTAAGATCAAGTAATGGAGTCCCAACCTCCATCATCAACTCTACATATTCATAAGGTTCAACTGGAAGAGTAGTGCGAGTGATGACCCTTGTCTCCTCCTCTACTTCCAACTTCACCCTCTTCAAATCTCCAGCCACCCTAGGTAATAGGGAAGATGACCTAACATGCTTAGGAGGTAGGATTACTCATGTGAGCATGAATATTGTGTCTACTAGATGGTTGGACATTATATGGAGGCAAGTGTGATGGGGCATACTGGACTGAGCGGTTAGAAGAAGAAGGGTTATGGTCTGCTTGAGTACGATCAATATTTTGGTGAAGAGGAGTATTATGAACACTATGGGAGGGTTGAACATGAGGATAAGACTCAATAACTTACAATACTTCATGTAAACATGGTTCATCAACATCTAAATGCATGGAGACACGAATGGGATTAGTTCTTACAAATGACCTTCTACCCGAAAGCGTAATAGTTCCCTTTTGGCCACCCCTAACTGAACCTCTGTGATACATGATCAACCTCGAAAACTATCATGACCCCATGAATGACGAGAACTTGATCCTCTAGAACTCCTCCATCCATCCCAACCTGACATGTTGTAATTAAACAAGAGACAAATTACAAAATAGGATCAATTTTGAAACAAATCCACAAGCTTGTCAATTTTCTCAAGAATAGATTGAACTAATGCCCCAATTAATAACATGACAAATGTCAATAACTTTAGCTAATCAAACTTCATTATCATCAACTAAATATTTATCAAGCAACTTCAATATTGACCATACACTGAAACTCGAATCTCCCAAACAATGAAAAGTTTCATATATACTCCAATCAATATCTCACAAAAATTGCATTTTATTAGTACAAATTATTTTCAACATCTATTCATCCTCGAAAATCGCATCTTATCAGTCAAAATATACCCAAGAAATGGCTTCTTTTAAAACAAAAATCACTTAATTTCCACAAATCAAACTTAACCTCCTGCTTTAGGTACCTTTGAATTCATAATAAAATAACCAAGAACAAAGTGTATATTAAAAGAACCATGCCTGAAAAGAAAATTTTCATACAAAAACCGACAACACTTCCCTTAGTTTTCCATTATTCACAACCATTTCAATGGTATCATCTTTTTATTTCCTTTTCAAAAATTCATAGGACTTGTTTCAAGAGAATAAATCAAATACCAACCAAAATATGAAGCGGGAATATTATCTTATTTTTGCTAAGTCTCAGTAAATTTTCATTTCAACCAAAATGAGATACGTATGCATACAACACGGCTTTCCCAAAATAATTTCAAAGAAAACCATCAAAGAATCCAATCAAACTCGTTAAAACAAAAATATTTGATGAACAGATTGAGATAACATTTCACATGTTCTTTTCCATTTTATTATAAGCTAAAGCTCAAACTAAGTGTGAAAAAAACTGATTGTATGTGTTCAAAAAAATCAAAGCTGCTGCCCAAAAAATGTTTTTTGACATTTTTTTCAATGAAAATTTTACCCACTTTGTTATTTATAAGAATACGAGTATTTAATAGTTGGGTAATGAAAATAAATGGCCCAAATGTGATTAATACTTTCATTTATTCACTATAAAAGCTTCATCAAATACTATGAACTCGCAAACTTCCAAAAATGTATGCATGCGAGAACAAAGAAACCGGACCCGGATGGAGTGGCTCTACATATTAACTAAGAATAACATACATGTGAGACCCTAACATGTGCTCACTTGCAATGGAGGATCTCAAAACAAAACAGTACACATCAAACAACTCAACAAAGCACAAAACCGACTTCCTTCGCAAGCCACAAATCACAAAAAGACCCAAAACTCCAAGTTTTCCTTAGCTAAATGCCATTAATGAGGTGAAATCAATGCACACGTACACATTGAATATGCCACTACGGGCCAACCACTATACCACCGCCACCTCAACTTAGCATTTACCAATGTCTTCAAAACCAAAGTATACACCATAGTTCAAACAGGGCCGTATAATATGGTGACCACTTTGATATATCTTTTACGATCAACTAATGTTATCCAAAAAAATTTAACATCCACGCAAGGTGATATCAACCCTATCAAAATACATATGCCCATATGTTATACAAATTCAATCCTCATGTAAATCAAAGTTTCAACTCATGTTATTCAAATTATATCACATTTTAACAATCTTCATTGGTATGATAGAAACCAGCCATGAGATTCATCAAAATATGCGAAGCGGCAGCAGATTAAGGAACTTATACAAAGTAATGATCATTTCAAAATGACCACATATTCTTTATGTCACCTTAAAAAATCATTTCCATAATGGAAAGAAGAAATATACCATGATGTAAGCTTGGAAACCAAAAATGATATCACAAAACGAAACTTAATTTCCATTGTTGAAACCATACTAATCCAATTTGACAAACAAGATGACATATATATCAATTCCACAAAAATCAAAAGTCGAGCCGATGAAGTAAATAATGCCACGAAACCACTTAATGTTATATAAATTAAATAATGCATTAAATATTAAGTGGCCCCCGCCTAACTTATCACAGATGAATGCATGTATGATATAGAAACAGGGAATTCTTTAATGATTTTCAAAGAAAAAAAGGGTATGTAAATTTTTATCAATAACATAATGCTTTTACTCACTACAACATATAGTGCAAATAACATCATGAATTGTGTCGATTTCATGTTTGTTAGTTTTTTGTGTTTGATACTATATTTCCGATGCAAACATGACACCAATATGTGGCACGAGATGTGGATCAATATTTACGCCGCATTTTTTTCCATATATACAACAAAAATATATATCACATTTTCTATTTCTATTTAATAATAAATTATATCACCTCTTTTTTCCTTTATTGTAAAACTCTCCCAATACGAAATTAGAGCATCTTTAAGCACATAATAAGAAATTAGGGTTTATGGCAATCCATTTTACTCTTGAATCACACTTTACATTTTTATGGAGGAAATATATTGTTGAAATTCAAATTGGAAAGTGGAGGGCTATTTTTTACAATAAGGTGAGAAATTTATTGTTTTGACATGATTTCTTAAAGAATATATTCTTCCAAAGATTACAAATTTTTTCTTTCAAGTTCTTTTTCTAGATTGTGCATAAAATTTTAAGGTTATTAGATTATTTTTATACAAAATGAGTTCTTTGGGTTCATGATGTATGAAATTGGTGCTCTTTTGGAAAAATATGCAGACAATAGAAAATTTTAGGCACTTAGACTTGCATGCATATCCCATTGTAACCAAACAATACTTGCAAATCATGAAGATAGGGTTTGGTGTTCTCCCTTGGCAACTATCTTTACAATTTTATCTTATTTCACTTTTTCATTTAATATTAAATTATGACACATCCATTTTTCATTATTATAAATTGCACAATACAAAATTAAATCATCTTTAACTACATAATTAGAAATAAGGGTTTGTAGAAAACTCAATTTTTCTCTTGTTATCACACTTTGCATTTTTGTCTAAACCTACAATTGTTTAAACAAGTGGTTTACTATTTTGTAGATATTATGTCATCATCCAATAGGTATACATCATCCCCTACATAGATGTCTACTTTTGTAGATCTAAGTTCTTCATCTATATTGAGATCTACTTCCCCATAACACAATTCTTCATCAACGAGTATAGATGTTATGCATGAATTGATAAGTAATTGTAATTTTGCATAGAAATTTTTAATTTTGTGTTAATATAATTTATTAATTTTATGTTAATATAATTTTTATTTTTATTTTATGTAATGTAGAGTAATCAGAATCTCGTGGTCGAGGTAATGGTCGAACTACAAGAAGCGAGAGAGGAGGGGGTATATTGGCTAAGTGATTATGGACCCACATAATTTTTTCTATATGGTAAATTTAGTTCTCGATAGGTTGAATGCAAATGAAACCATCATAATATTGATACATGTTATATAGATATTGCAGACCGATATTAATTTAATACGCAAAACATACGAGACTTAAAATTCAAATAGCGACTTTGATGTTGAATGGGTTCAACCAAAGAAAATCCAACATACATCTTCCCATTGTTTCATATCAATGATAAAATGCATCCTAAAAAACACAATGGTTGATCAAGCTCGTCTAAAAAAATTACTAAGAGGAAATGATGGCATGTCGGAAAGAAACATTTTTGTGGAACTTATGATAAATATGTTCTAATGGAATAGGGCATAGGGATTCAAAACAAGGTACACACTTTATTTGATTATGATCATGTATATCATGGTCTTGATGATGATGAAGAATAACAAGATGACGATGATGAGCAGGATCAGGAATAAGAGAGGATGATTTTGAAATTTAATCAAACTTCTCTATTTATGTTAGAAGAGTCCAAAACATCATTATTGAGTGTTATATTGGCATTGATGGAATTGAAAGCAAGGTTTGGTTGATCAAACATCGGTGTGATTGATTTATTGAGGTTAGATAACAATTTTATAACTATATTTTACATTTGATATATATTTCATATGTTTTACATTAGTTTTTTATTTACCTTTTCTTTGTTTTTATTGCAACTTATTGAAAATTAGTTTGTTGCCTCAAAAGAACACACTTCCCTCCTCATATAGAGAGGCACAAAAATATCATCAAATTTAAGGGTTTTCTATGTCAACTATGATGCATGCACAAATGATTGCATTATATTTAGGAAGGAATATGAGAATGAGGTCAGTTATCCCAATTACGGGGCACCATGATTTCAATAAGGAGTGAGAGGGATCACCATTCCAAATAAGGTATTGAGACATTTTCAATAATTCATAGGCTCGAGATTCTTTTCTATTACTGATTCACTTACATAGTGACTTTCATGGAATCATAAGAATAAAATCAATGGAGTTTGGTGTACTCCTTTCGATTCAAAATCAATAAGGCACATTGAGCAGATTGCGGCCTTAAAAATTTAGGGAGAGGTCACATAATTTATAATTTGGTTTGGTAATGGATGGTGTTAACCCCTTTTCTCATATGTCAACTAGTTACTCTGTGTGGCTAGTACTATTGATAAAGTATAATATTCCTCCATGGTTGATGATTTGTGAGGAGTATTTAATGTTTTCATTATTGGTGTAGTAAGGAAAAAGTAAAAAATATAGATGTGTAACTAGAACCCTTGATTGATGAGTTGTGAGCATTATGGGACGACATTATAAAGCATGACCTTTCAAACCCTTTATTTAGAGGAAGTTCACATGTTGTGGTATCTTATGTTGGAAAAATCATGATTTTCCTAGTATAGTTGTTTATTCAGGTATTTCTCATATGTTAAAATTCATAAATAAATGATCATATGTATTTTATTTGCATACATATTTTCATTATACCTTGATTTTGTTGATCACTTTTATATGTAGGGCTTTCGATAAAAGTAAAATATGATTGTTGAAGGTGCGGTGATCAACTATGTGGAAGGTCATCCAAAGATCTCAAAAAAAAATTATGAGGGTCATCATATGTTCTTGTCGATGAAGCTTGAGTACCAAGTTAAAAAAGAAAAATAAGTTTGATGGAAAACTTGATATTAGAGAACCTCCAAAACTTATGTCACCTGGGGATTGGTATAAATCCTTCACACAAGCATGCATAATATCAAATGTGGATATTCCTCCATATTGGTGGAGAGATCAGACATGGTTGTCTAAAATTAGCCACAAGTTGAAATGCTTGCAAGAATGAAGAAATTATCTATATTCTATAGTCTCCCATATTGGGAGAATTTATTAGTTGGGAATCTTTTGGATCCAATACATATATTTTAAAATGTATTGGTTTCTATATGGAATAAAATATTTAGCAAAGAGAAAGAAACTCTAAGTTCTAGAAAGCAGTCTCAAAGTCAATGGGAAAAAAGTGTCTAAAAATGAAGAAGGGGCTCTATGTATATTATGTAAAAAGAAATTCAATTTGGTGAATCAAATAATGCAAGAGATTTGCATATTGAATGGTTATGGGTCCTCCGTAAAACATGCATTTAACACTGATGGGTACATCACAAGCCTAAAAACACATGATTGACATAACATTTTGAAGGTATTTCATACATTTTTGTCTTAAATTATGCAACATATTCTTCTCTTCATATTTAACCTTTATAACTTTTTTCTGCAACATATATTTCCCTTGGCTTTAAGGGGGTCATTTTGTAATCTTTCACCTAATCTACTAAATGATATATATTTAATTTCAATTTTTTTGAGGTAATATGATTTTTTTCAACTATAACTCATCCATTTGTATAAAAAATATTATTATATTGACAAACATGACTAAACTGTTTGTAAAATAGGTGGTTATATTCAAAAGAGATATCATAAGCAAGGATTGAGAAGGAGAAAGAAAATATTGCAAATATTGTTTGTAAATTGGAAAATGAACTTCCTACCTCTTTCATGGATTCTCAAACTCATATATTAGTGCATTTGGCTGATGATCTTCAAATGGCAGGTGTAATTAACACCACACAGATGTATTGGCCAAAGAGGTACATGAATATCGTAAAGTGATATGTAAAATAGTTAACATGTCTTTAGGGCTCTATGAAATAAGGATACATTATTCAGGAAACATTTTTTTACATGTGAAAATATCTTAGAGAGAAATTTCCAAAAATACCATGTATTTAGGATGTTGAGTGTAGAAAGGAAAATTGCCAGAGAACATTCTTGGAGTAAGAAAAATTGTGATACTAGATATGTATTGAAATTCATATAAAATATATATGATGTTTTTTAGTGTGTAGTAATTAATAATTTATTTACATGTTTGATTTTTAGAGCTTGTTGAAAAATATTCCATTGATAATTTCATGTTATTCAATACTTCAAAGATGGTTGTGTGGATTCAAAAATATGAAGAAGAAAATACTATCTATGAGAGCTAAATGATTGATTAGAGATGAAAGCATCAACACAAATCACTCCCAACTGATCTATAAGTACCATTGTTAGACTAACCTAATATTGAATGGATGGGTTCATATTTAGAAAAACTTCATGTCATCAATTGAAAGGTAGTATCAAAACATTGGACATAGTGTGAGGATGTGAAGAATTGGTTAGTTGTTGTAACATTTTTCATACATACATGTTTTATATTTTTTGGAAATATATTAATACTATCTTAAATGATTTGACATAATGAAGGTGAGTAAACAAATAATAATTTGGTTCAAAAAAAAAAATGTGTGAAAAATATTGACAAAATAAGGGTCACTTGTTGTGGAGTTGTTCCTTTTGAGCAAGTTATTCGAGCTAGTGCTAATGAAAAGAATTTGGTGTAAGGGAAATTGGATTATGTTGGAAAGATAGAAGAAATAATAAAACTTGATTATAGAAGTTTTGAATTTATCATATTTAGGTGTACTTGGTACCCTTATATTGATAACAAAATTTTCAAAGTGGATGATGAAAGTAGATTCTACTTAGTTAAATTTTCAAGATCATTATCCAAGGGAAAAGAGCCATAAGTGTTACCTAACATTATGATTAGGTATTAATTTGTGTAATTTTTTTATGTGCATATTATCCTTTTGCATGCACACAATTTTTATACGTAGATCTCATTCTTCATGAATAAATATTTTAGCTTTGTTTACATAGGTCTTCTTCTATCCTAATATATAAAGAGAAGGTAATTGATAGTTTGTATTGAATTCTAGAGCCAAGGATGATACATGTTGTTGATGAAAATAGTGTTGTAATATGAGCATCATGGGGAATAATTGATGTTATAGATGATGAACATGACTCTAGTGATGATGATGACCCTGCTAATAATGAAGAAGATCATCATATCGATCAAATCAATGATCAAGGTGAAGATGATTTTGAATAAGGTGACAATGATGAAAGTGATGGTGATGAACTTCATGAAACTAAAAATAATGAAGGAGACGATGAAATGAAAAACCCAATAGGTAGATATTTGGACAATGAATAGAATATTGACATAGTGTAGTCACAAAATCATACACTTTAGACATTTATTTATCCAGTCTCTCATACTACTATTTAAAAGGTTCTTGAGTAAAAAAGTACTAATTAGCCCTTGTCCTTTGGTCGTCTTGTTTATTTTATTTCATAATTTGTGACCTATTACACCCATATGCCTAGCCATTTCGAACATTCCATGTAATTTTAGCCTGGTTGGGCACCATTTAATGGGTTGCCCATGGGCACCCCTGGTCCCACTTGGGGGCACCCTGATCCTTCTAGGACTTTCCCAGCATTGTTTGGGCCTTTTCTATCCATTTTTCATATTTATCTTTCTTGGGTCGGCCTTTTCAGGGTTAATTATGAAATTGGAGCAAGAAAACCCTATAAATATAAAGTTATGAGACCATAATGAGGGACCTAACATCATACACTACTATCACTCCATCTAGAGTTGCATAAATCTATTGCATTGACATCCACATAGCTCCATCATCAAGGCACAATCTAGGACATATGTATCACACTTCATAGGGGGTGGATTCTATTTTAATACATACACACATTCTACTACATTTTTATTTAGTGTTCACTACTTCACAAAGTGTGACAGAGCACAAGAGCACCTAGGGCATGACATGCACACACACACACAAGAACTACATACGGGTCTGAAATGTAGTGCGTGCACTTGATTAGTAAGCCCTTTGTTGTGGTTGAGTCGAGGTCTAACCCATTCATTCTACATCTTTCTTTTTTAAGGTTTTGATACTTCATTTTGGTCTTTTGCAGGTTATTTCTTCCTCTTGAAATATTTGGAGCATTCGCGTAATCTGAGAAAATTAATGCGATAGGAAAGTAGAGTTTTAGATCACCTTCTGACCCTATGAGCACCAATTTTAAACACTTTTTCCAGACAAGGCACCCATATTCCTTACCAGAGCACATGTGGGAACCCCAGTCCTCTTCCAGGTGCCTAGTCAGCACACATCATCCAGATCTGTCATTTTTAGCACTCCTACACAATCACTCCTACTTCTTGAATTTTTGTGCATCACTGTGATACAGTCCAGTAGGATTATATTATTCAACTGAGTTCTTTCCTTTCCCTCTTGCACATTAGGGTTTTAATTTCATTATTTTATTTACTTATCTCATTTACATATTATCTTAGTGCATTTACTTATTGTGTTATATGTCCTCCTAGATTAGATTAACTATCTTTTACTACATTAGTTTAGTCAATTTTAGTTAATCATTTTGGTGAACCCAACCATTTTTCAACGCCACCCTTTTGAAAAATTCCTCTCCATCTGCGTTATGGCTCAATCCTCTTATCCTACCTTTGCACCAACTAAGGTCACGGGCATAGTTACTATTGTTGATGATTTCATGTGTGTGCATACTCAACATCCTCCTCACTTTATCACACCTAGGGTTGATCCTCCATCAATGTCGTTACTACTCGTCGTACTCGTCCCAATCCTCCTATGGATCCACCCGTGACTATTCCTCCACCCATTACTTCAGCACCTCCTCCTACTACCTCTAAGGGCTATGACATCATTGAACAACTTAAAAATACGCCCGCTAAGATCTCTCTTTATGACTGTTACGTAATGCACCAGATTGTCGCAACACTAGAAGCTTACCCTTTGTGCCATCCATATTGAAATTGATAATTCCACATGGAATTTTTGCACATCTCATACAATCCCTTCGTAATCTACCACATGTAATATCTTTCACCGATGAGGATATTTCACCTTTTTCCAAAAATAACCCATGTGCTCCTTTTCTCATTATTGTCATTATTAGCACTACTTGCATTAAGCAAGTCCTCATTGATAATGGATCAATTATTAATTTATGTGTGCATTCCTTTTAAATAAATTAGGCATTAGTGATAATTTCATTGCTAAAAATTCTACCCTCATTCACGGTTATGACTCTACCACTCGCACCTGCTTAGAACTATCTCTTTACATATCCAGGTTGGACCTAAGACCATTCTCACTGAGTTCTATGTTATTGATGGCTCTTTCCTAGTTTAATCTCTTGTTAGGTAGGCCTTGGATTCACATAATGCATGCAGTACCATCTACTATCCACCAATGTGTCAAGTTCTTACATGATGGCTATAAACACACTATCATTGTTGACCCAGAACCCTTCAAATATTGTCGCATAGACCCCACTACCTCTATGCCCATACCACCTCCACAATGCATTCCATATAATAGCCTTGATACATATGACATTGGTCAATCTAGTGCTTTATCATCTTCCTCTACCACTCTTAGTACCCCAACTATTTCAACTCACACAACAGATATTATTTCACCTACAGTATCAGCTCCTATTTTTGTCCCTTCTTCACCCATCGTGACACCTTCTACTATCCCACCTACAGTGTCAATTCCTCCTAGTATCCCTCCTCCACCAATTGTGGCACCCCTACTACTCCACCTACGGTGCCCCTACCAACATCCTTGATAATGCCATACCACATGATGATGTTCACATTGATGACTCTAAGGATTTTGATGATGAAGTTGATGTTATTGAACTTACAGATGAAGCATTAAGACAACTTGACTTTACCCCTTTAGGTGTAGATGATTCTTATTTTGATGAAACATTTGTGGCCGATGGCCCTGGTGAATATAGGTTTAAAAACCCTCCATCTACTAATGTTATGGTATTATATAGGGATTTTTCACAGTGTCGATGTTATCTCCTCTTCTCCTCCATGAATTTCTGCTCCATTGCCTCCTTTTACATGCACATTATTCATCAATAGGACCTTTTGGAAACATATCCCTATTGACTCTATGTGCTTAGAAACTATTTTTGCACACATGACAATAGTTTGGCTAAGTTCAACATCATGCTCAATGACATTTTACCACCTCTTCATTCACCACATCTCTATCACAACTATTTTCACACTACGACATCTTATGGATTACGTGTTTTTCATTTGATATTTTTTGTTACACTGCCCCCTTGTGACTCTCCCCTCACACTTGGAAATCTTGGCTTGATTATATTAGCGGTACAATAAAATGCTCATCTCTCCTTGCTCACATTTCCTATGCCTTTGGAAATATCTCTATTCTTAGTGATTCTTCTCTTGCTTACATTCCAAATATCTCTCATTGGCACGCTCATGGTTTCCCACCGATCACCTTTACTAATGATGAGGAATATGCAATGAATGTCTACACACTCCACTGCAATGGGTCCCTCTATGACCCTCCTCCCACTCTATAGCTTATCAGGTTTTTGATGTTGCCCAACAGGTTTTGATCATGATAATGATGATCTTCTTGATAACGGTTCATAAGCATATTTTCTATCACATACTTGGGGGCATGACACTCCACCTTCCCCCACCTTGTCTTAGCATAGTCACAATCATCATTTTACATTCTTATACATTCATATCCTCACATAGGCATACTCATCACATGTTTTAGCATCATCATTACCCGATGACACACTCTTGTGCTTTGGTTCACACTTGACTATTGAGGGATTATTACTACATTGAACCCCACACACTACACCATAGGCATTACACATTACACTTCATCACACATTACACATTATACATTCTACAACATTTGGTCATTTGTGTCTCTTCACCTCATACATCATGATAGTTGCATACATCTACATACCATACATATTACACCATGCTACATATTTTCACACATATTATACTATTCTTCATCATATATGAGTCTAGCATCACATTATTAGCCTATCTACATACCTTACATGCCACTCTATACATTACATTGTCCACACTCTACACATGTTGTATTTCATTATAGTGTCCTTACATATTCTACTCATCACATGGTCAATTTTTGTCTACTTATTCTTCCTTACATGTACCACATTCACTACTTGATGATGTAATTTAGTTCCTCAATTCATACTCGAATGCCAAGGGTTTTAAAATCAAATGGACCCTACCACTCACCACACATTAATTATTCCACCTTTATATCATCGTCCATACTAACTTATTGGCATAGGGTTTACTAAATCAAATGGATCATCCCTACACCATCACACTTTACTATTCCACCTTTCACCACTACATTACTATTCATCTAGCTTAGTGACATACACTTTAGGCTAAATCATCACCTATTCTATCATCTTATAGTGGTATACACCTTAGGTTACATCACCACTCCCTACTATTCATCTTGTAGTGACATACATGCTTTAGGATAAATTGTCACTATTCTATCATTTGTAGTGGTATACACCTTAGGTTACATCACCACACCCTCCTTACACCTTATAGTGATATACACTTAGTGCTAAATCATCACTCATCCATTCATCATGTAGTGATATACGCTTAGGGATAAATCATCACTCCACATTTCATCTCATCGTGGTATATGCTTAGGCTATAAGGTCCACACACATCTATTCTACATGTCACATATCATCACCACTATGCATATACACATTCATCACAACGCATTAGACATGATACACACTACTCGACCATTTCCGATGATGACACTCTCATTTATGGTTCATTCTTGACTGCTGAGGGGGAAACAAAATGAACCTCACTACATACATTTCCATCACTCATGGGGCACATGTGGACTCCTATCACTCCATATTGCATTCCATTCCATCCATCCACAACATACTACATACTATGGTTGCTTATATTCTTGCTTACTTTTTTTGTTCATGGTCACTTTATTACACATGCTAGTTTGATTACTTGTATGTCATTTATCTATATCATACACACATGTGTGTTCATGCCTTTTTCTAGTTGTGATCATGAGATACAGGTCTCTTACATGTGGCATGGATGCTCACCTTCTACCCTTCCTATACTTTACTTGGGGGCATCCACATTCGTCTCTTACAGGTGCTATTATTGTTTCATTTGTACTTAGCACTTTACATTACTTATTATACATGCTTTTGACATACTAGTTATCTTTCTAACATGCTAATGGGTGCTTCATGTGTAACATTTTTTATGTAGGGATATTGGTTTCCATACTTGTTTGTTACATTGTCTATCATTGTCTACTATTGTTTGTTATTGTTTGGGCCTTGCCCTATGTTTGGTGTGCACACTTGTCTATTGTTTGCAGGCCATGATGGCCTTGTGTGTCTTGTGACATCGTGAGTGATGTCCCATGTTTTGCAACCCACTTTGTGTGGCATACTTTTCTTCTTGCGTGATTACATTACTTTGCTTGGTATTTTACATTGTTTGTGTAGCTTATACATTGTTTTCTTCATGCATGTGTGTTTACACTTGTCTTTGGCTAGCCTTCTTGTTTGTGTGTGCCTTGGTTTCTACCAAGCACTTTTTTCAAATGTACATGCGGTTGGCCCTCTTTTGGGGCCACATGTCTCCTATCAACAATGTCACATGTGCCCCAAAGAGGGGGCATCATTTGGGGGTTTACATACTAACACAAAGATTTTACACCATTTTGGTTTGCACTTTCCACCCTTGGAGTTGTTTATTCAAGTGAGTGGGTTCAAACCAGTCTATGAACCCCATACAATGGATTTTATAGGACATGGTGTCCTTAGCATTTTGGGAGAAAGATTAACGGCTTGGAGGATACAGTGGAATTCCTCCCAATACTTCTTCTACCTATGGCATCGGATTGCCCAAAAAACTAGGACAATACAAGAGATCTCTCCACACACATTTCAGCAGAAGTGGTTAGAGCTTGGAGGACACAAAGCATTTCCTCCCTACACTTCTTCAGCCTAGGGTGGCATGAGATCACCCAAAAAACTTGCAAGTACAAGATATCCTTCTACACTTTCTCGAACATGGATCAGGTGCACATGTTCCATTTACATTTACATTTACATTTTCCATTTACATTTGCATACTTTACATTTACATACACATGTGCATCTTTTACATAGCATTTTTACACTTACATACATATATATTTGACTACTTGATCGTTTTCTCCTTGTAGGTCCGGCCGTATGAGAAACAAATAGTCAAATGGGGGCAACAAAAAACAACAAAAAACAACAACACTATGTGGTAGCACACTATAGCACACACATCACACTTTTATGCTAGGTACACTACACTATGCGATAGCTACACACACATGTTTTTCCCTAGGTTCACTCTCATCACTTTTTATTTTCACATTTTTCATCTATAGTTTCCACTCCTCCATATTTTTATCATTCCATGCTTTTGTCTAGTCCTTCGGTGTGTTTCTACTACACTCTTCATGGACATCAGGTACACATCTCTATCTACTTTATGTTACCAAGATTTCACTCACCAACATAAAGTGGGGAAAAATGTAGTCACAAAATCATGCACTTTAGACATTTATTTATCTCTAGTCTCATACTACTATTTAGAAGGTTCTTGAGTAAAGAAAGTACTAATTAACCCCCATCCTTTGGCCATCTTGTTTATTTTATTTTGTAATTTGTGACCTATTGCACCCATATGCCCAGCCATTTCCAACATCCCACATAATTTTAGCCTTGGCTAGGGCACCCAGATTTAGTACTGGGGTACCCATGGGCACCCTGGTCCCACCTGGGGCACCCTAATCCTTCTAGCACTTTCCCGCCACTTTTTGGGCCTCTTCTAGCCATTTTTCATATTTATCTTTCTTGGGGTTTGGCCTTTTGGGGTTAATTACGAAATTAGAGCAAGAGAACCCTATAAATATAAATTTATGAGACCATAATGAGGGACCTAACATCATACACTACTATCACTCCATCTAGAGTTGCATCCATCTATTGCATTGGCATCCACATAGCTCCATCATCAAGGCACAAGATAGGACATTTTATCACACTTCATAGGGGAGGGATTCTATTTTATTCCATGCACACATTCTACTACATTTTCTACATTTAGCTATTGCTCGATACTTTACTTCACAAAGTGTGACTGTATAACAACACTTAGGGCATGAAAAAAAACACACACACACACACACACAAAACTACATATGGGTCTGAAATGTAGTGCAACACTCAGTTAGTAAGCCCATTTTTATTGTGGTAAGTTGAGGTTATTCAACCCATTCATTCTGCATATTTCTTTTTTAGGGTTTTAATACTTCCTTTTTTTGGTATTTTCAGGTTATTCTTCCTCTTGGAATATTTGGAGCATTTGGCATAATATAGAAAAATTAATGTGACAAGAAGGAAGAGTTTTATATCACCTTCCGATCTTATGAGCACCGATTCTAAACACTTTTTCCTAGACCTTGGCACCCAGATTCCTTACCATAGCGCTCGTGTGTGCCCCAATCCTCTTCTAGGCACCCCAGTCCACACAACATCTATATATGTCCTTTTGATACTCCTGCATAGTCATTCTTGCATGAATTTTGTGCATCATGCGACACATTTCGACAGCTTCTCTAATTTAGCTTGAGTTCTTTCTTTCCTTTCCCTTCTTGCACATTAGGGTTTTTAATTTCATTAGTTTATTTACTTATCTCATTTACATACTGTCTTAGTGCATTTACTTATTGCGTTATATGTCCTCCTAGATTAGATTAACTATCTTTACTACATTAGTTTAGTCAATTTTAGTTTTTACTTTGTTGAGATAGAATATATTTTTCCATTTATAGAATTTGAATTCAACTCAATTTTTTTGTGTTGGTTGGATCTTTTGTCAAGGAAAAAATATCAGTTCAACCACAACATGCGGGACAAATTCCCTCCTCAAATAAAGGGGAGGCACCTTGTTTATTACTATTCTAAAAACACCAAAGAGTATTCACAATATTTACACTATTCTAACCATTTGTGGTTGGAATCTCATACTAATAGTTTTATTCTTAAAAGAATGAAATAAAGATTGAGAATGAAATGAAGCTTTTAGAAGAGAGAGTAGTAAGGAATAACTAAAAGAAAGAAGAGTATAGACGTGTGTTTTCTTTGGAAAATGCAGATCCAAAGATACTAACACGAGATAAAATAATAATAAACTTGATTAAGATTTAAGTAATGCAAAACTAGAAAGTAAGGAATACTATAATGTATTGAACTTAAGAACAACACATCAAATAAAGAAATAATATTCAACACATAGTTTGTAATGCACCTCTTTATATTCCTTCTTTTCAAAGATGAAAATACAATTTTTTATCCTTTTACAATCCAAGCTTACTTGTTCTTTTTCCAAAAATATGCTTTATGATAATGCCTATGAATTTTGCATTTATAGAAAAGGGAAGACAAAAAATGGGAAACAATTGGATTCTCTTGTGTAAAAATAGCAAAATCTCATTAAGACCATTTTGATTGGTTCTTACACAAAATGACCAGGTCAATTCTGCAAATCCAAACGATGTCTCAACATCTCAAAAATTTACATGCTTGACGTTAAAGTGGAAAAACATAATGAATTATCGGTCAAATTTTTTCTTATCAATTTCATGCTCGGCTTCCTTAGTGTGATACTCATGGAATTTCTAAATCAAATCCCATGTTTCTTTTTCATCGATCTCCATGAGTGTCGATTAATAACATTGCATGTATCAAACACGTTGATGAATTTCCTAGGAAACTTCTAGAGTCTTCTTATAATCTTGGACAAATTACTCAAAACATTTTGGCGCAAAATCATCTTATCGATAGATTTCAAATCAAAATTACTCTGTTGAGGAATATTTTTCAATTAGATCCTTGAATTCCCCAAAGATGTCATCTATGGGGAACAAGTTTGAATCATAATCCAAGATCATGCTAAGTATCGATCCAACTCATCATAAATGTTTATGGTGGCATCTACCCTTTCCCTTTAGAATTATGGAGCTTCTCACGTGCCTCTTACAAAATCTTGACTCGAAAGTCAATTACTATATGTAGTCTTTGTTTACCCAATGCTAAGTTAGGCATGTTAGCACTTCATTTAAACAAGGTATAAATGCTCACCTGAAGCACCCGCAGTGACCAATTCCCTCCTTTGGTTGGTCATCAAGATGTTGAACATCCACATTCATCATCACTATATGTATTACATACGTGCATGAATTTATAACATAACATAAAAATTCGGCAACACATATAATAAGGAAGATTACTCAAAGCACTTGAATTTCCAAAATACCATACTCATATGTAGTCACCTTAGCTACCCAAACACAATTATCCATCATAATTACGATTGTATTACATAATAAGTATGTTGATTTATTCACGAGTGTGGTGCATCCTTACACTAGGTCATGCACACATACAAGATAGCTTACACATCACGGACATTCATCCGGAACTCATAACAAAGGTGTATCAACAAGTGATCATCTCATACAAAGGGTATTATACCTATTTATGCATGATGGGGTTTCCCTTCACCGCTTACATGCACCTTTCTTAAAAATAGACACATTATTCTTAAATTGCATGTTTTTTTCAACTTATCTTAACAATAGATCAAGCTATAAATAGCTTTCTTTAATCATGCTTTATTCCCTATAAATATATGTCTTCTTTGCATGTGATTTACCTCTTTCACATGTGTTTTATCCTATTTATAAACCTTTCTTGTACAACACTTCATCTTTTACTTTTCTATTTTTAGTCGTATCCAAAAAATCGGCTAAGTCCCAAATGTTTTGTATGTGTGTAGACCCCTTGCATGTTAACTTGTTCCTCTGTGATGCACACACCTTTGCACATTCCTTTTTTTCATGTTCTCTTACATAAGGTATTCAATTTTCACTTCTTCACTTCAAACAATAATCTCACATGGATTCTTCGTTTCTCATGCATGGCTAGTACTTAGCCATTTTCTCTTACCAACATTACCCACACTAGGAGTATTGTGCATCCTCGAAATATTAGCCAAGAATTACGATCCCAAGAATAATGAATCAAAGAAGTAAAGAACCTAAAGAATAAAGAATATGTGCATTTACCCCATGAATGAAAGAATATGCACACTCAAAATTTAGATGTGAGGTTGTGATGGGAGTTTTGGAAAGTATCTGCTCAAAATGTTCTCTAACTCCTTCCAACGCTTGAGATCTTGTGTCGCCTTAGCGGGTCTTGCTTTCATAATATTAGGTAACTTCTCAAGATCCAAATTATCTTCCTTTTCCTTTATCTCTTTGACTACCACGTCCATGTCAAAGGCTATTCCTTCTAAGGTATCCATCTTGCGTGTGACCAAGGGGTAGATTTCCTTGAGTCTTGTTGTTGTCGCCAAATCACTCCACCCTCCGAATGGCGAATGTGAGCAGGACGTTCGGTATGATTCAGATAACATGGGATCACCTCTCAGTTTTGTGGGACTTGGGCTCTTGAGGTGAACCTCACGGAGAAGGTCAACTTCCTCTTCCTAAACTAAGTGTTGTATTATTCCTACTGCAGTAAAATATTTATCTAGACTTATGCTAACATTTTCATAGGATTTAGGGAAAGAGATTTGAAAGAATTAAACTATACTAGGGATGGTGATGCACCAAATAAAGGTTGTTTCTAGACTCGGGAAGGGTTAATTTGAAGAGGGTGTTGTGCACCACAAGAAAAATTCATCTACTATAACTTTGAAAGGGTAAACATAATACCACAAACTAAAGAGCATGTGTTCCCTTTGTTAAAACTCAATCAGACAAACAAAATATCAATCTTCCAGTGAAGAAGGATGAAATTAAGAAGGGGAATAAACACCACAACTCAACTGCACTCATAACTCCACCACTTGATAAGCACAAAAATCCAAGAACCTTGATAGAAACTTAAAGCGCACGGTGTATACGTAAGCATGAGAAAGGCACAAAGAAGTATGTGGAATGATGAAAAGGACTAATGGTAGTCACAAAACATACACTTTTATTACTTGCAACATACACAGTGCATCATTACATTCAGAAGAGGCAATGGTTGCCATTATAGTCTTGGAAAGGAGGCTTGAAAGTTCCCAATCCACAAATCTAACTTGCAGAAGAGAGGATTCTTGAAAAATATGCACTTGTCTAAGATGTCTAACTTGTCCAACTTGTGTTACACATATAAGTCTCGTAACCAATGTGTAACACCCTAGAATGAACTTTCAACTTACATTTATAGAATAATTTTGTGAGAGAAGAGAGAAGTCATAAATTCCCTCCTAAAATGAAGGAACATGATGGTCAACATTAATTACAAATTCGGTTGAACCACTTAAGAACCTCATCATGTGTCATAAATGAAAGGTTTGAATTAATCTTCTTATTTAATTAAAAGAATATTTTAATAAATATTTAAATAATAATAATAAATATCATTATCGAAATATTTTAATAAAAATATTAATTTAATTATTATTATTATAATATCAATCTAATGACAACTTCGGTGGTACCCCTTGGAATTAGTTTGCATTGAAGGGGGTCCTTGAGAGAATAGACTAACTCGGTGGTTCGCTTGCTCGCAAGTCACCGAGTTGGTCAATAAGTCAAGCTACCAAGTCAAATAGAATGAGCCCAAGACTCCCTTACATGAGTTCACCTTACATTGGCCTCAGCTTGTTCGCATCGAGCTCCTTTCCACAGATTGGTGAGTTCTACGCAAACTCATTGAGCAATTCACTCTCCGCCTAACTCATTTCATGATGCCCATATCCCTCTTGATCTCTCTTCTAAACTCATATTCATCTTGAGTTTTCCATGAGCTCCATGTTATGTCATCGCCATCACTAAAATACCCTCAACCCGGTCTCGATGCTTAGTTCACCCAAGAGAATTGCTCCCCGAACCTTTAAACCCGATCCAGAGTCATTCATTGCCTTCACGAGCTACCTCCATCATGATCTCATTCCACATCTGCCACCTAGGTTCCATGTTGATGTCATCAAACTCCATTCTCCTCCCGAACAAATTGCTACGTGCATGGTTCAACTCGGCGAGTCGATCTCACATACACTCCGTCCACACATAGTCTCTCCCTTTGGCTAGACCCACAAGCTCTATGTGTGATCTCACCACTAAGATCATCTAAGAAACTCCTCACCAATGATCACCTCATCCTTAAACTAGATGTCAATTCCTTTACTCCAACTCGGTGGCCTATGCAAGCTCACCATCACGGAACTCAACGTGCATCACCAGATCATTCATGATCTTTATACATAAACTCATTGTCAAGAAAGTCATCTAAGATTTCTAGCTTGCTTCCAAGGGATCTACTTCATTGTCTTAGCTCAACTGTGAGCTTGTTTCGACTGAGCCATTCAAATGAGCTCCCTCTTCGTTGACTGATCCCATCATGTGTTGATCTTGTGTTTAAGCTAGGATGACTCCTCAACCTCAGAAGTACCTTCCTTTTGCCTAGTTATTCAGCTTCTCCGCATAGCTCACTTTGCATGATCTTTGAGCTCCCTCTCGATATTTCCTCACCAACGATCACCTCAACGTCCTCGCTATAATCCTAACCCTATGGTCATGATTCAACACCATATGTATCTCTAAGTGAGACCATTCATGAGCTCATCACTGATTGGTGATGCTTAATGAATTCCTCACGAGTTATTTCATTTTGTATGCTTACCACCAAGTGACTTGGCCATTGTTCTACAACATCGACAAAACTCCCTTCCATGATACGATCATGCATTAGCTGATCTTTCCTATGCATCGAGCTCTTTCAATTGACTTGGCCTCAACCCGTGCTTGGTCGGCTCATCTTTGGTGAGCTCTCTCTCATGCGCATGGCTTAACTCGGAGAGTTGAGTTCCTTCACGAGGATCTATCAAGTTGGATGTCTCTCCATCATCAGATTATCATGGACTCCCTTGATTCACCGTTCTAAATTGACCTTGATGATATTGTGCATTCATCTCTAACCACCATATGTCTTGGCTCAATGATCACAACATCTACGTTCGGGCTCATCCCTGGCTCTGAAATTAGTGATGAATCATTTATAGGCCCTACATGTCTTGAATTAGCCTTCTGTCGGACTCAGAGAAATTCAACGGACAACTCGGGCCATCCAAGCTCACATTGGGCATGTCTTGATTTCCTTACTTTCGGTTAGATGGAGGACTCGGTCGTCTTGAACACATCGGCTGAAAACTTCACCGAGTTACTAGGGAGCACCTATTATGGGAGGTAAATAATTTATTGATGACTCGAGTCTCCTTCAGTGAACATGTTCCTGACAACTCGGCCAAAATATTCCAACCTTCCCCTTTGATCATGGCTCTCAAAGCTTCCCCAATTGTGGAACTTTCATGATGGATTTCCATTACAAAATCCCCACTTAGCGATCGGTCTGAATTTCTCCCACTTTACGAAAATACCATTATGGTTTTCGTCTTACCAATGTAGCAATTTGGTGAATTGGATCACAATCTCTCGCAACTCCCATGATCACGTGGAATTGTCATGAACCCTTACCTTGTGCTCGGCATTTTATCTTCTCGAGTCCAGTTATGTGAGGCCCTAAACTTTCTCAATCATCCACACAATCCCCGCATAGTGGAAATTTGGATCTTAACCATCGAGTGACTCATTCCTGTAGAGCCTCACGAGCTTATAATAGACACATCGATCTATTCCTCCCAATAGCCCACCAACTTGAGCCAAACCATTTTTCTCGAGTCACTCAATGCAAGCACGATGGCTCCGTTGATGAGCTCGAACCCAACTTGTTCCTCTTCGTGTTTGATCACAATTTTTCAATTAGCTCGGAATTTGATACCTATCATTCAACTCATCGCTTACAACATCCTTTAAGCCATATATATTTGGGATACTCTTGTCTCGTAATGTGCACCTTACTACTTCACACCTTTGATTTATTCATTACCTAGCATCTCTTCGATGCCAAGTTCTTATGTTTTCATTAGTGAGCTCCTCCTCATCGATAATTCTCTATAAATAATGAGCTATTAAGATGACTCGACTTGAGTTGTTTACACAACCAATTTGTATGCATCGATGAGTTGATTGATCTAGAAGGTGTAAATAAGGAGCTAGCTTGGCTCAATTTACGAGTGAGACATGTTCAATAAGATATGGGTTCAATGGGTCTTTCAACGTCGAGTTCGGAAGTGCGGAACCTCAACATAGTGAAAAGATTTTGGAGCTCAACGAGTTGTATTGAAGCTTGTATGCTGGATGTACTAATATTAACTCACCGAGTTGCTCATTGAGTAGCTCAGTGAGTTGTTTCGTAGCTTGATGCCACATAAGACTCCAGTGATTTTTCCCTAATGTGTAAACTTCATTATGTGTTATTGGAGTTGAGGCGGTAATAGAAACACAATAGGACCTTTGAAACATGATTTCTCGATTTTAATAAATTTCTCACACTCCTTGGCAGAAAGTGGGCTGCAGAGGCCAACCACGCACTACAGGAAAACTCATTAACTTCTAAGACCCAAAGTAGGAAAACACTTCAAAACGATCCGAAATTTCCCATAACGCCAAGATGTGCCTTCAACACAAAATTTTTCCTATAATGTCCCAAAATGTTTCATGAAGGGGTTTTCCAGTCCTAGGGTCCGATTGACCCATGTTGTCCAATTTTTCCATGTGTGTAAAATTGGATATCACTTACCTTAAGTGTTTCCTTTATGTCTTGTATTATTTCCCTCTTCCCTCCGACTTCATCCATGACCCTCTCGAGCTCGGCCTTATTATTCTTCATGGCAACTTTGTATCTTCCTTAACTATGCCTCCTCTCACGGTAGTTCATGCACTCAAAATTGGGTCAAAATCCTTGTAGTTATCAAATTCATGGTATGCCTCCTTTTTCACCTCTTTGATCTCCACGATCAATACTTCATATTCTAATATATTTTTCTTGACCACTTCATTATTCTTATTATTTTATGTGGATAACTCTTGATTGTTAGCACTTTCCCACTTCTCTTCTCCACCAACATCATACACGGTAGGTCTTCTAGATAGTCCAACTCTATTAGATACACATCCTAGGCTTGATCTACTAATTTTGGGTGCGCACTTGTGATGATATTTACTATATCTGCAAATTTTTCATATGCACCCACCATGTGCTTCTTCTCATATCTCAACTCTTTTTTGAGCTTATGTATTTCTTCATATTTTTCCTTCCTATCCTCCTGCATAACTATTATTGCAGCCCCTTTATATAGGTTTCTTCTTACAACTTTGAAAACCATTTTGTTAAGGGCATTGTATGCCTGATCATCGGAGTAGATTCATTGGACCAATGGTTGTGAGGATTATATTTGAATCCATATTTAGGCACATATTGGAGTATGATTTCCTATTGATATCAAAATTTGGCTCCTCCATGTGCATATGCATGTTCTATGACAACATCTTCTTCACGTGTGAATAGGCCCCAACTTGATTGATTAAATCCTATTCAAAAATTTCCTTACTTAGTATTATACTCTAAAACCTTTCTCTTATCACCTTGGAGGGATCATCTATGTAGCTCATCTAGGGCACTGTAGAGGTTCTTATTTATTTTTCCTTTGTCCTCACTTTCCCTTGGGCATCTCCTACCCAATGTTTAGTTACGTGTCACTTCCATCACCTCCCTGCAACGTCTAGTCATCCCCAACTAGATTCTCACAATCTCTCTCTTCCTCTTATTCATCCCCTTTGGGATCCTCTTCATCATGTGTGTATTACACATCTCTCCATCATCTTAGACGGTATTTTCCTCCTACATTGACCCTTCTTCATACACTGGTATTTCATTTTGTGGTTGCTTCTTCTTGTGCACTAGTTCCTTTGTTGTCTTTTCTTCCAAGTCATCCTCACTCTCCTCAATACGAACCACCCATGGCTTCTTCTTTATCTAGCTAGGATTTACTAGAGTTGGTGTAGTTGCGGTTGATTGAAGGAGACTTCTTGGGTAATTTAGTGGTAATTGTACCCTTATTTTCCTCCTTGTGTTGCCTTTGAAATTCCTTATGCTTTGGTCAAGCGTGGTCTCTTCTTATTCATCATATGCCTCCTCTTCTCCCCCTTCGACCTTTACCTCTTATTCTTCTTCATGAGGAGGATTCTCTTCATGCCTTATCTTGGGCACTCTGCGTTGACCCTTCTTCATGCCTTTGGTATTTCATTTTGTGGTTGCTTCTTCTTGTGCACTAGTTCCTTTGTTGTCTTTTCTTCCAAGTCATCCTCACTCTCCTCAATATGAACCACCCATGGCTTCTTCTTTATACGGTTGGGATTTACTAGACTTTTCTTAGTTGCGAGTTGATTGAAGTGGACTTCTTGGGTACTTTAGTGGTAATTGTATCCTAATTTTCCTCCTTGTGTTTCCTTTGAACTTCCTTATGCTTTGGTCAAGCATGGTCTCTTCTTATTCATCATATGCCTCCACTTATTCTTCTTCATGAGGAGGATTCTCTTCGTGCCTTATCTTGGGCACTCCTACGGTTTTGAGGTACCTCATGTCCTTTGATTTGGACTGAGATAAATGAATACCTTAACTACATGCTTACCCACTACGATGGATGTGGGGCTCATATCCATGTTGTCAGACTCTATTATCTCCACATACATTGACTTTGATGGTTAGACATAGGTGCAGCGCGAGGTATGGTAGTACGAATCAACACTATCTACGGTGAAATTTAGATTCCATGCTTACTTAATGAAGTTCGAGTATCCTGAAAGTAATTTTATGTGAAGTTAAAAGGAAAATTTCACCACGGGCCCATCTCTCATTGTTGATCATGAACTTACCAAGGAAGAAGTGTTAATATACCACAATTATGTCTTTCCATCAATTAGTGAGGGAAGTTCCCTAGGCATGCGCCATTAATTTTTAATTACTTCGCATTTGTTTATACCACTTATCCACGCAGAGTTTGTAAGGGCTTAATATTGCCCCATCACATGTGAAAAATGTAAAATTTTCTACGGGTGACTTTTGATCCACTGGATATATCCACATTTTATTTTTAAGGCCATCAGTACCGGATCTCCCAAAATATAATTAACAGTAGAATTTTGCACTAGGTTATCTTCTCTCCTGTGTTTACCTAAACACTTTCTCCTTCAACTATCCCTTCAGTAATGTAAAGTGCAATGTTATAGAGGGTCTTTGGCACCATCTTATGCATGACATGTAACCATTTCTTGTTCACCTGTGACCATCATTCAAATGCGACAATTTACAACTCATATGGCGTATTTGTAACCATCAGAATGTGAGGATCGGTGATACTTATGATAACAAATTCAAAATTTCCTATTGATAGTTGAACTTCATGGTTGTGGCCTCTATTTCCTCATAATCCTCCAAGTCTATCCGAATTTTATCTTCGAGATACGCAAACTAGACATCCTTCGATCGATTGCACGGTGAGGCTACTTTGCCTTCTATGAAGTAGAAGAAATCTTCATGTACCCGGATATCAACCACTAGCAGAGGTGCTCTATCTTCTCAAAATAAGGAAACTTGTATAGTTATAAAACTCCTACACTTTTTATGTCATTCTTCATTGTATCATCAATGAGTAGTTTCCCTCTCGCCTTCCTATGGGTCAACTCTTTCATATTGTCCTTCCTTATCTCTCCTTCGTGGGCCTCTGTGTGATGGTTGTAATCATTGATTTTACATTTTTTAAGTGTGAAACCCATGGTTTCCCTACTACCACCTTTGGTGGGTACTACATCTCACAAAACTAGTCCTCTAGTATGTTATCAACAACAATCTTCTTGCCCTTGTTCTTGGGTGATTTCTTGGTTGTGGGTGTTTTCTTAGGTGCCATTATTTTACCATTAAAATGTTCAAAGCTTTAAGTTCAATAAATTACGTGCCCTAGGTGCTTAGATTTACTTATTCAAGTCTTGTGCTTTAGCACCAAGCATCCAATTCTTCAATCAACCCCCTTCACTTACGCAAATCCTTGCTCTTGTCTCCCTTGAATTTTTGCCCTAGCTTGATCTTAAAAATATTATGCCCTAGCTTTTGAATTTAACCTCTATGAACCCTAATCCTTGATCATCTCTTACCCTCACGCCTTCTTTTCACGCTCTACTCCCACCGAAGGAGCTCTCAAATTCAAGGTTGTGCACACTTGGCTCTAGTTCGTTTTTCGCACTTAATCATAATTTTACTCTTGATCACTCAAACACACAAGTTTTCAAAGGTAAGGTAATAATGAACTTACAAGTGCACTATTTATAGTTTTTCCTAATTTTTTTGCATTTATTCCTCCTTATCTACCACTTGGTTTTAATTTAAAAACACTTTTTTTTTTTTTCTTATGTTTTTCTCTTATGGGCACGGAAATTGTAATCTTGAGTGTGTCATTACTTCCCATCTTGTAGACATCCTTGCACTCACATTCTTACGCTATACACAATCTTCCTCTCGCACTAATTTCTAATTATTCTACCTTATTCTTTGCCTCCCTCATGTTAGGATGTGCAACCATTTATTTCATGTGGTTTTCCAATTTAAGAAATTTCATAACCTTCTAGCACCATCATTCATAAGCACCTTGGACACTTCCTTTTGCACACCCCTATATTTATACATAAAACACCATTATTTCACCCTATCGCGTGCACCAATATATTCCTTTAACGAACACCTATCTTTTATTTCGCACACCTATCTCATACCAATGCGCACTCTGAACCAACTTCAAGAAAGGAGTACCAACATTACATTTTCTCCTATGCACCTTTGTACCTAATTCACACCACACTAAAAGTATGTGTGGTCCTTTGTGCATCAACTTAACAGATAGTAATCAGCTCATGTGCGAGAAGGCGCATATTACAAAAAAATAAACAAAACAAAACATGAAAGGAAATCTAATCTAAAATGGCAATATTGCCTTATTACAAACACAAAGGAAGCTTATTTATAGTAGGGATTCAACCTACTCCCATTGAAGTAACCAAAAAACATGGTGTCATCCAGCACATGAAATTGACATGTGCCTAGTTACAATATCTTGAATTCAACAAAGGGTCCCAAGCGGTGAATTTTTAACATCCCGGGATGGCACACAAACTTGGAGGAAAAAAAAATACCATATTTCCAACAGAAAATGACTTGTTCTTGATATTCCTGTCATGCCAAACATTCTATCAAGCTTTCTCTATCTTTTGACTCCGATGCGTAATAGTGCACCACTAATCCAATTGCATCCATTTATCAATGTGCTCATCAATTGTTTGTTCATCATCTAAACCTCATGTCGGCGCAATACGTAGGGAGGGTAACATAAAATCAACACGTAACATAGCCTCTATGCCAAATGTCAATTAAAAGGGTGTGGCCTTATTGACCATTTATAAGTTTTCTTGTATGCCCATAGGACGGTTAATACCTTATCATCCCAATCTTTCCTTCTTACATCACATATCTTTGTAAAGGTCTATCCTGGAATCTTGTTGAAAGCCTCAGCAGTGTCATTAGCATGTGGGTGGTAAGGGGCATTCTTATGGTGTGCTACCATAAGTTATGATACTATAATTCTAATAGTCTCATTTTGAAAATGAGTCCCTTTATCACTTGTTAGGCTCAATGGACACACACACATGTTTATGATATTTTCCCATAAAAATCTAGTTGATGTTGTTGTGGTGCAATCCTTTGTAGGCGCAACCTCTACCCACCTTGTCAAATAATATGTACATGTAATGATATAACGTTTCCTCGTCCTACGTGTAGGTGGTGCAATGGAGGCTCCTAAAAAGTCAATCACCCACTTCTCAAATGGTTATGCTCTCATTATGGGCCGTAATGACATCTCATCTCTATTTTCGGGCTTACCCATTCTTGAATATGGTTGATGCCTTGACAAATGCCTTAGTGTCCTTGTATAGTGTTTCCCACCATATACATGCCAATAAGATCTTGTGTGTTGTAGCTTCTCCAGCATAGTGTCCTCTAGTTATCCCTCCACACGCTTCCTCCATGATAACTTTGTGTTCATGTTCTAGCACATATCTACGCAAGACCTCGTCTCTACCCATTTTTACGAATCTCCTTGGTGAGCTGATATGGCGTTGCAAAGATAAAAATTTGCTTATTTTCTAAGGACTTCATTCCTTCTAGTGCAATTCCAGTGCACAAGAACAACGTAATATCCTCAAGGTCGGTTCACACATAGTTGAGTCTAAATAGTTGAGCATATGGCATAACATCATTTATGCTTTGTGTGTCCTCTCTAGAGTTAATCCTTGATAAGTGATCAGGTCCCAAGTTGCTCTTGCTTAGATTCACTATGATTGTAAAATCAAACTCTTGAAATAAAAGGATCCAACAATAGATGTACCCCTGTAAGACCAACTTATTGAACAAGTACTTCAAGGCCACGTGATCTATGTAAAAGATAAATGGTGTGGCCAACAAATATTGTCTAAACTTATGAATCCTATAGATCATGGATAATGATTCGCACTCTGTAGTTGTATAATTTTGTTCAGTCAGCGTTAGCTTCCTGCTTGCAAAACAAATAGGGTGATCAACATTTCCTTCAACTAGTTGCACCAACACACGGCGCCCATTTCCATACCAAAAACATCTACATGTACATGGATAGGCTTTTTCCAAGAAGGGAAACATAGGCTAGGCATTTAGTTTAAGTCTCAAAATACTTATGTTCGCGTTACCACGATAAAATTTTCCTTTGGCCTTTAGTAATTATTCCAAGTGCATGGCGATCTTGACATACCCCTTAATGAATTTTCTATAGTAACTAGTCTTGCCCAAGAAACCATGCACCTCACTCTAATTTTTTAATTCTTCTAGCCCCAAAATGACTGCAATCTTAATTGGGTGCACAACAATCATTCCTTACAAATAATATTCCAAAGTAATGTATGGTCAAAGGGGTGGAAAAAATGCACTTCTTGATGTTATAGATGTTAACCTAACAACATATTTCAAACATTAATCTCATATTGTCATAATGATATTTCACACGCCCATAAAGCGGTCTAATCATCCAAGTAGACCTATAAAAACTTATGGATGAAATCTTGGAATGCTTGAACAACAATGCATGAAAACATCGCTAGCACATTCTTCATTCCAAAGGTCATAATGGTGTATGCAAAACTTCCCTATTTAGTTGTGAAGGTTGTCTTCTTTTGATCTTCGCGGGTAATATGCGGTGATGGTACCCTGAGAATCCATCTGTAAATGAATAGATCTCACACCTATGATGCTTTGAGGATCTCTTTTGTGAATGGTGTAGGAAAATGATTCGTAATCATGAGAAAATTTTAAGAACGTTCACCAAATTTGCTTTATAAAATGATTTAACATATAAATTTTGACATTATCATGTTTCTATATTTTTAAGAGTTATTAAAAATATGTGAGCTCTATTAAAATCAAATAATAACTAGGCAAAAACAAAGAGAAAACGCGACACACAATTGTTAACGGAGTTTGGTTTGACCTACATCTCTAGGTCCATATAAATGTTAGGAATATCCTAACTATTAGTGCTCCATTATTTGTATTATCATGTAAATGTTCTTAATTACCATATGGTAATTAATTATTTCAGGTTAGTTTGTTTCACCTCTATTATTATAAACGGGTTATTTGTTATTTGAGTTTCTTATTAATTACGAAGTGTATTTGTGTATCTTTGGCTATTTAATAGTCATTTTATTATTCAATTAACATGATGAATAGAAGATCATTTTGTTCGTGAAAATCTGTGCATGTACCTTCATTTGGTATCAGAGCGATTGTTTCTATTTGTGACGGAAGTATAAGTTACTGGCTGGAACAATTACAAAAATTTGGTTTTTCTGATTTATGGGAGAATTAAAAAAAAGTCGATTGAGTTATATTTATCTGTTTAGTGGCTGGAAATTCATTCGATGTGTAGAAGCATTTCCTGGAAAAATGTTCTTATACTTTATGAGCTAGTGAATTTCTCCTCATGCCTGTGTGGATGGATTTGTATTGAAAGGTGTTTCACTTCAATATTTATACCTGAGAAATCAGTTATGTACTACTATCTGTGCTTTGATTCTGTCGTGCATTGTTACACATACAATTTGGACTGAGCATTTTCCTTATTAGATCTGGTACACATGCATTCAATTTTTCACCGCATAAATAGTTTGGCGCTGCTCTTAGAAATTTTAATGGATTACTTAGAGCATTGTGATTGTCTGCATTGATATTTTCTCATCCAGATTGTTTCATTCGTTGTTAACTTGAATCTAATGAGATATTCTTTAAACTGGACTCCATCAATTTTGTTCCATTCACATTTCCGATTTCATAAAAAGTCTAATGGTATTATTTATTTAGTCTCAAGTATCCGCTTGGAAAAAGTCATAATATTTTTTTTTTTTTGTTATAAGATAAGAATAGTGTCACGGTCTAGATTGTGCGTTAAGTATTTCTAGATTATTTTGTTCGTATGTCATTTGGTTAGTCCGTTTAAAACCCAACATGTTCGTTGTTAATATTTGTAAATTTTAAATTTATCATCACTTTTTCCAAGCTAAGCCCAAGTTATTCACTTATGATCAAGTGTTATTCAGTAATTCACCGTCTATGTCTAGTATGGTTATTTTTTCTAATTGTCTAAGTCATAAACATTCTCGTAGTTCATCCAGAGTCTAGTCTTTAGTAGTTTGTGGGTATCCTTTTTGATAAATGTTATTATATTTTTAAATTAAAAGCCTTTTGTCACTAAATTGAGTAAATCACAATTTTGTCATGTCTTTATCATATTGTCAAAGTCATTAATAAAAATGTTTCGTTATTTCTAGCTTTGTCATTGTAAAAGTCAAAAAATTGTCAAAAAAAAAAAAATGCCCGCATTTCAATTTTGGACGCATTCTCGTTTGTATGTGATGTCCAAATTATTGAAGGTATTTTTGTTTCATGATCAAATCCGGGTGAGCTACCGGCATGATAACGAAGGATAGAGGAAAAAGGAGGTTGGAGGTCAATCAGCGACCTCTCGTCGATCCACAACGACGGGCCGCATGAAGCTTTAGTGAGATGTGTGTTTGCGGTTTGTGCGAGTGTTCTTTCCGCCGTGTTTTTCAAAGTGCCAGTTTTAGTGTTCCTATCTGAATAAGTGGAAATTTCACATTGAAGGGGGAACATGATTCCAATGTTCCATTTCCATTATGTCATCATTTTCTATGTGTGTATGAGTAGTAGAATTTAACATATTTTCCTATGTTATTCCCAACAGTGAAATGTGATGAGAGCTTATAATAGTACTTAGCACATCATGATGTGGTTGTATTTAAACCACTTGAAAACCTTCATTTTTTGTTTGTGGTAAACTAATTGCAAAACCACCATTCTTAGTTGTTGGTAAACCATTCGCAAAACCATCACTTTGTGGTTTGCGATAAACCAAATGCAAAACCATCATTCTCGAGTTTTTGTCAACCATTTGCAAAACCATCCTTGAGGTTTGTGATCATCCTGTGAAAATCACCAAATCATGAGCAGGTGCAAGTACAAAGGCAAGTTTTCCCCATGTTCACACTAAGAGGGGGATGTTAGGAATATCCTAACTATTAGTGTTCCATTATTTATATTATCATGTAAATGTAATTAATTACCGTATGGTAATTAATTATTTTAGGTTATTTTGTTTCACCCGTATTATTATAAATGGGTTATTTGTTATTTGAGCTTCTTATTAATTCGTAAATTTGTTTGTATACATGTGGCTATTTAATAGCCATTTTATTGTTCAATTAACATGTTGAATAGAAGATCATTTTGTTCATGACAATATGTGCATGTACCTTGATAAATGATATCGATCTATTAAAATATGCCCAAAACACTGTGATATTTTTAACAAGGCAATTATAGATCTTCTACCAATTGCACAATAAATATTCTCCCTAAAAATGAAGCCCGATACCTTTGGAAACATTTCCCCAAAATGCTTCTAAATTTCACAATTTGCAATAATTCCCCATAGACATGAACGAACTCTATAGCATATATCAAATGGCTTGTTGATATAGCACTTAAGCCCTCATGGTGTAACGACCACATATAGTTCTAATACACGGTGGGTCACAAGTTTGACCCATCGCCCACCGCTCTTTTTCCTAATTTGGGATATATCCCATATGCTTGAGTGCGACGAGTGTTTAAGGGCTTTAAATATGTGGCGGTGGGTACATTACATTGGTCTTAAGGGATGCCTTTTGTTTGGAAAGTTAATCGTTGTCTATGCGTTAACATGTGGCATTGTGGGCGGTAAGTTGTTTGGTGAAACGTTGGAGAGATAAGGTGGGTGCATGGGAGATAAGGCAAGGAAGTTGGGGATGATGTGGAAGGTGCATGGTCGATAGAGTAATGAGTTGTGGTGGTTAAATGGTAAGGTGGGTAGATGGTGGGCAAGTCGGGTGAGTCGGCTCAGCTCTCACCGAGTCGTCTTATCCACCGAGTTATCCCAATGTAATATCTCTACAATGCAATACAATACTCCCACATGCGGTGTTACAAAAATATGAGCAAATATATACAGAATCCCATCAATGGTAATATGAATATTGGAGGCCAAGGCACCCCTCCATAATCGAGTGTGTTGACCCTAATTGAGGCCCCCCATCCAACAAATAGTGGGGCCCATTTATCCGCAACCGAGTGTTGAAGACCGACATTCCAAAACAATAGTTTTTATCCATGTCACCTTATCATGTTTCATAATCATCTTGGTCCACTTGATGGATGTTCACGTGTCCATGTCACTGCGTGCAGTCCTATTTTTACCAATTGTCTAATAATTTCAGTGGGCCATATCTTTTGCATACGTGCTCCATTTTCTGCATTCTTTATACCTCAGGAAATCTCTCAAAAAGATCTCGTGTAATGCAATTTATTATTCCAGATTTAAGAGAAGATTATAGATCGGTGTTTCTCAATGACTATCCCCTGGATCACACCTACCAACCGAGAAACTTTTAGACCTCCAAAATTATTTTTAGTTTGTGATGAGGTGAGGGTATTTCTCCCTCACATTTTTGATTTCCATCCATTGTGCCTTACTCGGATGCATACCTTTTAAACCCACACAAGGTACTCCACATCACCCATGAGTGAGGTTCTTACCTTCCTATCCAAAATGACATCTTCCTGCAATTCATCTATACACTCGGGATTTTTCCCCTTGATTTTATTCAAAACACGAAAATCAACAAACATTCACCATGTTCCATCTTTCTTAGCTACCAAGATGATAGGAAAACCACAAGGAGATGAAATTGGGTGGATGACTCCTTTTTCCAACAATTCCATCACTGCTTCTTGATCTCCTCATTTTTAACCACGAGATAATATATACATGCCAATATTAGGAAGAGGTGCATCCTGCAACAATTGAATCTCATGTTGAACTCATGTTTTAGGAGGAAGACCTTGTGGATCTGAAACACATCAAACAAGTTTAATCAAATCATCGCGATGTTTAGGATCATAATCTTCAAAATATTTTTCATGATCTTTATCTTTAGCTTTTATCACCATGAGTACAAAATTCTTGCTTGAATTGACAAGCCTTTTCATTTTCCTGCAGTAACCAAAGAAAGACTTGTTTTCACATGATGAGCTCTAACAATGTATTCAACCCCATCTTTAACAAGCAAGTACTTATTCTCTTCCCTATAGAATATTTCTTTATGATCATAAAGATAAGGACTTCCCAAGACAACACCACAAATTTCCAAAGGTACAACATCCAAATCAACCTCATCTACAAACTTGTCTGTAATAGCAAATATGAACCTACAAGTTCTTGTTACTTGTAACTTTGCATTATCACAAACCCAACCTAAAGGATAAGGTTTAGGATGTGGTTTGGTTTGGAGTCCCAATTTCTTTACAACCTCTTTTGAAATCATATTAGCTTGAGATCCAATATCAAATAGAGTGTCAAAAATTTTATGCTTATGATTAAGCTAAAACTTGAAATATATAAGCGTAATCTAAATGTTATAGTAGCAATAAATGAATAACAATTAAGTACATAAATTACACCCAAATGACTAAGTAATAAATTAATAAACCCTAATTGCAAGGAGGAGAAAAATTACTCGGTTGATTCGTGATAAAATTTGGAGTATACCAAAGTGCTTGATTAGGTGAACAGAGAAGCATGAACATCACATAAAGACCCAAAAATGTAGATACGGAAGATAAGCTGGATTGGGGTTCTTGGAGAGGGACATGGGCACCTACGGAGTTCCTTACACACTGTTTAGGCACTGGGTCTGCGAGAGAAGCTCGAAAAACCTCCACCGAGGTGTCGTAAGTTGTTTTTGTTTCTCTCCTTTTTGTCGCTATGAGGTCACACAATGATTTTCAAAGTCATTGGAAACCTGCAATGAAGTAATGACCTACAAAACCCTCAAATAGACATCAAATCCCAAAAAGAAAGATATAGAATGAGGGGTCGGATTGTCCTCAGTTGTCACAATGGTGAACTTACGCTGAGCATTGCACTACATCTCATACCCAATGTAGTTTTGTGTGTGTGCGGAATTGTGCCCTAGGTGGCTCTTGTGCATGTCACACTTAATAACGAGAAAGTAAGCTAGATATAAATAACTTTAATAGATGTCTGTATGGAATAGATTGAACTTCCCTCCTATGAAGTGTATGCAAAATAACCAGCCCTTGTGTCCCTTGTGATGGTCTTTAGATGGATGCGATAGAGTTCTTATATGCTTGATGGATGCAACCTTTAATGGTAATAGTTAATGCTTAGTGCAATGATCACATAACTTTATATTTATATGATTCCTTTTCTTGAATTTTGTAATTAACCTCGAAAACTCGACTACCAAAAAGATAAGATGCTCAAATGGATATAAAGAACCCAAAAAGTATGAACAAAGTATATTGTGGTGGGGGGCACCTAGAGGGGATGAGGTCACCTAACGCTGGCATCCTAGCTACGCGTTGGTGTCAGGATGATAAGTTCCAAAGTATAAAAAGGTAAAATGAGAAAATAAGGGTATAATACGAATAGAAGTGACAGAAATCAAAGAAATATCACGAAAGACATGGGTTAATTAGTGATTTTCTCACTTACGAATCATATGAATAGTAGTATGTAATTAGAACTATACTGATTACCCAAAGTCCGTGATTTTGTGTCTACATTTTCCCCCACTTTATGTTGGTGATCAAAAATCTTGGTAACATAAAGTAGATAGAGATGTGTACTTGATAACCATGTAGATTGATTATGAAAGCTTGCGAGGAATAAGACAAAGCGTAGAGTGATAAAAATATGAAGCATGGATGTTAAGGAGGAGAAAATGCAAAAACAATAATGATGAAAATGAACCTAAGGTGGAAATGCATGTGTAGATGTCGTGATGTACTTGTTGATGTTGATCTTTTTATTGTTGTAATGATGTTGATGATATTAAATGATGTTGACTACTGCTTCCCATACGTACATACCTACAAAAGAGAAGAACAACTAAGTAGTCAATTATGGACGTATATGATCGAAATGTGTAAAAAGTATGTAAAAGCGTTGAAAATGTGAAAAAGGAACATGTGCACCTGATCCATTATGAGGAAAGAGTGTACAAAGGATCTTATAGATGTTGTAGAATATTGAGTTTTTTTGGCAATCTCACGCCAAGTCATGGAAGAAGTGTAGGGAGAAAAATATAGTCTTATCCTCTAACCTTTAATGTTTCCTACAATGTAAAACACCATTGCAAATGTTGTGTATAAACACAAGTGCTAAGGAATATATCCCCTGTAAAATTCATTCTGTGGAGATCTGTAGACCGTGTGTTGAACTATCAATCAACGTGTATCTTTGCGCTTGTTATAGATGTCCGGGAAGGGCATCGTTGTGTTAGGATTCAAGTTTGATTCGAGACCTGAAAATTATGTTGTACCCATATTGTGTTGTGTTGTGTAATGGTTCTAGACTATTTTCTAGGGTGACTGATTCACCCAAATGATGCCCCCTTTTGTTTGGGGTACATGTGATGTCGTTGAAGGAGTGTGCAGCCCAAAGGAGGACCGACCATTATTCTAAAATGGTGGGAAGGGAATCTGCTTGGTAGAAACTAAGGCACACGTAAATAAAGGTGGTTGGGAGACAAGTGTTGGGGTTAGCACACCAGTTGTACAAATATATTAATTAGATCTAAGCATAAAAGCAATCAATACAGAAATAAACAAGAAGAAACAATACATAAGATTTAATGTGGTTCACCCAGTGTGGGCTACGTCCACCAAGAAACAACCAATTTATTATCACAGAGGAAATACAATGAATATTTGTAATCTTCCACACCTTCTTGGATGTCCTATACTTTCTTCTCTACAAATTTCTCTTTTCTCTCAAAAGGAAACTTCTCTCTATTCTCAATTGAATTCTACCTTCTAAACCCTAGCTTTATGCTTATATATGCATCTACAATCTTAGGGCACTTTAGCTATGCAATTACAACCATTATATTCACTTTACAACTAAATATAGATATAATTCCCGTAGCTTAATTATAATAGTCATGCATAGGAAACCGATGCCGGTTAGCCTTAACCGATGCCGGTTAGCCCTAACCGATGTCGGTTCCTCCTTACTGGAACGATATCGATCCATGGGTGACTAACGGAAGTTTGTCACAGACGTCGATTACTATGTATTCCACAAGTCATGTACAAGCATACCAATGAAGTGATTAAGCTCCACAACTCAATAATCTCCCACTTGGAGATAAATTGTTGCATTGTACCATACAAATCCATCCTTTTATCATTTCTTTTGGCCTGTTTCTCCCTCTTCAAGTCTCAAATTTGAAGACCGAGAAGTGAAGTGTAGCTCAAACTTCTCCTTTTTGATAAATGATTAGTGTGTTATTCGATAAATGATGTTTAGTGACATATGATGAGAGAGTGTATTGTATGCACAAATAGATGGTGATAAATGTATGCATGTATGAATGAGTATGTAGTAGATAGATATAATGGGTAGATGAAATGGGTTCTTATTGTAAGAGATCCCTCAACAATCATGTAAGAAATAAAATAACATGAGTGTGTCATTAGGAGGTAAGGTGACAAGATTCACCTACCAAAGACCAATTCTTGTAAAGCGGTGGAAGTATGTGTGGTAGAATGAACAACAGGACCATGTGATGGTAGCAGAATTTGAGATGTGTTTGGTCTACGGTAGGGAGTATTTTCTTTGAAAAAATGATTGGCTATTGAAATGGTGGATTATTGTGTATGTGATACAATGAGACTTAGTAGGAAGAGGTAGCTGCTTAGGTTGACTTGATAATTTCGTAGATGACTTGAGTGGAGGAGTTAGACTAATTTTGAGAGGAAATTTCTTAGGAGGTTCTTGAATTATTGCGAAGGAACTTGAGTAATGATGGTATGGTGATCATTGGACATAGAAGGAGCAGCTTTAGGATCCCATTGAGACTTATCATTTGGAAATGAGCCTGTATTAGAATGTTGTGCAAAAATGAGAGAAAACCACGACACGTAAGGTGTTTGATACTTCATTGTTAAGCATAGCAATCATTATCATTATGTCCATTGATTCGATGATAATTGCAATATGGGAGACCTTGATATTTTGTAAGTCGGTAAGGATTATAGCCTTGAGTAGATGCTAAAGTGATCAATTGATGATTAAGGAGCTCAGTAAGAATGTCACGTTACTTAGTATTGCGATCAAAGGTGAGAGGCTCTGGTAAAGGTATAGCTTGAGGCTCAACTATATGAGCACATGTCGCAGACATACAATGAAGATGAGATGTAGAAGGAGAACAAACATGAGCCCAAGAAACGTCCTTAAGATGTTGGATTTCAGATTTAAGAGATGCAATCATGGATTTCATAGCCTTAAATTTGTCTTGAAATAAAGAATGCAAAGCTTGAATTGAATCCAACATAGGTTGATTAGATGGAGGATCATGAATACTAGGGTCATCAAATAGATGATCGAAGATAGGACTTATTTTGTGTGGTGGCGTATATTTAGGAAGATACTTGTTGTCTAAGGTTTTTATAGAACAACCTAGCAATTGGGATACATCTTAAGTAAATTAGACAAAGAAATTTGAGGAATTTTACGACCTGTGATAGAGGAAAAATGAGGATAATAAGTATGAAATCATCGGGTTCACCAAAATGATTAAGCTAAATGTGGATTTTATGAGCCTAATCATAATTTTATAGTAGCAATAAATTAATAACAATTATTTATAGAAATTACACCCAAGTGATTACGCAATATATTATGAAACCCTAATTACAAGGAGGAGAAAAAGGTACTTAGTTGATTCTCAATAAAACCTAGATTGTACTAACGTGATGACCAAGTGAGCAGAGAAGTAGGAGTGTCACACAAAGACCCAAAAAAATTCATATATGGAATAATACGTTGGATTGGGTCACCTGGAGAGGGACAAGGGTGCCTTTGAACGCCTTAGAACTATTTCACGGGAACTTGGAGTGCTGTGGAGAAGCTCGGAAAACCTCCTCTCGAGGTATCGCAAGCTATTCATTGTTTCTCTCATTTTGTGACTATGAGGTTGTACAATGATCTTGAGTCACTTTGAAACCCTGCAATGAAGTAATGACCTGAAAAACCCTCAAATAGACATCAAATCCCAAAAAATAAAGATGTAAAATGAGGGGTCAGATTGTCCTCAGTTGTCACAATGGTGAACTTACGAGTGAGCATTGCACTAAATCTCAGATCCAATGTAGTTTTATGTGTGTGTGTGTGTGTGTGGAATTTTGTCCTAGGTGACTCATGTGTGTGTGTGGCACTTGATAGCGATCAAGTAAGCTAGGTGTACAAAAATGTAATAGATGTGTGCATGGAATAGAATGAAATTCCATCCTATGAAGTGTATGTAGAATAACCAGCCCTTGTGTCCCTTGTGATGGTGCTAGATGGATGCAATAGAGCTCTTAGATGTTTGATGGATGCAACCTTAGGTGGTGATAGCTAATGTTTAGTGTTTGGTCCTTTATTATGATCACATAACTTTATATTTATATGATTCCTTTCCCTGAATTTAGTAATAAACACCAAAAAGGCTGAATACCAAAAATATAAGATGCCTAAATAGCTAGAAAGCACCAAAAATTGTAAACAAATTATATTGAGGCCCGTGAGTGCCCATAGGGGACAAGGCGCGCAGCGCTAAGCATCCTAGCTAGGCGTTGGTGTCCAAGATGATAAGTTTTAAAGTATACAAAGGTAAAATGAGAAAGTAATGGTGTAAGACCAAGAGAAGTGATAGAAAGAAAAAAAATATGGCCAAAGACATGGGTTAATTAGTGTTTTTCTCACTTAGGAATCATATGAATAGTAGTATGTAATCATCACTAGATAATTACCCAAAGTGTGTGATTTTGTGTCTACAAATTAGATACAATTCTAAGGTGGAAAATCTCATTTCTTTTCTTTTCATCATGCATAGATTTTTTCGGAAGAATATGCAACAATAGATGAACTAGTGCTAGAAGAAGAGGAATAACTACAACCTTGTAGACCCATAGTTGTGATCTTGGTCTCATCACCAGAGTCAGATCCAAGATCTTGCACCACAATATTAGTTTTATTTTCTTTCCCTTTCTTGTTACTCATCCATTTAGGTTTCATTTTCGGATGTAACTTCCAACACTTAGATTCATCATGACTTCCTTTACAATGATTACAAACTAGTTTTCATCTTCTTTCTTAACAAATGTGAGTTATTCTTTTACGTACCCTTTCCTTTACCTTGTTCTTTCAAACTTTTTCCTTTGTTGTCAGATTTCTTGTCCTTGTGTTTTGAGGAGGAAGACTCTTTGGTCATTTTCCCTCTTGCTTCCAAATGAGTAGCTTACACACACACTACATCAAGGTTAGTAGGATTAAGCATGAGAATCATATGTCTCAAATAGCTATGTAACCCACCAATATACTTCAACAAAGTGTTTCTTGTGTATGAAGAGAAATACCAAGAATAAGAGCTCTCTTTCTAAACTCCTATGTATAATCTTGAACACTTTGTCCCTTAGTTTGTCTCAAATTTTTTCAATCCATCATAGCTTGTTGCATATAACCCAAAGGATAAAATTGTTTCCTTAAAAGAGAGACAAATTCATTCCAAGAGGAAATTGCTTTACCTTTTCTTGCATTAACCTCCTGAAGCTTACTCTCCCACCAGATGAGTGCAGTACCACCCATTCTAATGAGAGCCAAATGGGATTTTTTCCCGTCATCAATAATGTTCTAAACCCTACAATATACTTCAATCTGCTTGATCCAATTATCCATTTTTTTCATTAAGCTCTCCATTATACATTGGCAATTCAAACTTAATATCTAGTTTCAATGAAGGAAAAGAATCATAATTTATTTTACCATCCTTTGCAGAGGGGGAGCCGAGATCCAGTGGAGTAGATGGTCCTTCTTCTTCTAATTTTTGAGTCACTTCTTTCTCCATTTTCCTTATACGATCTCGGTATAATTCTTCCACCATCTCTTTCATTTGCATGAAGGATTTACGAAATTCTTCTTCTTCGACCATAGTTGGGCTTTGTGAACATCTTGATCCAATCTCCAAATCAAACACTGTTAATTCTCCTTCACCCTTACTAGAGCGGGACCTTGTCAACATTCAACACAAATGTAATCCAAACAACTGTTAAACTGATCATAGACCAGATCTAATACCAACATGATTTGTAATCATGAGAAAATTGTAAGAAAGTTCACCAATTTTTCTCTATAAAATAATTTAACAGATAAATTTTGACATCATCATGTTTCTATATGTTGAACCCTCGGTCATTGGTGTTTTCATTGATGTCAAATTACATTGATGGCAAAGGAGTGAGTGGTTAATTGAGGCTCTATAAGGAAAACGAAGGTTGATTTTGATTGGTATTGCCTTCTGAATGATGGTTGGAGCTCACAAAGATGTTTCAGTTTGATTCCAGGATAGGTTCATGGTGCTACAAGCTTGGTCTATGAGGCAGGAGCCCACCGAAAACATGGAGATAGTTAGCATTCTTGGCTCAAGTTTTATATATGTAAAATATGAAGGTTCTAACATGTGAAAGAGATTTTGGAATGAGCAACAGGTCAAATGTTGGGAGTCATAGTTGTAATTGGCTCATTTAGGCCTAGTTATAGAGCCTAATGAGGTGTAAGAGCTTAATGCAGGTCATGACAAGACTAGGTAAGAATTATAGGATCCTAAGAAAATTTCCTAAGGCATGTATAAGAAATAAAAAGGATTATTTTAGCTCCTGGAGGCAAAATTCAAATGTTCACCAAAATTGCCTTTGAGGATTGGTAATGAATGTTGAGGTAAATGAGATAGGTTTGAGATGTACAGGAAAATTTATGGAAAACAAACCTATGGAGTGTGTATAGGGGTTTCTTTTAGTGCTTCATGTCAATTTTCATCAAGTTTTGAAGAAGTTTGTGGAATTTATGCAAGTTTTTCTAAAACTAGTTTCTTAAGGAATGCAAATTGAGCACCCTATCTTCTTAGCATTCAAAAAAATTATTGAGCCTCCCTCGGATAAATAATAGAAGTAATTTTTTAGGATCACTCCAAGCTTGATTTTAAAAAAAAATTGAGGGAAATTGGTTAAGAAACAAAGAAGTTATGAGCATTTTTCTAACAAGGTTTTCCTCCTTCCAAACCTCTTTCTTGAAGTGGCAGGCACAAAATGAATTGTTTTGACTCAAAATTAATTTCTCAAGTTTTAAAACTTCTCATAAGTGTATAATATTCTCTCCATGAAAAAAATGTGATATGTGTGCTTTTTGCAAGCATGGTTGTGTGGTACATAATTTCTCTGGTCTTGCAAGTCCTGCATACTTTGTCTGGTTTTGAAGATTCCAAGCTGAACCATCAGGTGTAACATCTTATGCCAAAATTATATTAATTTCTCTAAAGGGTTTCCAAGTGCTTATTCTATTCTTTTGGTGTAAGCACAATCCTTTCTTCTCCTACCACAAAAAGTGCAGTCAAGCTAATATTAGTATGAAATGGAGTTTGGAGTGTTTGAAGGTGTTTGTGTGTGAAACTTGTGATTGAGTATGGTATTTTCTCGTATAGTAATGTTTTCAAGATGTTGTAAGTGTTCAATTGACCTTCATAGCATAATACATTCTCTTAATTTTTAAGAACATGCCGGAGGTTTAGTTGAGGCTTGTGAAGCTAAAAGTTGGCCAATATACATACAAAGGCTTCAATGTACTAGGAATTTATTTCATGAAAAGGTGAAACTTTTGGTGATTATAAAGGTGATAATGTTCAAATGTGGTTTAGGGATGCATTTTAGTCAATCAAGGCCAAAAAAACTCAAGAAGGTCCCACTTTGTCCTCCAAGACCAAAATAGGGTATGCTAATGATCATTGTACACTACAAAAACAAATTGTTGGGAGAGATTTATAATGTTGCAAGGTGAAATAAATCCTAGAAAGGGTGCATGATGCTTGCACAGTGCTCTAGAAAGTGAAAGTTTTGAAAAATGACCAAGGAATTCAATTTTTAGCCCTCTCAAGCATACACAATCGATCAAACCCTCTGTCTAGGGTTTCGAGGGAAGTTTTGCTTGTATCTTTGATGCCAACCACAAAAAATTCATGAAAAAATGAATAATTCTTCACCTCATGATCATTTAATATATTATCCAAGTTTCAGTTTAAACCATCAAGAATTCATAGTTTTCTTCACGATAGTTTTTCATGACAGGTGAGGGTTTATTCTAACAAGACATGTAAGAGAAATTTGTGTCTCTTTTACCTTTGTTGAAGCCATGAAACTTTGTGCTTAGTTTTATAAACTCAAAGGATGGATGTAAACATTTATAGTTTTCTTTGAAGATGATTGGAAGTGTAAGTATATCATGATGAGTATCTTGTTGAAGGTGTAGAAATCGGAAGAATTTATCTTTCAACCAACTTAGCTAAATTTGATCAAAATGAAACCTAAATTCATGTTGAGGCTATTGAGGAAGGATTGAATAATACAATTGATGCTTTATTCAGCTGAAGATGTAATAGTTCAAGTAATGGGAGGCCATGTAGGGTGCATGGTGACTGTAGACTACAATTTCAAGTTTCAAGTAGACACATAGATGATCAAATTATTTTTGAATGTCATTTTTTGATTGAGAAGGGTCTTAGGTGAATGCAAAGCATCTCATTACCTAATGTAACTTCATCACATGAAATTTCTACTTTTCCAAAGGTCTTAAAATTATTTCAAAGTAATTTTTCTCGCCAAGGAATCTGAGAAAGCAAGTTTGTAACAGTTACAAAGGATTGTCAGTGCTTTTAGTTTGTTAGGGAAGATGAGAATTCTACATTTCTCATCATTTGTGGAGAACGCTGAAACTATGACAATGTCTTATCAATGGGGAGCTAAGATTCTCAGGTCAAGTACTCAAAAGGCTTAACAACAGACTTTGTATATGAAAATTCCAAATATATAAATTAGAAAAAATCTCAAGAGTTACAATTTATGATCTAATTGCTACTTTCTCAAACCACAATAGTGATAAAATGAAGATTATTGTTTATAAAATGTGAAGGGTGAAGTATGTGAAAGGTCTCAACATGAAAATAAGGATAGTGTGAAAACTTTGGGCTTTTTTATTGAGAGAGAGTAGAGTGGATGACATACAGTTGTAAAAAGTAGTGAGGAGAATTCATGTTGAAGTATGAAGTTTATTGTGTAAAAGCTAATGTCATTGATGAATTAGACAAGAGTGTGTGAGAAGGTGTTGAAGACTAATGAATATATTAAAGATATAGATGTTCTTATAAGGAATTGTAGATGATGAACTCAGTATGAAGAAACTTGACTGAAACAATGAGAAGACAAATGTTGGTGCAGTCTACAAAAGTAATTTTGAGAACTGGTAGTTATGGTTGAATCATAAAGCATTATTGATACTAGTTGAATTAATAATAAATTTGTTGGTGCATAAAAAATGGATGAATGAATCATACCATCTTGATAAAATCATTTGAAATGAAATCAGCCCGTGGATGAAAGGAATCAATGCAAACAATTCTTATGTGAGCGAGAGAAGTGAATGTACAGACAGAGGGTATGAACTAGGTGAAGATAAAACATTCAACATGAAAGAGATGGTGATGAATTGATAATTTCCTCCCCTATTAAGTTGAATACATCAACATAAACATGTATAGAGTGTATGTGATGTTCTCATGTAGGAGGTTGTATGCTTGAAAGTTTGAGAGCTTTGAAAGAGAAAATAAAGGAGATCCTTGTGTCAAGAGTGTATGATTAAATAATACCTTACATTATTAGAGATTGCAGCAAGTTGATTGAGTTGATCCTTGTATGATAAAGAGTTGATTTTGATTAGATGAAGATAATGAATGAAAACATGATATGAAAGTACTAGTGATTGTGAGCCTTGTATGACAGAAATAGGGTGTTGATCTGATGAGCAGAAGAGAGATTATTTGAGGGGAAGAATTGAGTAGAAAAGTGAGCTAATTTATTGGTCACCATCAGTTGTTTGAGACAACAAATCAAGTGTGATAAAATTTGATTAATTTAAGTCAAGTTGTAGCTTAGCATGAGGGAGTAGTTACTTCCTTATAAGTTGTTGCTTGCAGAAAAAAAGGTAGAATCTTGATTGTTTTGGGTGTTGAAGCTTCCAAGCAAGTTGAAGCTTGTCAAATACTAAGTAGTAGCTTGGTTAAATTTTGGAGTTTCAGCTCCAGGTTGAGTTGAAGCTCAATAGTGAAATCAATGTAACATTTGTAGGAAATTATTGTCCAAAGCTAGTTCTGGTTTGAGTGAGTTTTTCTCTAATTTTTGGTTTCACACATTAATTCTTGTCTCTGTGTACTTTCTCCCATGTTAGCTGCTTGTGTATGTTGATTTGGTTTTATTGTCACAAATTAAGTAGGATTGAATTGATTGTTAAAGTTTGAGAAGACGTTGATTCACCCCGCCTCTTAGTGTCACTATTTCCAACACTATATTTTCAAGAGTTATTAAAAATTTGTGAGCTCTGTTAAAATCGAGAGAATAACTAGGCAAAAATAAAGAGAAAACGTGACACATAATTGTTAATGGAGTTCTACGTGCAATCCTATGTCTCCGGGTCCATATAAATGGTACCAATCTATTAAAATATGCCCAAAACACTTAAAATTATTTTAACAAGGCAATTACTGGATCTTCTACCAATTGCACAATATTCTCCCTAAAAATAAAGCCCACTCACCTTTGGAAAAATTTCCCCAAAATGCCCCTAACTCTCACAATTTTCAATAATACCTCATAGACACGAACAAACTCTACAACATATATCAAATGTCTTGTTTATATAGCACTTAAGTCATGTCATGGTATAATGGCCACGCATAGTTTTAATACAAGGTGGGTCACGATTTCAACCCACCGCCCACCACTCATTTTTCCTAATTTGAGATATATCCCATATGCTTGGTGTGGTGAGTGTTTAAGGGGTTTAAATATGCAACGGTGGGTAGATTACATTGGTCCGAAGGGATGTCTTTTGTTTGGCAAGTTAACCATTGTCTATGCGTTGACATGTCGCAAGTGTGGGCGATGAGTTGTTTAATGAAATGTTAGAGAGATAGGGTGGTGTGTGGGAGATAAGGTAATGAAGTTGGGGATGATGTGGTAGTTGCATGCCCGATAGAGTAATAAGTTAGGTGGTGGTTAAGCGATAAGTTGGGTAGATGGTGGGTAGGTTGACTCGGTCGGCCAACCGATTCAGCTCCACTCTCTCGAGTTGGGTTGTCCAAGAGTTAACCCAATGCAATATGTTTACAATTAAAATATAATAGTCCCTCATGCATTGTGCTACAAAAATATGAGAACAAATATATACAAAATCCCATCAATGGTAATATGAAGATTGGATCCCAAAACACCCCTCCATAATCAAGTGTTTCGATCGACTAGGGCCCTCAGGCCCCAAACAAAGAAATAGTGGGGCCCATTTGTATGCTGCAATAGAGTGTCAAGACCGACATTCCAAAATGATAGTTTTTGCTCCATATCACCTTGCCATGTGTCATAATCACCTTGGTGCACTTAGTGGATGTGCACACATCCATGTCACCTACGCTGATCCCTATGTTTTACTGGGGTTGGCTAAGAATTTCGGTGGGCCATATCTTCTACATACGTGGTCCATTTTGCATGTTGTTTATACCATCAAAAAGATCTCAAAAATCTCTACGAAATGCAAATGATCATGCCAAATTCTAGGAAGATCATAGATCATAGTTTGTCAACGAGAATCCCCTAGATCAGAAAAGGATGTATGACACATGATGCATTGAGAACCATGTAGTCAACACAAATCTTGATCCGATCATCCTTCTTTATACTAATCACCATGTTGATCCATTCAGATTCCTTAATAGGTTCAATGATCCCTAACTTGAGAATTTTATCAATCTCCTCTTTTACCTTTATGTGTAGGTTGGGATTCATCATGTAAGGCATTTTCCGGAATGGTCATGCACCATCCTTTAGTTTGATCTTCATCTCTCCCAATGATGGATGTGTACCCTTTAAATCATGATAACCCCTTAGAAATAAATCTTGGAAGTCACACAATAGCTCAATAATATTTGCAACTTCGATTCGACCACTAATAATTAATTATCACCTCTTTAGGCATGCCTTTAGTCCCAATGTTCACCTTATTAGTATTCATAGGCACATGATATGGACGCGCCTACTCATATGTGGAGTCCAATACTTCGCACGCACCCTCAGTGTGCTTTATATCCATATCTTCAACTTCCTCATCATCAATAAGGTAGATCAACTTCCCTTTTTCTTTCTCCTTCCAAATGTGCCCCAATTGTGTCTCTTATGTTTTTATCACATCCTCTCGTGCATCGAGTCTCGAGTTTTCCTAATAGTTGAATCATAAGTTCTTCAACCTTTGCATTTTCTCCCAACATAATACGCTTTATGATCTATAAGGATTCATGAACTAGAGGCTTAGTAGAAAAATAATCAAAAGTGTGAACAATACCTTTAGTCAAGTTGTGATAACTTCTTATTTTTACTTTAACTTAGCATGCACATACCGGGCACGTGCGCAACCTCACAAAGTAGAGTAAAACTTGTGTACCCACAATGATGGTCGAAGTGCACCTTGTCTTTTTTCCCAGTTCCTTTCATAGTTGTGAACATGTACTAAAGCACATGTCTTGACATCATAATATTGTATTAACAGAGGGATATTATTCCTTTCAAATCTTGTTCAAAATGCTACCTTAATCTCAGGTCAGCCTAATAAATTATCTCTATGTGTTACCCACCAGTGTGTTGTTTTCCCTCGTAATGTATAAACGATCATGTTCTGCCTATATCCTTTGTTTCCCGATAGGTATTCCATCGTGTGTAAGAAATATTCAGGATTCTCATCTCCAGTATACCTTGGTAAGTTAGTCATGCCCAAGCTCCTAATCATGTGTGGCCTAATTATCCTGGTAACTCTTCCTAGTACCCGTGACCTACCATCTCATAATTTTCATGGGCCCAATTGTCACATATGACACTAGTTGTATCATTAATAGATTTTGTATCTTCCTCTTTGAAGTACACATTCTTTCGATGGCTCCAAGTTTTTTGAGTCATGCATAGTTTGTGTGTAGATTCTATTAAGACCCTCCTCATTGATAGGCTCTATAGAAGATGTAATATTTTCATCATCCAATGGTATGGCAACGTACTCCTCCTTATTCTAAAACTCACATACTACTTGTTAAATCACAAATCAATGTTGTTTGCATAACACCATGGATGGCCTAAAAGTCTTTGGAAAGTTATCGCCTCTATAAACTCAAGCACCTTAAAATCACCTGTAAATTTAGCACCTTGAATAGTGATAGAGGCATCTTTCAGCACTCCAATGGGCATGCCCCTTTTTTATTTTCCATGTACAACATATTCGAGGATGGTTGTAATGGGGCCTTCCCATATGGTTCCAAGCATCCAATTACATAACATTAACCTCTGCACTTATATCAATAAGAATGTTACTCATCAGCCAACCATTAATCACTAAATCCAGTATGATATCCTTATCATATTCATGGTCCTCGGATGGTAAATTGGCATGAAGAATATGACACTCTCTTTCCACACTGTGCATGGTACTTTCTCTCACAACCATACTCATAGAAAATGGATGATGTTCTCATGCCTCGTCGTTTTGCATATTTCTTTCAAATCATCAACATATTTCGTGGGATCTCGGTACCCCTCATGTGTTCCCTCTCACGTGCCTGCTCTTTCAAACACTAAATCTTTTCCTGTAACTCCCGAGATGACACCCATGGTTTTTATAAACCTCATTACATTGACCCACGTCTGGATATTTACCATGCACCACTTCTTCCTTCCCCGATGATATTTCTTGCCATTTCTTACTCACGTGAGTGCATTTGCTTCTATGCTCATAATGACTAATACGAGTTGAAACTCGGGATCAACCATCTTCTTCGGTTCCCACTACTCATGCTTCATGCGCTTCACCTTAATCCTTTTTTTCCTTTATCCTTCTTGTTTTTCTTACACATATGGGCATATAGGTATGAACAAATTTCAACCTTATACGAATTTCCATAGTATGTACAAACCTAATTCTTAGAACACACGCGATAGTGATATGATGATCCATAAGTATAACATGTACCTCATGTAAACCTTCCTCTACCACCATGAACTCTTCTTCAAAATCCACCTCTGAAACCTCCATTTGCAATATTGTGCCCTTCATTGTTATGTCCTTCCTACACCTAAGATCTACTTACCACAGTGGTCTGTTATAACCCTATTTCACATGCCTCATGAATATGATCAATCAAATGGTAGTCAACTATGTCATGGGTATGCACATCAAAAATCTTACAATACATGGATACATTATTCTACATCACGTGTTGTAAAAGTGGAAAATTCCGTACATCATGGTTCTTATGAAAATTTTCACAAGATGTCAATAATTCACACACATTCCTATGTGGAAAACTATCCTTTGTATGTCCTTCCACTTCGCAATCAATGTACCATAATCTAATATGTGTCTCATGTGCTTTGAGTTGGAAGACAACTTCTCCAACTTTGTATCCATTTATACTATTTTTTCCTTGAGAAAATGGCTCACCCTTGTATCTACACTTCCAGACTTTGACGTGTAGCCTTGCTTCCAAGGCTTTACATGGATTAGTAAAAGTCTTGTGTGAAAGTGCTCTACAAAAAGGTATCGACTAGCCTCCTAAAAACCACTACGCATTCTAGCTCGATGAATATCATAGGACATATTAGACAACAAATTCTTAAAATGTGTGTCATATTCTCTTACACTTTCAGATAGACCATGTTTAATTCCCTTTAGCATAGTAATGTTTTATTACTTAAACTCGGGTATGTAGAATTCATCCAAGAAGGCACCGCACAATGCATCACAGTCCACTACAATCTAATGTGGATCATATTTCTTATACCAACTGTGTGTGCTCCCTTGAAGTGTGGTGGAAAATTTACTTACTTTCCTATCAGGAGTTGTTATTCCCTTAGCTCTCCATAATAACTCACACTTATGCACATGCTCAGTTACATCTTCCACACCTCTATACTTTGGCAAGTGAAGAGACATATTAAAGAAGATCTAAGGGGTCTTACATGTGGTTCTCGAGGTTACTATACTAGTTGTAACTATTTTTGTGTTCTTTGTCCTAGAATGGGGCTAGATCCCGCACCTAATTCTCCACAGAATTTCCACCACGTGGTAGCTAACCCGATCCCCCTAAGCCTCCCACCGTGACTTGTGGCCCTATAGATGATCTTCCTTACATCCCAGTAGTTTTCCTGAACTGAATTCTAACCTTTTGCCTATAGTTGTACCTATAGGATTACTTCCAATGGGTTACTCATTAATGTTTTGTCCTCGACAACGCACCTATAGAATTATAAAAATACTCTATCCAAACATAGGCACCTACTACGCTACCATGTGTGCATCCTTAATTTACTATCTCTCCTAAGACGATACTAAAATGTGCCTTCCTGTATCTCCTACCCAACGTGGTGATACTTGATTACCTTCCTGCTCACCTTCACTATGATGATCTTTTACAACAACTTCTAGATTCCAAACACCTTGCGCAAGGGCTAGGTGGCTGAGGTTAGGTCAGGCTAGCAATGTGATGATTCATGTTATCTCCTCATACTTGCTTTAATCATATGCATATGGGTTCTCCTACCACTGTGCTTCCCCAATACTAGAAAGACATGATCTCGTGGTCCCTCACCTTATGTGGGGTTCTAATCACTACTTCCAATCATAATTCCCCTCATTCTCAGTGCCTCTATAATCGCCCTCTCCCACACATCATTATACATGTGTCATCTTTCCTCCCTTTCTCATTCTTCTTCCCTGGACCAGTTCCATCTTCTCCAAACCTACTTCCTTCCCCCGTGCGTGGTGAGGTTTTTAGCCTTTCATTAGAAGGTTCTCCATTCCCATTTCAACCATCAATATATTAATAGCTAAAGGTGTCACACGTAAAAAGGATCCTCTTAGCTCTCATAAAAACCCTAACTCTATTTCCTCTGGGCATGATTATGTCAAAATTGTGTACTCCAATGTATAATTGTGTAGCACACCTTCCCACCAATGATCAACAGATCTTGTCCATGATGCATCTAAATCGAGAGAGTGCCTAGTAATCTTCCTATCTCAAGAATTTCTTTCTTCCTATCTGGACTCCTCTGTTATCAACATAAGCTACCAACCACTGGTACAATTCTACCAGGAAAAATTTAAAGAACATCTCATACAAGGAATCATAGATATTGTCTTCCACCCACTTGTGCACATTAAAGTTAGGTCTTGTGTTGCATCTCGATAAAACACATCCCGACCATCATGTATCCAGATATCAATATTCTCCAAAGAAAGTCAGAACGTCGTGTGCATACAACATATTGATGATTAGATTCAAAATAGGTCTAGGCAATAAAACCAAAATGTATTCTTTGTTTACCTAATGTTAAGCTAGGCGTGATAGTACTTCATTCAGACAAGGTATGAATGCTCACCTAAAGTGTGCACATACCACTAGGTCCCTCATTTGTTTGGTCATCAAGATGTTAAACATGCACATTCATCATCACTATGGATAACATATAAGCAAGAATTTATAGCATAATATAACAATTTGGCAACACATATAATAAGGAAGCTTATTCGAATAAAAATAACTAATAGCACTTGAATTGCCAAAATACCATACTCATATGTAGTCATCTTAGCTACCCAAACACAATCATCCATCATAACTATGATTGCATTACATACTAAGTATGTTGATTACATTCACAAAGTGTAGTACATCCTTGTGTTGGGCCATGCGCACATAAAAAGTAGCTTACATATCATATACATTCATTCAAGACTCGCAACAAAGGCATATCAACAAGCGCTCATCTAATAAAAAGGGTACTATACCTATTTATACATGGTGGGAGCTTTCCCTTTACTGTTTACATGCACCTTTCTTTAAAATAGAAGTTTTATTCTTAATCTACATATTTTTTTAAATTGTCTTAACAATAGATCAAGATATAAATAGATGTCTTCTCTGCATGTTTTTACCTCTTTCACATGTGCTTTATCCTATTTATAAACCTTATTTGTACAACACTTCATCTTTTACTTTTCTATTTTTAGTCATGTCCAGAAAATTGGCTAAGTCATGAATGTTCTATATGCGCATGGATCCTTGTGACGCTAACATGTTCCTCTATGATGTGCACACCTTTGTGCATTATTTTTGTTCTTATTCTCGACCTTGCACACATACTCTCTCTCATAGTATTCACTTCTTTCGCATGGATAATTCTTATCCATTTTCTCCGACCAACAATTTATAAAATTAAAAATGTCTTTATTTGTCGGTGATTATCCCTTCCTAAAAAGGGTGTCGAATCAAATTTATTGAGCTCATTCAAGGCCTCAAGTGTCTGCTCAAATCTATTACATTCCTCCTCACATTCCTTATACATATTTTCAATGACTCCTGATTTTCCACTTCTATATCATTTTAAACTTTGACAATGTTTTATATCAACATTTTCCCTTGAGTTAGGATCATATTGATCCATTCACTTACCGCCCTACCCTTCTACCCAATATTTTATACCTCGATATGGATGAAGTGGCAAACCGACTAGATCCGAGAAGAGATCGAGGTTGGTTTGAATTTTTTTGAGAAGGATAGTTGTCAATTGTTCCAGCTTTTCTTTAATCTCATCCTTAGTAGCCATTATTTCTTTGATATTTTTTAATATATTATCCATGGCTACCTGTAAATCTACTTGTGCACTTCAATAGTGACTTTCTCTAGTGCCACTTTGGTTACTCCGATATTTTGAATCCATAATGTCTTCTTTGTTCTTTTTCGTAGCAAGAATGAAAATCTTAGAAAACCTTTTTCTTGATATGTGTTCTTATATGTAGTAGGAACAACGATCTCATAAATCCTTTTTCCCGATGCATCAATGGTGATGTGAGAAATTATTTTGGGATTTTTGGTTGTGCGATATGGGGCAAGAGTCAGTGAACTGAAATCAAAGGCTTTAGGAGGGACAACCATTTTCCTCTTCTTTAGGGTTTGGATAACTAGCCAAGATGCTATAGAAGAAGGAGGTGTTTTCCATGGGGAGCAATGATCATGAGTGTAGTACTCATAGGGGTAAGCAATGTGGTAACCAAGGAGGGAGGAGTGGAGAAAATGGCCATGGAAATCATTGAAGATGGGGGAGGAGAGGAAGGCATGGAGGAAAAAGTGGAGGATGGAGAAGGGAACTGGGTTATGTGAGGAGAACCCAAGGTCATACTTATCCTAGATGAGAGAGGGGAAAGGGATGAGAATATTTATGCCAAGAGTGACAATAGAGGAGAAGAAGGTGGCAAAGGAAAAATGGGAGTGACGGAAATGATAACCGATGAGATCGGAAAGATGAGGAAGTGGAGGGGATGTAAAATGAGGAGGAGAAGGTGGAGGAGGAAAGATAACATGCAGAGGAGAAGTGAGAGGAAGTGACAAATGTGGGGCCAAAGTCACAATGGGAATTTCATGGGTGATGGGGGAGAGAAGCAGGAAGACATGGTGTGGCTGGAACTAGTTAGTGTCCCTTGTGCTTGCTCAGGAGAAGGAGAATCAATCACAACGACATTTGTAGATGGAATTAAAGAAGGGGGAGGAGTATTATCTCCATTGATGTAGAACTTGAATTTCAACTTCTTCCTAGGTATTTCACTTTTATCTTTATCTTCCTGAGAGGGGCCCACCTCTGATGTAGAAGTCATTGCCACTTTTGGGAAGTTGGGATCTTTTGGTTGAATATTCATTGAGTACAACCAAGAGTTGGTTTAGAAAAGAATTTAGATATCTCGATATTTGATGGATCTGGATTCTTTAACGAACCAATAAATAGGGGTAAACCCCATACTCTCATCATTCATTTACACATATATGGGGTCTAATATTTCCTCATCATCAACAACACCTTGAGGGGTGTCGGGGGAGGTTGTATATTTTTCTTTGTCTAAAGTCAAGTGATTGTGGTCCCTCCTCCTTATTGATACTTCGTCCCTATAATCAATCCAGATATCCTCAATTTCGGGGCATGAAACTAAAATGCTCTATAATGCTTCAATATTCCTCGATAATCAAATCCATGCCTTTCATGGAGAGAATTTTTATTACTTCATGCATTTCAAAATTAACATTCTTAGCTTTAATTATTGGCGTTTAAGTATAATGGCCAATAGATATTGGGAAGTTTATTCCTACCTTATGTTTACTCTGTTAGAACTTGTGGAGGTCAAACTACCTAGCCAACTCCATAAAAACCCACTTGTCGCTTAGAAATTTGGGTAGTAGATATGGGGGCCCTTGGAATGCTCCTACACCGGAGGTAGGTAAATGTAGGGAATCGTAGGAAGAGACAACCCCAATGGGAAACTACATTCTAAGTTGCATCGGTGCACCGACCAATAGAGACATTTTATCCAACCTACAAATGATGTTGTAGAAGAAGGCATCATTTACCCTTAAGAAATGGCTATCGCTTTATTTTATAAACAATTGGGGATAGAATTTATAGACATAATTATAGGATTTATATCCTTGAGTGGTCAAACCATGTTAGATTCTCATTCCTAATACCGTTGAGTGAAAAATTATGTCATGTAAAATTTCCCTATTATTGTTGCAACTCCTTCAATCGAATGTCTATAATATCACCGATATATTCACCCCATTTGAATAATTTTTCATCCTTGCAAATAATGGTGATGAATTGATACATCCATCCTTGGAACTCCTTCACTTTTGAAGGCCAAAAACCCTACTTAAAAATATGATGATGTCATATATTTCAAGAATGAAATCACTTTGGGGTAAGATCTTTAGGAACCTGCTCACTACTAGCTTGGGTTTTATGAGGTATATCTTATTGACGTGCTTGATGTAATCAATTGATTTTTTATCCCAATCTTGTTGGGACCTCTTGAGGTCGGTGTCAACATAAGTGGTGATGGTAGGTAGTTTGAGAATATCCTTAAAATAATTAGTGTCTAGGTGGATGACTACCTCTTTAACTTGATTCTTGATAGCTTTGAATTTGGGATCATAATGATTTTATATTAAGGATGAATTCTAAGTAATGAGCAAGTATCGGAAACCTACGGTGAGAGGTTTTCCACTATTACAGATGCATTGCATCCATAGTTTCTTTATATTTCCCTTAACCCTGTTCCAGAAAGCATAACTCTTCAATACTTGTATTTCTTCTCTTTCAAGGATTATTCCTTGCCTTTCCATTTCCCTAAATCACGCATGGATAAAGCTCACGAAGAAATTTTACCAAGGGCCATCTTAAATTCCTGGGAATGAAAGCTAAGAATTTAACCTTGATTAACACTCTCTAAAAACCTGCAAAACCTATGTCAGGTTTTTCTCCCTGTTAAACACCTTATAAAGTCTGAAAGTCCATCAGAAACTTGGTCTTGCTTCACACCTTTGGATTCCCAAAAGAATGTCAAGATTTGAAACATGTCAAACACTTCAGGGAACCTGACATAGAGGTGGAATTATGACCATACTTTGCATCTTGTAAACCCTGACAAACTATTGGGATGCCAAACTTATTTTACAACTTCAAATCTTTGAAAACTTACCTATACTTTGGACCTCTTTTGCAGTAGGAAAAGTTTGAAACATGAGGAATTAGATTATAAATATAATTTTGTTGTTGGTTCAAAATTTTCATTGTGATGAACAATTAAAAATCCCTAACAAGTTCATGTTGGGGTTTTTTACATGTTCATTATTGTGAAAATCAACGAGAATGAGGTTGGAAATTTTCTTCATTAAAAATGAGAGAAAAAAAAGCAATGGAGAAGAAAAAATCAATAAAAATGAGAATAAAACCTACATCAATGTCATATTTACAAAAGGTTGAAGAAAACCCAAAAAAACCTCGAAAAATCTAAGGAAAACTAGAAAGACAAGAAGAACTTACTAAGAAATGAGGCGAGAAGTTGAGAAACGAATAAAATTGACCATAAACACCAAGAAAACGGAAGTTGAGTTTTATGATTTGAGAGCAGGAGCAAAAAAATTCAAATTCGAAATTATACTTAGTTTGAATGACGTGGAAAAACCTAATATTTATAAATAGTCCAACATTAATTACACATAGGATGACACGTGTAGAAGCCTAATCCACCCTCATTATAAAAATGGTGACCCGGGGCAAAATGTTGACCGCAAGGAAAATGTCATGCCTATATGAAATCAAGTCCCAATAACCCAAAACAAATATGTTGGACATTGTGTCATCCGTATTCTCATTAATATCAAGTTGCATTAATAGAAAAAGGTGTCCATGTGGTATATTATTCGGCATGAGGTGTCAATCATTAATAAGTGGGTAAGTGCACCAAGTTGGGGGATAATTAAGTGGACATCAAATCCTAAATTTTACATTAAAAACAGAAAAACATCAAATTTAGTCTTCTGTGGACTTGAACCATGCGGAAAAGTCATAAATATGTCATAAAAATGGTACCATCGCGTAGGGGAGACTGTTGAATTTGTAGAAATATTGATTTTAAAGTGAATAGAATAGGATAAATATCACTTTATAATTTTTACTAATAGTAGGTCTTTAAGACACTTTTTCCCGTGAATGTTTATGTCTACGATTAAGACTGAAAATTTTGTTTCACTTATCGAATGTGATAAAATTATACCATCACAACGTGGTGAAATTATATACATGTTCAAAAAAAAATTATTTGATTTCAATATTTTTTGATGGAGTTATGGCGGGCAAACGGAAAGTGCTTTGTTTTCTTTATGTTTTCATACCACTTTCACGGAAAAAATCATAAAAAATAAAATATTGATAAAAAAATACAAAATAAAATCCATCCCAAGATAGATAGCAGCATCTAACTTCTCACCAAAGGAGAAAAATATATATCAATTTTTGGTCATCCAAATCTTGGGCAAACGGACTACAATATTATAGGTATTTTTAATAAAAATACCAAGTCATTGAATTTTGAGTGTTTAACATAGCTAATCATGTCCATTTTTTTAAAAATAGTATTTTAGAAACTAGATTCTAGATGCTACAATTCATATTAATATTTTTTTCTAATTTTGAGTGTATGTATTGTTTATAATCCCTACAAGTTGATATTATGTTGTTATTTGCAATATGATGTCCACTTATGACCCCTTTTTTGTCCCCCAACTTGCTGCACTTACCCAAGTATGAATGTTGATTGGTAGTGTCTTGTTTTGGTATCATGAAGTGTTGCTTTGGTGAAGTGGCATGGTGTCTAGGAGTGAGTGCATGTTCTTGATGCATGGCTCAAACAAGAAGGTGTTGTGTGTGTTCTCAATAGGTTATATTAAGGTTTTATATGGTCTAGCTTATATAGAGTGAGATGGTAAAGGTGTTGATAATTTTACAAGATGAAGATCATGTCAATTTATGTGTGGCATGGTTCAAAGCAAGCCTAACTAGGCCTAGTCCTAGACCTAGTACAAGAAGATGAAGTTATAGCTTGAGGTATGAGTTTGAGCATGATAATTTGAGAATTTTATGATTTTTTTTAGATTACATAGCATGTGTGGAAGGTGTACAATGTCATGGTTCAGGTGTATAGTGCATGTTCAAGGTCATATTGAAGCAATACATATAAGATAAGGAAAGAATGCATAGGAAAACCAGATAGAATGGTGAGTTTCATATGTAAGTAAGCATGAATGAGCATTGGAAATCATGGAGGAGGTCATTACATATGTGAGTAAAAATTTGAGGTCAAGAATCGAAGGAAATGCATGAAAAGTTGTTTTGAGCTCTACCGAGCTCTCAAAATTGTCATTCCTAGCTTGATGGTCAACTTTGAATGCTCACCCACATGTGTGTACTCTACATGGGGACCCAAGAATTTTTGGATGTTAGGGCATGGAGCTAAGAAAAATTTCCAAGTGGAATGGGTTCATTTTGTCGTCATACTTTTATGAACCATTGTTAAGAAGCTAAGTGGGTATAAACCCTCCTAAAACTCTAGTCTGAGAGCGATGGACAAAATATGAAGGGTTTGAACATGACATGAAATGAATTGGAAATGATAGTATAAACGTTTAGGCATGTATATAATTCATCAAATCTCATTTTGGTGGTTGTGGCATGCTCTAAGTGTGATGGTAAGCTACAACAAAATCATTGTTTTGTTGAAATTTGCATATACATGCATGTGTTTCAAGTGTCATGGTGAAATACCTATTTTGGGAGTTATTATGAGATGTGTGATAAATTTCCATGACAAGATTTGGATAGGTTTTGTGTAATAATTTTTTGAAACCTTTCTCCTAAAGTTTCCTATCGTTAATGGCCTAAAGAGGCAAAAACCAATCATAGACGTTCAAAGGGGTTTGTGATATTTTGCATACTATAGAAGTGTTATATGGGCATGGATAGCATGGTGAGGTCCCATAAGATGTGTTTGTGTTCTTAGTTTGATCAAAAGTGGTGTATTTTGGATTAAGCCTTAATTGCCTAAATTGACCTATTAGGCTTTGCAAAGAAGGAGGTTGGAACATGTATGCAAGCTAAATATTCTTCATGTAACATAAGCATGTGATTATTTAATCACGTTGGTGGAGATACCATTTAAGTGTTCCAAGTTATGTTTTTGCTTGGAAGTTTTCTTAACCAAGTTGGAGGTCAGATAGCTCAATACTGGTTCTTGATACCTAATAGCATGTTTGAGCAGTTTCAGAGAAGGAAGTGCTTTGGGATGTTATGCCTTGAATTGGAAGTTACCACAACTCTTGTGAGTTTTCTAAGGTAAATATATTTATGTTGATATGTCACATTTTCCTTGGAAAAGTTTTTTTATTTGCAAGGTTTTTGCTTTTGAGGACATATAATTAGGTGTTTGAGACCTAATTAGTTGTGTTTGCTAAATGGAGTGATCCATGTTGAAGATGGAGGTTTCAAAGTGTTTCATGTATGTATATGGTGTTGAGAGGTATTTGATGACATTTCTAGAGCTGATGGATTCTTCGTGGATCTGTTTTGTGTCCTTGAAGTTCAAATTAGGACCATTGGGAGAGATGACTTGTTTTTAGGCCTTATTCGAAGTATTGTATTGTTTATGTTTGTAAGGATTATGTTGTCCTATAAGGTCCCTTTATGAAACTTATGTGAAGTTGTAGAGTGTGTATTTATGTTTGATATGACTTACCTACATGGTCATATGGAATTTTTCTGACCTATATGGTTTTGTGGCATGAGTCATGTATAAAGGTAGTTGTATTTTCTCATTTGAGCTAGTGAAGGGAATGGAGATGTGAGCAAGAAAGAGGAAGTGTGTGAAGAGGTTAGAGGGATATAGAGTAGAGAAAAGAAGAGGGATGAGAAGGTGAGAAGATCATAGGAGAAGAGCTTCAAGGTCATATGACCTAATCAACACACATTGGTGCATGTATGAGCGAAGAAGGAGAAGGCATGGTTTGAGAGGTGTATGAGTGGAAGGAGCTGAAAGAGTGATCATAATCAGTTAGTTGAGCAACAAGGTCATCAATTGATCTTCATATTCAGGTGGCTAAGTGGGTGTTTGGTCATCTTAGGGGTTGTATCCTTTTTTAGAGTGGTGCTCTACTAAATAGGGTTCGAGTGCCTCACTAAATAAATATATTGTGTTGTGTAATATACACATGATTCATTTATGAATATATGCAGATTTTCAGTCGAGTTTCTTCCACTCAATGGTTTCCCAATTTATATCTTATGTCATTGTTTCATTTGCTCATGTGTATGTTTGAATGTGCATAATATAATCATCTTAATGATTAAAGGTTTATATTTGTGCATGGTTAATTGAATGAAAGTTCTAAATAATTTATTCACCCCCAATCATTGTGCTTCCAAAAATTGGTATTAGAGCAAGGTCCTTTTGAATCAAGTTTAACTACTTAAAGAAGATCCTTTAAAGCATAAAAATGACAAGTCAGTAGATCAGTTATTCTACTAGTAAAGAACATATGTTTGATGGGACTAACTATGCCTTTTGGAGTATCAGGATGAGGACTTACATAAGTTATTTGGGATGTGATATTTGGCAATCAGTGATAGATGGGTATATTGTTCCTCAGACTCCTCCAACAGATGCAAAGGTAAGAAATCTAGCAATGATAATTCTAAAGCCATGAATTCCATTGTGTGTGGTTTGATAAATTATAACTTGTCAAATTGATGCATTGAACTTTTGTTAAGGCCACATGGGAAAAGCTTAAGGTAATCTATGAAGGTGACTCTAAGGTGAAGATGGAAAATCTTTAGACTTATAGAAGTCATTTTAAAAGTATCAAGATTAAGGAAGAATAAATAATTATTGCATACCTTCTTAGAGTAGATTAAGTGGTCAAAACTTTTAGATGATTAGGAGAATAAGTGCAAGAGGTTGTGGTGGTACAAAAATTGTTGATATCATTCATTCACAAGTTTTATGCTAAAGTTTCAACCATTGAAGAAGCCAAGGATTTGATTAATATGTTGATGTATGAGCTCCATGTAATTTTGATAGCCCATGAGATTAGAACCATTGATACAAAACATACTAAGAAGGAGGATGCATTGATAGCTTATGAGATGGTGATGAATTGATTGTGATGTTTACTAGGAAGTTGAATACTAGTTCAGATAATTATAAGGGTAAATTGCCTTTCAAATGATTCAACTATAGTAAGATTAAACATTTTTCCAATAGGTTCCCTCACAATCATAAGGCTGAGAGTGATGAAAAAGATGAGGAATCTCATGATGAAGACAAGAATTCCAATAGGTATAGAAAGAGCAAGAAGAACTTCAGACTATTTAAGGGAAAGAAGAAGTCTTATAAGAACAAGAAAATCCTTTATACTAAAGAAGATAATAGTTCTTCTAGTTACATCAATAGTATCACTTCTGAGAGTGAGGATGAAGTTATTAAGAATGATAATTTTGATACCCTATTCATGGAAAAATAATCCAGTTGCTCCAAAGAAGAAGATTCCATGATTTATGGTGATGGTTGGGATTCAGATGAAGAAGAGGAATAAATTGACTTCAAGGTAGAATATGAAAATTCCCTAGAGGAGCTAAAGCTTCAAAATAAGAAGAATCAGAAAATGAGGTCATCAAATAAGGACTATGAAGAACAAATTAGTCTTCTAGAAAGAATATTGATCAAGGATGTTGAGGATTTTGAATAAATAAATAAACAACTAAAAGATCAACTTGAAATGGGAACAACAAATATAGAATCCAAGGAAAAGGAATGTACTAAGTTATGCACAAAGTTGGAAACTCAAATTGGGATGCTCATAGCTAGTCTCAAGGCTAAGGAGGATGAGTGTATCAAGTTTAGTATGGCTATGGAGTCCTTAAAAGAAAAGATAAAACTAGCCTCAAGAAAACTGAATATGTACCAAATACTTGAGAAGAGCACTAGTGATCTTGATGATTTTTTGAATAGTCAAAGACCCTCTAGTGAAAAATATGGTTTGGGCTTCAAGGAAGAAACAAATAAGGAAGAGAAGCATCTTGAGCCAAGTCAAGGACCTACTAAAGCCAAGGAGGATATCAAGGTTCACAATAATGTCATAAGACAACCTAATGCAATGAGGTTCTCAAGTAAGTTTAATGGTTATTGTTACTCATGCAACATTTTTGGTCATAGAGCTAGGGAATGTAAAAGGGAAGTCAAGAATGATTATCCATGGAGCAATGGTAGAAATGACCATTCATATCAGTCAAGAGAAAATACTTGCTATAATTTCCATGAGAAGGGTCACATTGCTAGATATTGTCATCATGAGCCACCTAGACAAAATTGGAGAGATGAAGGTAAGAATCTTGTTGTTTGTTTCAATTGTAATAATGTTGGGCATATTGCAAGATATTGCAAATGGAGGAAGAATAGATATGATAGGAAGGCATATGTAAGGTCTAACCATGTTGAGAAAGAAAAGGAAGAACCTAAAGTAGCTTTATCTAACCATGATGGACCTCTTGTTCAAAGAAGCATGTTTGAAATCCTTCTATCAGCACAAGAAGACTACCAAGTGGATGATGGAGAGATGAATACACAACAACCAAGGAAGTGGATTCTTAAGTATGGTGACCTGTCCCATGAGGAGAAGGGTGTTTGGTATTGTTGAATATATCTAGTTGTATGGAGTGCCTCCACTAGGCTTCATGGAGACATTTCCTATTAGTAGAAGCATGATGAACCCTTGACATATCCATGTATCATAGAGGTCTAGTTTTGAGCTCAAAAGAATGGAAAGTTGATTTTACCTTGGTGCATCTGGCAATTGTGATATTTGATCGGTAGCTTTATGTTCTTGAAAATTCAAGTCACCTTGCTCCATGTAGAGGTGAGTCAAGTCTTGAGAAATGATCTAGAGGTCTCATAGAACTATGTATATGCTTCAATATTCAAGACAAATACTGATATGGATGATGAAAGGTTGTTTCTTCAAAACTATTTTTGTGCTTTATAAATGCATGAGTTATCCGGGGTCGAGGTATATTAATATTTATATGGTTTGTGTTGATAAAATCCTAAGCTATTAAAAGGTTTCTAAGACTATAGTGTACCCTGCATATGAGGTTATGGCAATGGCTAATCTGAATGAGGTTGAAAGCTCATCAATTTTAGGATAGTGTTAAGGCTTGGTAAATCTATGAAGAAACAAGAGGTGTGTCAATGATATAGGGCATAAGCAAGGCATGATGATCATGAATGAAGTCAAAATGTTGTCTTTTATGTGTTTTAGTGGTTCCAAGTAGCTGTGAATATGTGCATCATCTTAGGGGGAGATGAGTTGAGTCAAGAAGGTGTAGAAATCTAATGGGAAGTCAAAAGAAGGCATGGATCTAAAAGGATGTCTACTTTAGTAAGGTATGAGCCCTAATATATCACTTATCAAGCTATTGGTTTCAGTTAGTTGGTTGATCAAGTATGAGTCGAGGTATGCATCTGTCAAGGGGGAGTTTCCATCATAAGAAAGTAAAAGGTGGAAAAAGTGACAAGAAAATGATCAAAGTTTAAGAGCTATAGATACGAGGCTTGAATTCACATGAAGATTGAGTTGATTTGCTTGGTTCAAACATCAAGAGTAAAATTAGAAAGTTTCTACATGGATAATTCTTGCTTTGAGCTAGGTATAGTATTTGAACTCATTTTGATGAAGTACACATCATCGCAAGGGGAACACATCCATTACTCACCATTATGCAAGGTCTATAGAAGAAGTATGCACAATGAAAGGGGATTTAGTTATTTCCAAGACATTTAAGAAACTTTGATGACATGTCCGGAATAGGGGAGGATTGAAGATGTTTAAAGACCGGGTATATGGATCATCTACAATATTTGAATTTAATAAGGTGAACATAATCCCAGGTGGATCAAGTAAGTATGTGTGCATTTTTGTAATTTTGTTATCAAGTTATTTTAGTAGCCTTTATCATAGATGTCATAGGGGAGATTGTACTCATAAATAAGAATATTGAGGTCTGAAGGTGGTTGCATGAATGGTTCCCATCAATGTTTCTAAAGATGGTTTTCATCAATTACAAAGGGGGATATTGTTAGACATTGTGTCATTGGTGTTTTCATTGATGTCAAGTTGCATTGATGGAAAAGGGTATCTAGTGTGGCATAGGAGTCAGCATGAGGTGTCAATCATTAAGAAGTATGAAGGTTGATTGGTAGTGTCTTGTTTTGGTATCATGAAGTGTTGCATTGGTGAAGTGGCATGGTGTCTAGGAGTGAGTGCATGTTCTTAATGCATGGTTCAAGAAAGAAAGGTGTTGTGTGTGAGCTCTAGAGGTTGTATGAAGGTATTATATAGTATAACATATGTAGGGTGATGTAGTGATGGTGTTAGTAAGTGTTCAAGATGGAAAATAGGTGAGTTTATGTGTGGCATGGGTTAAAGCAAGCCTAACTAGGCCTAGTCCTAGACCTAGTACAAGAAGATGGTATGATAGCTTGAGGTATGAGGTAGAGCAGGATAATTTGAGCATGTGAGGAGTGTTGTTACATTGCATAACATGTGTGGAAGGTGTAAAAGGTCATGGTTTAGGTGTATAGTGCATGTTCAAGGTCCTATTGAAGCAAGACATAGAAGACAAGGCAAGAATGCAGAGGAACCCCATATAACATGACGAGTTTCGAGAGGTAAGTAAGCATGAATGAGAATTGGAAATCATGGAGGATGTCATTACAAAGGTGAGTGCAAAGTTTGAGGTCATGAATCAGAAGGAAATGCATAAAAAGTTATTGCAAGCTCTATCAAGCTCTCAAAACTATGATTCCCAACTTGATGGTCAACTTTGAATGCTCACCCACATGTGTGTACTCTTCATGGGGACCCAACCTTTTTTTGGATGTTAGATAATGGAACTAAGAAACATTTCCAAGTGGAATGGGTTTATTTGTTCATCAGACTTTAATGAACAATTGTTAAGAAGCTAAGTGGTTATAAACCCTCCTAAAACCCTAGTATGAGAGTATTGGAAAAAATATGAAGGGGTCGGCCATGAAATGACTTGGGAAGGATAGTATGAAGGTTCAAGCATGTAGAGAATTCATCAAATCTCATTTTGGTGGTGGTGGCATGCTCCAAGTGTGATGGTAAGCTATAACAAAACCTTTGTTTTGTGGAAATTTACATATACATGTATATTTTGCAGGTGTCATGGTGAAATACCTATTGTGTGAGCTAGTATGGGATGTGTGTTAAATGTCCATGACAAGATTTTGATAGGTTCTACACAGGAATTTGGTGAAACCTTTCTCTCAAAGTTGCCTACCGCTAATGGCCTAAAGAGGCAAAAACCAATCATGGAAGTTCAAAAGGGTTTGTGATATTTTACATGTAGCAGTGTTATATGGACATGGATAATATGGTGAGGTCCCATCTGATGTGTTTATGATTTTAGTTTAATCAAAAGTGATGTATTTTGGCTTAAGCCCTAATGGCCTAAATTGACCTATTAGGATTCCAAGAAGGTGGTTGGAACAAGTATGCAAGATAAATATTCTTTATGTAACATAGGCATGTGAGAGTCCAATCATGTTATTGGAGATTCCATTGAAGTTTTCCAAGTGATGGTTGTGTTTGAAGTTGTCCTAAATAGGTTGAAGGTCAAATAGCTCAAGACTGGTTCTTGAGACCTAATGGAAGGTTTGAGAAGTTTCGGAGAAGTGTTTTGGATGTTATGCCGTAAATTTGAAGTTGCCATGAGTCTTGTGAGTTGTCTAAGGTCAAGACCTTTGTTTATATGCCACATGTGCCTTGGAGAAGAGTCTTGATGTGAAAAGTTATTCACTTTTGAGGACTGATAATTAGGTGCTTCATACCTAATTGGTGGTGTTTTCCAAATGGATTGACCTATGTTGAAGATGAATGTTATAGAGTGTTTCATGTATGTAGATGGTGTTGGGAGGTTGTTGATGACATGTTTGGAGCTGATGGATTCTTTGTGGAGTTGCCTTGTGTCCTTAAATTTTAAATTATGACCATTTGGAGAGATGACTTGTTTTAATTCCTAATTGAGAAGTATTATATTTCTTTATGTTTGTAAGGATTATATCGACCTATAAGTTCCCTTTATGAAACTTATATGAAGATTTAGAGTGCATATTTATGTTTTAGATGACTGACCTTGCATGGTCATATGGTATTTTTCCGACCTATATGTTTTGTGGCATGAGTCATGTATAAAGGTAGTTGTATTTGCTCATTTGAGAAAGTAAAGATAATGGAGATGTGAGTGAGCAAGAGGAAGAGTGTGAAGAGGTTAGAGGGCTCTAGAGTAGAGAAAAGAAGATGGGTGAGAAGGTGAGAAGAGTAAAGGAGTAGAGATTTAAGGTCATATGAGCGAAGAAGGAGAAGACATGGTTTGAAAGGTGTATGAGTGGAAGGAGCTAAAAGAGTGATCACAATCAGTTGGTTGAGCAACAAGGTCATCAAGTGATCTTCATATTCAGGTGGCTAAGTGGGTGCTTGGTCATCTTGGGGTTTGTAGCCTCCTTGTAGAGTGGGTGCTCTACTAAATAGGGGTTGGTGCTCCTTGTGGGGTTGGTGTCTCACTAAATAAATCTCTTGTGTTGTGTAATATACACAGGATTCCTTTGTGTTGAGTAATATATACAGAGGTTCAGTGGTTTTTCTTCCCCTTGAGGCTTTTCCACTTTAATCTTATGTCATTGTGTCATTTTCTCATGTTTATATTTGAATGTACATAGTCTAATCATCTTAATGCTTAAATGTTTAGATTTGTGCATGGTTAATTGAATGAAATTTTTAAAGGATTGATTCATCCCGCCCTCTTATTCAAGTGTGCTTCCAACAAAATAAACCCCAAGTGCTTATTGAAATCAAAATTGAAAACATCATACATTAGACATGTCAAAAATTTGAGATGTTCTGATTCTAAAAAATCCTGAAAATATGACAAGAAGAAGCAATTGGGTTTCATATTTGGGAAACAATGAACATCTGACATGTTAAAAACTCATGATATTTTGATGCACGTGAAACCACGAAAACCCGGTCCACTATAGTGTTTCGTGGTTCAGTTCCAGAAATCATTGGACATAAAGCATGTGCTTTTAGCTTTGATGTCCCGATGCTTTCAAAACCCAAAATACTACAGTGTGTCATGTTTCGGGTTCAGGAAACACTTGACATAAAACATGTAAAAATGCAAAGGATCCCAAAAACAAAAAGACTTAGAAAAATCCTTAAATGACAAAAATGGGATTTTGTCAAGGTCACTCAGAAAGATCAATAATCATTGAAGATAGAAAAAATTGATTGGTTATATCAATTTATCATTTAACTCAAAAATTGGGATATCAAAATGTAAATATGATTGATTTTTTAAATTCTATCCCAATTTGACATATCACTAATTTGGTATATATGAAGAAAGATGTGGATGATTTTTATTTTGATCAACACGAAATAGGTAATAATTTGGTTTATGAAACCGACACTATGAGCATATTTAAATGGCACCGAGCTTGGTCCACTTGTCATGAATATATACATGGCTTGGAAAATTAAAAGGAATGTTGGTATTAAGAGTTAAATTTGACGGTTGAGATTTTTCAGTAAAGGAATTTTTATATGACTATCATCCTATTAACATTATTACTCAAAACCATTTTAATGTTCTTGGTAAAAATAATAACATTTTAATGTTATTCAAAGGCATTTTAATGTTCTTAGTAAAAATAACAACATTTTAAAAGTAAAAACATCAAAAAAATTTGAAATATTTTAAAACAATAGAGGACATCCCCTCTAAGTCCCCAAGTCCCTAAAAACATTTGAGACGTCTGACACGTCACCAAAATCTAGGAGATGTTTTCTCGCATAACATTGTAACATACATAATAATACATTATACTTGTATATTATAATGTAATATAACATATTATATATATAAACACAGGTTTGACGCAAATTTGCATCACATTTATGCCACATCATAACCTACAAACATGAAAATAAAAACCCGACCTCCCAAATGCAAACGCATTTCATTTATTTTTACCTTGAGAGAGACAGGGGAGAAACCAATGGTGAGAGGAGGTAAAATAATAGTGAGAGGAGGAGACATTGAGAGGATTTGCTTAAAATTTGTGAGTAGAAAAAGTATGACATATGCACGTTGAAGAGGAGGGAAAGAAAAACACCCCAATTTACTATATGGATCCAACAACATTAAAGGAGGGGGAATAAGAAGCATAAGAATTTGTGTCACCTCTTTATAGATGATTAAGGATAAAGGTAAGTTTATTTTATATTTTTATCATACATTTTTTTCTATAATGGTAAGAAATGCATTATAAATTTCTAAAACCCTAGGGTTTTTCTAAAACCCTAGTCTAAAATACTTACAAAATCCAACTTTCAAGCCATTTGGTCATCATTACCTTGTAAGAGATGGAATCCCAATTGGTATTAGATACCATAAAGGCACCAATGTAACAAACCGTTACACCAAAACCTCAAGGCATTAGTGAAATCCGCACATGAGGATCATAATATCCCACCACGCTTCCATAGAGCCCGACTCGGGCTGGGTTTGCACCCGCATTCCCATACGCACGATCCCCGCTTCACCAACATTTAGGCACCCTATGGGCCACGGCTACACGACGTAACCAATTGAGTGGGATTCGAACACGGGTGGTTGCTTTCGCTACCAAATGTAACGAACCGTTACACTAAAACCTCGAGGCATTAATGAAATCCACACATGAGGATCATAACAACCAAAGACACACATATATTTCCATAATTGTAGAAATCACCATAAATCCCTAAAATTCAATAACAATCTAACCAAAACATAGTAGGGATTTCTAATTTCTTAACTTTACCCATTCACTACACAACCAAATTTACAAGTGTATCGTAATATTTTGCCACTCACTAAAACCCTATCACTATCCTCAAATTCACTTAAATAAAGTTTCCCCACCCAAAACCAACCTCGATATCCCCTACAAGCTATAATAATTCGATATTCCAAAAATATGGTGGGTCACTATAGCAACTTGGCCATTCACTATAGTGACCCGATCATTCGCTATGGAAGCCCTTCTACATGATCTTCTTCAACAAACATGTCAATTAGATAAATTTTCTATCCAAAACTACCATGACCATATCATTATTCAAATCACACAAATCTTCCATCAATTCATTTCTCTAATCTTTCTATTTCAATCACAATACCCTTTTAACCAATGGTTATAAACATAATTACAAATTTTTTAAAAAATAAAGAACTAAAACATAGTGGATTAATATAGTGATGCAAATGGTTATCTATGGAAACCCAACCAACCACATAATATTTGTGCCCAATATAACATTATCTTGTTACCATTATACTTGTTTTATAAACTAACTACACGCATCCCTCATATAATGACCTTGCACTTCACCGACATAGAAATTCACATAAATCTATCTATAAACACCTAAATAACCATAGCAACCTAAAGAAAATGATCAGGTGATTTTACATGATTTCAAACAAGAGACAGAAGAAAACAATAATGATCAGAAAATATATGATAAACTTCAAAATGTTGTTGATAAATGAGCAAATTTGTATGTGCAAGAGAGATCACAAGAAGTTGAGCTACCGACTAAACTCACACAGGGGACATAGGATGGATTTTATGTGTCCACTATTTCACTTGAAGTTACTCCTCTTGTAAATGGAATTTCCATGGGAACATTTCATGTCATTCAAAGAAGAAAGGTGGTTGTTTATTACATAAGAACATGTCCCCTTTCAAAAGAACTCAGTGTATCTTTTCACACGCTAGTCGAGTTTTGAGCAAGATTTTATAGTGCAAATTAGATAAATTATTCTAAATGAAGTCTATTTATGTCAATTTAATCGAAATAATACAATACAAATGGTGCAACCCACACACAATGCAACAACCTATTGTCATTATGGGGTTGAACATGTCTTGTTTGAGTGCCTCGTGTAATAGATAGAGTGATTGGTTTCATCATAGACACTAAAATGTGATGTATAAAACCCCAATATGTAAATGAGATAAAAATAACACCAACACAACACTCTAAATATGAATGTGGCACCCTAAATTAAAGAATTCTAACCTAGTTTGACCCAAATTGACCTAGTTTCCCTATTTTGATAAAAATTCAAACAAATTCACCTTAATTTCCCTAATTTCATGAAATTGACCTAATTTTCCTAAACAAACTAAATTTAGACTAATTAACCTAATTTGACATGAATTTACCTAATTTTATGTAATTGAACAAATCAAACCTAAAGTCACCTATATTTTTCAGAACTAATTTTTTTCCATAATTTGACTTAAATTAATGTAATTAATGGACTTAATCCTATTTTAACATAATTGAAGCCATAAACAACCTAAATGGAAAAACCTAAGTAGAGAACAAAAACTAATGTCTTTAATGGGCTTGACATGTCATATTTGAGTGCCTCGTGCAACACATCAAGTGATTAGTTTAACAAGGCACTAAAACAAGATGTATGAAACCCCTTAAATTCCAATGAGATAAAAATAACACTAATGCAAGACTTAATTATGATTGTGGTATGATAAGTTACATAAGTTTGACCTAATTTGATAAACATTCACTTAGTTTTACCTCAGTTTCCCTAATTCAACACAATTTAACTAATTAACCTAAATGGACCTAATTTGTGTAACACCCATGTTATACTTCATCCAAATTAAGGAAATTTTTTTAAAGAAACCTCTTAATCAAAATTAATGCCTTTTATGATTTCCAGTTTGCAGCGGTTAAAATCCAGCATAATAAATGTTTACAATCCATTTGATAACAAATGATAACCATGTGTAGTTGTAAGGGTCCATTAGATCTACCGATCCCCCTTATCATCACTCTAACCGAGTGAGTATAACTTGTATACTTTTGGTTAAAACCTTTTAACAGGTCTTGAGAACTATGTGCAACTCTTATATGTCAAACTAAAAATAGACAAGTTGTGATCTATCTGGCATCCAACACTATAGAATATGGGTATGGTGAACAGACATTGTAATCAACTAGCTACACTACTTGGCCAAGTTATTAAGTGAGAAATGTAAGCTTAGTTTCATGACTACACACAAGTCAGAAAAAACTTGTCTCCATCACCGCACAACCATATCTATATTTATCTAGATCTCAATTTCGTTCATTAAGAAATTTAATTTTTGTTTCAAATAAGTGGGAACTAGGGCTCATCATTCTATTCAAAATTATGTTATCAATCTCATCTTAGGATCCCTATGGGAAAGATAGTGACCACATAATGAATTTTGTCATTTAAGTATTTACTACCCTTCCTATAGCCATCCTAAGCTAGTACAGATAGGGTTCTATCAAATGGAATGGTGGGTCATAACACCCACACTTCATTTATACTAATTGTTATCTTTTTGAGTTAATACTAGGTACGTCTTTATGATAGGATATTAGGTATCAAGTCACATTATCCTTTTCTTGATAGAGAACTATAGTAACTTGTCTTGTTACTAACTTTAATGAGTATCTCTTTTTGTGATATCACAACATATCGTTAGTTCTTTAAGGATAGGTTTACTTAATTGTGTCTCACATTTAAATGATCCAATCACATCCTAGTTAGTATTGTTTTAGTCTCATAAGTTTATCATTTATTATGAAAGATTCACTTAATCTCATTGGGTCATCATCCGATAATAAATAGAACAACTTATGGTTGTCATATAACGTGGGTTTAATTAATCACGTCTCACATAAAGTTATTTCATTTAATAATTGTTGAAATAATTCATGTACTCATATGTCGTCATTGTATCATAAATAGTGTACTTTATTTTAATAAGGTACAACGATACTATAACATTGTTTCTCTATTATTGTTTCCCATAACGTACTTATACACATTAATGACATAGTGTTCATCCATAATGAAACTATAAATTCTATGATGAATAACAATAACTTATATTTGTACATTGTTGTTAATTACAACTTTTAAACGCTTTTCGTTTTAATAAAGAATGATAAGGTTATAAATGTTATTTTTATTATAATGATATCCATATCATGTTATTGTTGTAAATTGTCATATTCTTTCATCCGTAATGAATTAATGAACCAAATATAGTTTCATAAATAATATTTAAAATTTAATAAATTTAAATCATACTCTGTTGTAAAAACAACAATAAAAACATCTTTATAACTCACAAAAAGTGATACAAACAACAAGTATATTTATTCAACTTCATAAGGATAAATCCTTATTTTTCCAAAACGATAACATATAAATTTTTCCATAATAGTACAAATAGGAAATTCCTTTAATTCAACTTGCAAAAATAATACTTTCACATTATAATGAATTACAATAATCCAGAATAGATTTTTAAACAATAATACATGAAGAAATCATGCGTATACAATCTAGTTATCACTTCACAATATCACTCTGATCCTACACACTGTAGGAGAGAGAATGTATACATGGTCAGTTCTATGAACTGGCATGAGTTATCTTAACTCATCATCTTGTTGTGTTTAATAAAAATAAATGAGTATGTTAATTTTACTTAACTAATAACTTATGAGACTTCATAATTATTTAATTACATTTATAACCCATTGTTTACATTAGAATGATAATATAAAAGAAGTTATATCTTGACATACTATTTGTCAAAAAATAAATACATTTTTAAATTTTTGGAGCATCGTAATAAATTTACTAACACCATGAGCAACCCATGATCTATTTCCTAATATCATTTCATAAGAATGAAATCAATAAAGTAACCTTTTTTAATGTTCAACATTCAATAATAGGTGATTCAAACTATCGCATTACCCTATTCTAATATTCTTGTAAGTAGATAAATTAGATCCATAATAAACCAATAATCTATACCTGCAAATAGCTTCCCACTATCACTCTCAAACATAAGTCAAAACAATCATGAATGTAAGAGTGAAATCATTTTATTCAAGCAATGAATGTTCTAAGTAACCTCTACATTCTTGGTTGATATCAACTAAAGGAATAATAATTGCAACCTCTAACAAGTTTAAACTCCTTAATAAGAGAGGCAAAATCAACAAAACCTTTGAACTAATCATTTGCACACAACAACCAAGGTAACCATGACAAGTTAAACCATATTATTGCCTAGCTCCTTGGGAGCTTATTAAATAAAAATAAAATGAGACCACGGCCAACAAAGAAAAGCACGAATGAACAAGGAACAACTAAAAGCAACTAACCCATAATGGGTTAAGAGCAATAGTCTCTTATCAAACCCAAGTTTTTATTTAACAAATAACAACCTTTCTATTATTTTTAATGCACCCAGAAAATACATTTACTTTTCATTCTTAAACATTCAAAAACAATCGTTTCTCAAGAAACCAAAAATGTATTGAGAGAAGAAAATAGAGTTCTTCCTCTACTAGTTAAAATAATACATAGAACTTAATACTGTAGTGAAAATGTCCCAATAACAACATGTTATTTATTCATTTGAAATCATAAAACTAGGAAGTTCAAGGTTAAATAAAACCAAACTTTGAAATAACCAACAACCCATTTTGTTTCCTAATTGTTCCTTAATTTGTTCCCTATATCTTTCCAAGAAAGAAAAGGAACAAATGTATTCTTATTTTATTTTTCAAAACAATGAAACTCGGGCAGAAATTCCTAAAAATCAATCTAATATCAGCAAGTTCAAATCGAGCTATTCACAAAATCTAAGCATTCTTTTAATGTAAGATTGAAAACTAAAAATTTTCTTTAAAATTTTCTTCAAGCTGAGGTTCAAAAATGACCCAAATCACATTTTTAGATATGGGAATTATTTGAAACTAACTCAAATAAAATACCCATTCCCAGGTCGAATTAGCAGGCTTAAGTTGAGCTAGAGAATGAAAACGTTTTCCTTATAAAATCCATTAAAAATAGTAGTCCGAAATGATAAAATACCCATTAAAATCATATTTAACTTCATACACAAAAACCCATTTCTTATCGCAATTTCCTACCATTTATTTCCAAATTTTCATAATAAGAAAAGAGAAAAATCTGGATTACAAATTGCTACGCAAACCCAAAACATATCCATTAATTTCCTACTAAATACAGCAAGAGAACAAGTGAAATAACTCATGCTTGGAAGTGGTTTTTCCCAATTTTCTTTTCCATCTTTCTTCTATAAAAATTTTGAAACTTCAATACTCAAAACAAAATCTTCCAAAACTTCCAACAACAAAATAACAAGGATTCACAATTAAGAACGACCTTATAAATGTATACAATAGATATGTCATAATACATCTTCCTATACTTATGTAACTCCAGTAATAGATTTCCAAACATTGTGCCCACAAAACTTCATGTACACAAAAACAACTACATAACCCAAAAAATGCGAGTAGGAAAGAACGCATGCATTTTGGCTTCGCAATACAAGCTTATTCTTTCCCAAAAAACATACAAATCATAAAATTGCATTAATAATTGACAATTATCTTAAACTTCCCTCCACTTTCCAAGAAATTTGTATTACCAATTACATGCAAAGTTTGTTCTAAGACCAATTAAATTTATTTAATCATTAAACCTTAACCATTCCTTGCAAAATCGTATTGTTGGTGACCAAATATTATAATATTTTACCTTGTTAAATGGTGGTGTCCATTTGAAACATTGATTAATATAATTTCCTCAAGGTCAATGACCAAAAACTAATAAACATAACTTTGATAATGTCAATTTTACATGGTCTATGACTATTGTTTTTTTATTAAACAATAAACATTAATTTTAAACACTTTAATCTCCCCATGGTCCAAGACTGCTATCAAATCAATTAAACTTTAATCATTTCATTATGGTCTAAGACCAATAAACCTTAATAATACTAACCTTTAAACACTCGAAAATGCAATATGGTCTAAGACCTATAACAAACAACTTGATTTTCTCCCTCGGTCTATGACCGTTTTAAATATAACTTAAACATAATAATCTTTACATTGCAATTTAATATATAATGCAAACATTATAAACTCGATAATCAATAACATTTCACTTATTGCCTTATCACTCTCAATTACGGTGAGGTTCTATCTCTCAATTACGAATTTTACTTATAAACCTTTTCCAAATAACGACAACACTCACAACCAAAAATGAAGTTAATTCAAATCATTACCTTATAACGATGATAATCAGAAAGTGATAATCTAACAAATCCAACAATCAACATCACACAATTAATGCAATCCAAAAGATGGCTTAGATAAAATAAAACAATCATATAACGTAAAAATTGCACATATATACATATGTGCTTATATATGCATTTATATACGTATGTGTATATGTTTTAGCATATACATATATGTATATATTTTCACATATTAATAACATACATATAATTATTAAATCCACTTTTATAATTAATTAAGTCATCAACCAACAATCATAGTAAGCGAGAAAATCTATTTAATTTGCGGGGTGCAACAATTTGGACTAATTTACCTATTTTTATAATTGATCGAATCAAACCTAGATTTCTCTAATTAACCTAGATTAACCTAAATGGACCTAGTTTATAATAATTGACATAATTCAACCTAATTGAATTCCGTACAACATAAGACTCTTTGAGGAGGAACAACCAAAGTGAACAGATATAAACTATGTAGAGAGACGAGAGCACATCTAAGATTGGACAAGGAAACCATTACCAATGCAAGGGGGAAACCACTCGACCCCTAGATGTGTGAAACTCCAAGCACTTCCTTGGTCTCCCCTCTAAAATTTTATAAAGTCCTTCCATAACATTATTAATATCTAGGCAATGTGTGATCCAATTATAATCTGAAACATTGACATCCCTTTTTCTCGGGACGAGTGGGCAACCAAAGGTTAGTTTTGCGCAACATAAAATGATTTGATGAGGAAATTCCAAAATGAATGGAATTAAATTACATAGATATGAGGACACATCTATTAGAATAACAACGCCACCTTTCTATTACAATCACACGAGCTCAAATGTGTTTTCAATGTAAGCAACATAGAACACCAAAGAAAATATGAATGACACAATTTGAGGAGAAAAACTCACCAATTGGAAACACACACAAAAGAGGGATTCCCAATCCTTATTACACCATAAATACCATCAAATAATCAACACAAAAACACTCGACCACACCCAAAAATTGGAGGTGGTAGTGTGGAAGAGCGATACCCACATGTTCAGAAAAAACCTCTAAGAACGGTGGGATGATTTTGTATTACATGTCACGTCCATTATTAGGTGGACATGGGTTAGATAGGGGTTAAAAATACCTATAAGTGGCCCAAGTTGAAAGCTCGAACTGACCTAGAAGACCCCACCATTTCAACCATGCCACTCTTGGCAGACAATAAGCACAAACAAATGAACCTCCTATCATCAACAAGAACAAATTAATTAAGAAAAATCATTCAAGTCATATGATGTAATAAATTAATTCACTTTTTGAATTAATTAAATATTGTAATTATGTAAATGTATAATTTTAAATGTTTTGAAACCTTATAATCATATTAGAAGTGTTGTATATTTTCAATCTCATTGTTCTTATTTTGATTTTTTTACATGTTTTATTGATATTAGAGATAATGCATAGTTATGGGTTGTTTTATTGACATATTTGTGTGTGGAGGCTCTAGAATTCATGCTTCAACACAACATGACATGGAGGAGGAGTTGGATGACCTAGCATAATAGCCTTCCATGTTTGCACATCCATCGACCTCCACACACCCACCACAAAGGTATTGGTTTACATTTTATTTTCTAATTAAAGAGTATTTTTTCATATTTACAAATGTTAATCACATAAATTTATAATGAAAATTTTACTAGTATTTGAGAATGTCTTCATAGTAGTGGTCATCCCTCAACATCCAGGACCAACCACAAAGTATGATTTTATAGTTTTTAAATATAATTTTATTTCATTTGATTGATTAAATTTATTGTATTTTTAACTATTTATTATCATTTAAAAATAATAACACTTCATTATGACAAGTTTACTTCACTTATAGACTTGGAGGAGGATGAGGGAAATAGGATTACGCGTTCTTTGCTTGCAACGAGAGAGTCACAACCTTAGAGGTATAATTATTTTGTTTTGTTATCAAATTAATTTTATTTAATTCAATAATGATAACTTATAATTTTATTGCAGATCCACTTCGGGTGCAGGACCCTCTCAACCTACTTGAGCTAAAACAAGAAAATGAAGATGAAAAAATGTTCCCCCATCTAGCCTCAATGACATATTCCCAATTCACTAAGGGGGTATGACGAGGAAGAGGACACACCAACCCCACTAGCTTCAAATGATGAGAGACCCTCTTGCCTTATTTGCAATAGGTATTGACATAAAGTGATAAGGGGCCTTGGAAATGACTTTGTATGCAAATAACACTTTGGCGAAATGCTAGAGGATGTTCAGGGAAAGCATGTATTTTAATATGTTTTTATTTAAGTATCTTAATTATTTTTACCAACTTATATTTTTACTAGTTTATGTTAATGTCAACTTATGTTTTTAGTTTATTAATATTGAAAAAATATACTTTAAACCTTTTTAAATTTTCCAGTTTCGTATTTCAAAAAAATAATTGTTGATCGAGTGCACATTATATTCAAAACATATTATCATAAAGAGTGGAATGAAATCCCATAAGAAAATTGTAAGAGGCTAATTGAGTTAACTCAATGTGATTTTGGAACTTTGCACTATAAAACATGGTTAGTAAAAAAATTGCATAAAGACACGGGGTTTAGGAGAATTAAGAAACATATCAGGGTAATTTTATTGTGTAAATAACACATTTTAAAAAAGTATTCATACAATTTTACTAGCTATTTTATATTTAGATATTGTGCATCTAAAATATGAAAGAAACATTGATGTGGAGAGGAAAACTATTCGACTACCCAATGTAGATATGGAAGCTTGGAATGGCCTCTACAAAAATGGCTTTGAGAGGAGAATAATAAGGTTACAAGTTAGTTAACTCAATTCATGATATCTGAAATTTTAATTTTTTTATTAATTACAAATTTAAAAATATTATAATTAACACACGGAGGAAAAGTAACTAGCTATTAGGTTACAAAGCACGGGTCAAAAAAGAGGAATGGCGGTATACGATGGAAAAGTGATAAGCGAGTGTGGGAATCTACAAGTAACTCTTCCTCGCACCCGACCTCCCGAGGTTGTGCGAGACGACAAATGGGGATGGAATATGTATGGGATGCAGACAAACTAGTTAGGCAATCTAATGTCTTCAATACGCACTAGTGGAATTTGTGAATCTAAGGAAAATTAAGGCCCTTCTAACCTGAACTGGTGTGATAGATCGATCGGCAAGGATGACTACTCGAAGGCTCCAATCAATATCGAGCTCTGGCGTGATTCGATCTATGGGTTGTGGAATACGTGGAAAATGACCTGGGATAGTTTCGTGTATGTCTCCAGATAAGGTCATATGGTGGATGGTAAATATAGTTGACTCTATGGACGATTCTCTGGCCTAGTCCAGAACTCTCTAGCTTTGTTAGCTGTTGTATCTAGTAAGGATAACTATTCGATGATGATAGGTGGAAGTGGAGTGGATCTGAATACTAGTGTGTGTAGGCCAGTGTCTATGTCTGATTGACTTATGGATTCGTTGGGTTGTAGGATTTGTGGATCACAACCGTAGACTCTTGTTTGTTGCGGTCCTGTTATGGTCATGCGTAGAGTTAGTTCCTAATCCCTAACACCCAGTAATCGTATGCTTTCTCAGCCTCTATATTCAAAACTAATAGCTGTGCGATCTTCTCAGAGTGCCTCACAGGCGTTCTTGCAACCTGAATTCTTAGGCTGGTATCTATATCTGTAAGAGTGTCTCCTATGTCTGGCTGTGGGACCAAAGGATCACAACCAAAGGTTTGTTCTCTTTCAACCCCTTCTACAGTCATATGGATGTTACCTAGGATAATCTGTAGTTTGGTTGATTCAACCAAAACGTGTGCGCTTGGTCGTCCTCTATGTTTAATCCGCTCAACTGGGAATTGATTTGTTGCAAGCTTACCGTTGTTTGGAAGACTTGGATCCTAAGATTTTGATCTATATCAGTTATTGTTGTGATGAGATTGGGCTGGGGCACGATTGGCTCGAATACGTATTCCCTGGGCTCCCTAGGTCCCGTGATTGTCATACAAAAGTAACAATGTAAAATGAACTATAGCAAAATAAAATTTAACTACGTTGAATATATCTATAGCATATATGATTTCTCTATTTTTGTATTTTCTGACGAACTATTCGAACGAATTTAAAAGAGTAACTGTTTAACATATCTAGAATTGACAGCTAAAATCAAATTAAAACAAACAAGATAACTGAGTATAGCTATTTGTCTGTGCAACTGTGAATCTACTCTAAACAATGAAATAACTGATCTAATCTATTTGCAAGACTCTCGATCCTACCTCAGAAGTGAGGAATGAATCATAGTCTCTCAGAAACTATCAATCCCCACAACTTCCCTGGCAATATCGAAAGTAAAATTAACTGAAATAAAGCAATTAACTACTCTATTTGATATGATTCTAATTTAGAACTTTGAAAGCTAGAACCTGGATTCCACATAACAATGGCGAACCCGATGGTGTGTGTGATCTTGTCCCCTCAGTGTGATCTCCTCGTTCCTTCATGTTCACGTGGATCCAGAAAAACGTGTAATGCTAGCATCAACAGAAGTAGATATTGGGACAAAGGCATCTCAAGATACAGACCGAATACAATGTGAGTAGGAGAGGGATAGCGCAAGAGTACAGAGCTTGGCTTATGCAATTCCTAGCGGGATTTATTTGCAAGTCATGCAACATGAAACGTCCAAAACTTGAAACTATCCTGTTTGAAGAACAAAACCTGTAACTTTAATGGCTTCCTATTGATAAACAGACTATCCTATTCCAATGGATTGGATGAAATAACAGCAGTACTTGCATAAGATGGATATGTGGCTTACTAATAGTAAAACAATGCTAACTAAGCATGCAATGAAAGAAACTAAGCACTCTAAGCAAAATGAAAACTAAATCTATTGCAAAGAGAAATTTAGAGGCAAATTTGAGGGGCCATTTTCTTGAGCACAAGCCAACTATTTATAGCATTTGCATTTACCCAAGGTAAAAGCCAAATAGAACTCTTAAACTATAAACAATGGCAAAACACTATTCCAGGGAACCAGAATCATAAATGCAAGCTTATGGCGGTGAAAGAAAGCTGGTAAAACATTGAAATTACATGATTCGTGTTAAAAGAGCTTTTCAGTAAAATGCGTAAAGGACCGCCGCCACGAGCAGGCGGCGGTTTGGCCATCAAGAGCAAAAGGCCAAGAAAAGAGGGGAAAGGGGAAAACAAAGCACGCGGGGGCTATGCGGGGCATGCGGGATGTTAACACACACTTGGAGATCTTTTCGGATCCCGAACACCTTGCGAGGAGACTGTATCATCATTGGGGCACTGTTATGTTATTTTCGCGATAAAGTACCTTATAATTTTGGGTACGTATAGTGACCCATTAAATGGGATACCACAATTTAGAAAAGTTAGTAAAAATTTTATAAGTTCAATACAATTTATTATAAAAAAATCATTATAGAAATTCTCTTACATAAATTATTAAAACTCATATTTTCTCATTTTACTATTTTTGTATGAAACTCGCTTTAATAGACTTGCAACAAAAGAGGTGCAAGAAACATTAAAATCAATGGGTTGGGCTTCAACTAGATTCATCAGTTAGGCCAATGAAAATGGTTATGTGTCGATAAGACATGTTTAATTAGTTGTGAGTTACATAAATTTTAAATTCGAAAAAAATATCATTATATTTGTAGGTTGAAAGACAAACACGGTTGGAAGAGGTGAATGGGCACAAATTAATTTAGAAGAGGATCACACAGAGCTAGAGGAGGAAACGAATACAAGAATGAAGAGCAAGAGGACTAGTGCCTAGGCATATATTGATTTGTTTTGTAATTAAAAAGGTAATTGGTCTCTTTTTATAATTCCCAAATGTAATATACCATACATTATTGTATAAACAAGGTCACAATATAAGTATTGTGTTTTATGAGTTATGTAATATGTGTTTGTTGTATTTTTATGTAATGCCCAATATTTTCACACCTAAATGCAATAGTAAAAATACCAGAATATTTTTTTATAAAACCACATTTACTATTGCTACCATAGTCACCAGATACAAGTATAGGTCTCACATACACACCAAGTTTCATAGTTTACATTTTTCCAAATGACATACAACTAACTATTTTACATTCACATACATTGCATCTCATAATCAAGAGATGTTGCAGTTTGTGGAAGCACCATTACAGATTGTTATATTCCACAAGGTACATATTTAAATTAAATCACATTTATTTTTAGTTAAATCTAATCATTTAAAATCATTATTTAAATCACATTTATGTGTACGAAACATTTTCTCATACGTCAAAGTTGCAATTTTCCCATTTAATAATTATTTTATCATTATTGTTACTTGGATCATGCACCTACTAGATCATTAAGTGATCCAGTGCAACATGGGAACATCCCTAAGGTATGAGACCTTGGATCCTTAGGATGAACCTCCTGAATAGGCCAACTTCCTCCTAAACTACGTGCATCTTATTACAAATCAAGCTACAGAACCTACAACTACTGGAAATAAAATTAAATATGGTTATTTAATACTTTTTTTTTTAGAAACGGGAAGAAGGATAAGCTGAAAGTAAAAGTGTGGTGATGCACCGATAGTAAAGGAACAAAATGATCGACTTATATAAGCAAAAACCATTTGATAGAAAGACAATAATATGCACATCTTTGTATCTTAACCTCTTAACATAAATGTTTTACATGAAGGTTTAGAAACTTAAATAATAATAGAAGGGATTCACATGCAATTCCACAACCGCCACAAATAAAATTATTTTAACATAACATACAACCTATAAAGAGAATAACTAACTCCATATGAAGGTAAAATGGATCATACAAGTACTAGGAAAGAAATATTCATAGGTAATATAATCAACCATTGGCATACATAATACATGCAAGTGGAAAGAAGGAAAAATATCGGTTTTGTATATAAAATTAATACTTGATCATGTGTACAAGTACTCAAAAAAGGCAAATTCTTTTACACAATAGATCAAAAAAATTCCTAATACATAATGGGCCTTTGTTTAAAAGCCAAAGAGTTTGAGCAACATCAGCTACACCTCCTAACTAACTACATTCTAAAAATAGGGAGAATTTAAAACTATGAAAGATCCCTCCTCAAATATATCCAAACAGTTGTGAAAATTTGATCGGTCAAACTGCGCAACTCGAAAGCGGTCGGACTAATAGCTGGAGGAATGTGCAAAAAAATGAAAGCAACTTTGAAGGAAAAATCAGTTGGGGATAGCTTCACCCTTTGCTTATGTTTTATGATCTTTATACGCATCGGCTTCCTCGTATCCTCTTGATTCATTTTTATGATATTAAAGAAATTGTTTGATGATTTCTAGTACTTATTTTTCATCAGGCCCACACGCGTAACAGTTCATAATTTCAGCAGAATCAGCTACTCAACTCATTTTTTAGGAAATCTCTTGACTCTACCCATAATCTTCCAAATTTAGACCAAAAATCCTTGATACAACACTATTCCATCAATAGATTGAAGATCAAATATCTGGGCAACTCTAGTGCCCTGCTTAACTAGGCTCTTCAACTCAACAACTATATCATCTATTAGGAGTGTGTTAGGATCATTGTCCTAGAATTTGCAATGGATTTTTTCAAATTCATTTATGATATCATCAACGACATCAATCCCCTCATTCCTTACATCGGACATTTTCTCGATTTTTTTCTTTAAGCATTCGAATGCGGAACTTGATGGCCTCAAATTATTCAAAGAGCTTGGTAGGATCATCAATGATCCCTTTGTTAAGGAGAAGATCTGGATTCATTTTCTGTAACTCTCTCCAAGTTTCCAGAGTGAGTTCCCAATTATTACATTCATCTCCCAAAATATTGCACAATTTGATCATATTATTCTTCTCCATTTCAATTTCATCATGTATAACCACCGCATCTCCGATCGCTTATTCCCTTTCGGATCGGATGGTCTATACAAGCTCTAATTACTCGTCATTGTTGACTGATCTTCTCCAATGTAGATAAGGAAGTGGCATCAAAGCTCGTTTTGATTGTGATGGATGTGGAATGAATAGGTGCGTGATCTTATGAAGGATGGTTATTAATTGCTCCACTTTATTTTTAGCTCACCCTTGGTGACCTTGTCTTAATCAAACTTTTCCATAAGGTTACCAAGGGAAATCTAGAAATCATGTTTTTCATCTTTATGTGTATCCTTTCCCAAGGAAACCTTGGAGATCTGGTAATCAACTATTGTGATATCTTCTTTTGATTTATACGTAGTAGGTGTTGTAATTTTTATAAACATCTCCTAGATTGATTAAACATTAGATGAGAAATATTCTTTGGCTCCTTGATTTGGCATCGGGAGCGATATCTAGAATGTTAAGATCAAAGTCATCAATAATGGATACTTTCTTCTTCTTACATGTTTAGCCAATTATCCAAGAAGGAGTGGAGGAAGAGATCATTTTTTGAGAGGACAACAAGGGAAAAGAAACCATGGGTGTTGAAATAATAGGTGATGAAATGAAAAATGTTTCAATGGTGACAAGTGGGAAGGAAGGATTAACCAGTGGAGGAGGGATGGACATCACGGCCGTAGGTATGGAAATGGATGAAACGAGAAGGATGATAGGAGGATAAGTAGGAAGGGAAAGTTGGGGAAGAGGATTCCTTAAGGGATAAATCAAAGCCAGACTATCTCCAGATGAAAGAGAAGGAAGGGAAGAAAATAATTGGGCCATGGAAGGAGAGGAGGTGGACAAGATGGGAAAAGAGGAAGTGGAAGGAGAAGGAATATGGTTGTGAGTGGAGGAAACATGAGAGGTGGAGGAGAGGAAGGAATTGAAAATGGGGAAGAAGGAAGAAGAGGTGAGAGAGGAGGCTCCAACACTTGGGCAACAGAAGATGGAGAAATCTCAAATCTATCAATTTAGTGTGAGGAGAAAAAGAAGAGGGTCATGCAACATTGCTTACAAATTTGATTCTGCGAGGCTTGGATAGAGGCCTCTTTTTGTAGTAATAGGATGGCCTACTATTGGTTATACCTATGGATTGGCGGCTAAAGTGTACTCTAGATCATTGGGTATAATTCCCAAGGAAAGAATCCATTGGTGGGTGTGGTTGAGGATGCTCGATTCACATTCCTTGGTGAGCATGCACACTCCTAGAGTGACTAATTTATTGAGGTTAGTGGTAGCATCATTATATTCATTTGAGTGTATGTTAAAGCGACGATAACCTTGAGATCGTACCAAGCTAAGAACACGGATGCTAATCAAACACCACGATCAATAAGATGAAAGCGATTCGCCATAATAACTTTACATAAAACCTTTCGCAAACAAAGGTTTTATGTAAAGTTATTATGGCGAATCGCTTTCATCTTATTGATCGTGGTGTTTGATTAGCATCTGTGTTCTTAGCTTGGTATGATCTCAAGTTATCGTTTCTTTCATGGTATCGGAGCTGGAGATTGTTGTTAACATCCGTCTAAGAATGCACCAGATTTGAATGTCTCAAAATATGATCGAGCTTACGATCAATTCTAGGGTTTGGCACCTTCCAAATCCAATTCCGCACTCCATTTTGCATAAAAATGCATGCTACAAAAAATTGCTAACAAATTTCATATAAATGAAAAAAATAAACCCTTACTTGCAAAGAAAAACTTACTAGATGTCTACATCATCTATCACTCTAATACCATGAAAGGAATGACTTAAATTATTCAATAAGAAAGATGTACATATAGGAGGAGGGAAGTGCGATTGCTACCTAAATCAATGGTGAAGAACTCCCACTAAGCGATCACCAGTAGTTAACTCCAAAAGACTACTAAGCTAACTCAACATAACCGAGAAGCTAACTCCACACAACTATTACACCTAAGCAAGGTGACCCAACAAGTGTAGGGCTAACACAAGTGTAAGAATTATCCTAATAAATAAATAAAAGGATAAAAATAATAACCTACACTAACATAATCTATGGGTGCATTATTTTATTATATATTATAATATATGTATTGCATTGAGTTCCATTATAATATATGATGTCTAGTTCTCTCCTAAATCTATGGGTTCATTCTTTTATCCATTGGATATAGCGTGTACCTTCCGGATGCATTCTTTTACCCTCTTGGTATTTTGGTTTTAGATGCGAGTCTTTTATCCTTTGGATGCGATCTCATGCCCTATGGGTGCATTCTTTTATCCATTGGATATAAGTGTGTACCTTCCGGATGCATTCTTTTACCCTTTGGGTATTTTGGTTTTGGATGCGGTCTTTTATCCACTAGATGCGGTATTGACTAGTTCTTTCCTTGATCTATGGTATTGATTAGATCCTTGATGTCTAGTTCTCTCATAAATCTATGGTTTTGACTAGTTCTTTGATGACTAGTTATTTCTTTGATTTATGGCTTGATCTACGACCTTGGTGGTTCTTAGATTGTTATTCCTTGCCAATTTAAGCAAGGCCCATTCTCAATGTATGCATTGAGTTCCATTATAATATATGATATTGCTTCTCATTTATTTGCAAAGGTTTTATGTAAAGTTATTCTAGCGAATTGCTTTCATCTTATAGATCATGGTGTTTGATTGGCATCCGTATTCTTGGCTTGATACAATCTGGTTTATATAAAGAATGCACCCATAGGGTACAAATCGTGTCCAATGGTTAAAAGACTACATCCAGATTTGACTGTCTCAAAACATGGTCAAGTTTGATTGATTCTAGGGTTTTGGCAACTTCCAAATCCATTCTGCACTCCATTTTTCATAAAAATGCATGATGCAAAAAATTGCTAACAAATTCCATATACATGAAAAAATAAACCCTTACTTGTAAAGAAAAACTTCTTGGATGTCTACATCATCTATCACTCGATACCATGAAAGGAATGATAAAAATTTGTTCCAAGCCACAATCTCGGATGATAATAGCACACCACATTAGATTTTTTTTTACAATATATGGTATTTTAGCTCTTAAGCTAACTCGACATAACCGAGAAGCTAACTCCACACAAATAGTACACCTAAGAAAGCTAACCCAACAAGTGTAGGGCTAACACAAGTGTAAGAATTATCCTAATAAATAAAAAAAAGGATAAATAATACCCTACACTAACACCCTCCCATAAGCATAGCTTAGGTGGGTGGAAAAGAAGGTGGGTCCCGTGCAACAAGGTCGATGAGGTACCCACGTACAACAACAAGGAAAAATAGACACTTGTAAGGTACCCAAAACCAAGAATAACAAAGTAGAGAGTAAAATCATTGCGAGATATCCTCGGAAGCTCGACTCCAAGTTGATAGTGCTCCTTTTTTGTTTGCTCGACTCTTTCGAGGATCTGAGCAACACATGAGTTCTACATCTTCACTAAGGCTTGAGAAACCCGAGATTTTAGTTGTGGACATGATCAACCTAACACACATTCGATGTTCTTTTGCATCCACCCATTGCACATTTTTGCAACAAGTCATATGCAAACATCTTCTTCATCCATCGTGTTGATTTGGGGTGGATATCTGATCACTCGTAGATGTGACATAGGCATTCATTGATAGGACTCTACAGGCGTGGATCCTCCACCATTGACCTCTTGCTCCACTTTTTATACCTTACGCATTGTGATGCTTCTTGTTTTGATTTTTTTCTTTAACATGTGTAGTGTATCTCTCTTGTTTGTTGAGAGATTTTGTATCATATTTTCGACACTTTTGGCATGTTGTGGTATCTCTTGTGGGGATCTATTCGGTGGAGCCCAGTGTTAGTTTTCGGTGTTCAAATAGTTGTTTTGACAACTCATATAGATTTATAGTGCCACTCCACCCATTCAGCAGTATGGGAGGGTGTGGTGTTGATCCTACTTCTTCAGGTTTCGTGTCTTTGCCTTGTTACCTTGGCTTTTCTTGGATTGTGACACTCTGGAGTTTGTGTCCTTGCCTTGTTACTTTGGTTATTGTTCTTAGATCGTGGCACACCTATTTGCAGCACTTGATCGAATTATGTTTGGTGTTTTTTTACACTTTCGACATCACTCCGTTGACAGTCTCCTTGTATGGAGCTATTACAGTGGAGCCAGTGTCGATTGTTTTTGAATTTTGTGATCAAGCGGTGGATTCAAACCACAGTGCACACCAAACTTCTTCAGCATTGTATGAGTTTTTTTTTATCCGAGCTTCTTGGGATGCCTTGGAGTGGGTCTTTACTCTCTTTACTTTATTGTTACTGGTTTTGGGTACCTTGTAGTGTCCCTTTTTTCCAGTTATTGTACATGAGTACCTCATCAAGCCTAGTTGTTGGGACTCATACTGTGGACATGCCACTTCTATTTTGGCCCCTAGCTTCACTTGAGGGGGGGTGTTAGAGTAGGTATTTATCTTAGCTCATGTTCACCTAGGTACTTTATTTACCTTTATTGTATTTATCCTCACCCACTTATGTGTGTGGATATTTCTTTTATCTTATTTAGATGTTAGGATATATTATCTAGTTGTTAGGTATAGTTCTTTCCTTGATCTATGGTATTGACTAGTTCTTTCCTTGATCTATGGTATTGACTAGATCCTTGATGTCTAGTTCTCTCCTAAATCTATGGTCTTGACTAGTTCTTTGATGACTAGTTATTTCCTTGATTTATGGCTTGAGTACGATCGGTTATAATTATAAAGTACCAAATATGGAGTAGTGTTTTAATCAATTGTGGATGCAATTTCGATTGAGCCGACGTCCCAAATTTTTAGGAGTTACAGTTTGTACCTATCATGGATTATGAGAATGATATGCTTTTCTCTGAAGTATGTGGACTTCAAGAGGATATTGTAAAATTTGTGGAAGAAAATAGATCACTCAAGAAGTGAAATTCTCTTCTACAATCACTCATTCATGATAAGGATACAATAATACACTCCTTGCAGAACAAACTTGCTAGCCTACAACATCACCATCATATTGTGGACAACCATATCCATGCTCCTAGTCCACTTGCAATTGTTACTCTTGTACCCACTGACATTGATCTGCCAGTCTTTGAGCCTGAACCTAATTTTGATGCTTCTAAATCTGGGTGAGGCTTGTTACCGCATGCTCTTCCACATCTGTGCATATTACAGTACCACATGTTGTGTATCCTACTTATGCTCAGTTGCATGGCTTTTTTAAGAAGAATACCACTGCATTTAGTTCTTGCATGCTCCGTTTTATGGGTCTCACTAGAGGAGTCATTGGCAGACATTCATAGGGTATTGTTTCCTCTATTCCACATGTTAAGTGGAATTCTCGTCATGACATTGGTTTTCGAGCAGATACTTCATTGAGATCACACATTGATAGAGCTCCTTTTTGTTTGCTCGACTCTTTCGAGGATCTGATTAATACATGAGTTCTACATCTTCACTCAGGCTTGAGAAACCTGAGATTTTAGTTGTTAGAAATGATCAACCTGACACACATTCTGATGTTCTTTTGCATGCACCCATTGTACATTTTGCACCAAGTCATATGCAGGCATCTTCTTCATCCATCCATGTTGATTTGGGGTGGATATCTGATCACTCGTGGAGGCGACATAGGCATTCGTTGAGAGGACTCTATAGGCATGGCTCCTCCACCATTCAACCTCTTGTTCCACTTTTTATACCTTCTGCATTGTGATGCTTCTTGTTTTAAGTATTTTTCTTTACGAGTGTAGTGTATCTCTCTTGTTTGTTGAGAGATTTTGTATCTGTATTTTCGACACTTTTGCATGTTGATCAGTCTCTCTTGTGGGGGAGCTATTCTGGTGGAGCCCAGTGTTAGTTTGTTAGTGTTCGAGTAGTTGTTTTGACAACTCATACAGATTTGTAGTGCCACTCCACCCATTCAGCAGTATGGGAGGGTGTGGTGTTGATCCTACTTCTTCGGGTTTCGTGTCTTTACCTTGTTGCCTTGGCTTTTCTTGGATCGTGACACTCTAGAGTTTGTGTCCTTACATTGTTCCTTTGGTTATTGTTCTTAGATCGTGGCACACCTATTTGTAGCACTTGATCGAATTATGTTTGGTTTTTTTTTGCACTTTCAACATCACTCCATTGACAGTCTCCTTGTATGGAGCTATTCTAGTGGAGCCCAGCGTCAGTTGTTTTTGAGTTTTATGATCGAGCAGTGGATTCAGACCACAGTGCACACCAAACTTCTTCAGCATTGTACGAGTTTTTTTATCCGAGCTTCTTAGGATGCCTTGGAGTGGGTATTTACTCTCTTTACTTTGTTGTTACTAGTTTTGGTACCTTGTGGTGTCCCTTTTTCCCAGTTATTGTACATGAGTACCTCATCAGGCCTAGTTTTCGGGACTCATACTGTGGACATGCCACTTCTATTTTAGCCCCTAGCTTCACTTGGGGGTGTTAGAGTAGGTATTTACCTTAGCTCATGTTCACCTAGGAACTTTATTTACCTTTATTGTATTTATCCTCACCCTCTTATGTGTGTGGATATTTCTTTTATATTATTTAGATATTAGGAGATATTATCTAGTTGTTAGGTATAGTTCTTTCCTTGATCTATGGTATTGATTAGATCCTTGATGTCTAGTTCTCTCCTAAATCTATGGTCTTGACTAGTTCTTTGATTACTAGTTATTTCCTTGATTTATGGCTTGATCTACGACCTTAGTGGTTCTTAGATTGTTATTCCTTGCCTATTAAAGCAAGGCCCATTCTCAATGTATTGCATTGAGTTCCATTATAATATATGATATTGTTTCTCATTTATTTGCAAAGGTTTTATGTAAAGTTATTCGCGAATTGCTTCCATCTTATAAATCTGTTGTTTGATTAGCATCTATGTTCTTGGCTTGGTACAATCTGGTTTATCATTCCTTTCATGGTATAAGTGATGTTAGTGTAGGTTATTATTTATCCTTTTATTTATTTATTAGGATATTTCTTACTCATGTGTTAGCCCTACACTTGTTGGGTTAGCTTGCTTATGTGTACTAGTTGTGTGGAGTTAGCTTACTAGTTGTGTTGAGTTAGCTTCTCAGTTAGGTGAAGTTAGCTTACTAGTATTTTGGAGTTAACTTAACTACCAGTATCAGTTAGTGTGACTTCTTCACCACTGATTTAGGTAGTAGTTGCACTTCCCTCCTCCTATATGTACATCTTTCTTATTGAATAATTCAAGTCATTCTATTGTAATGTATTGAGCATTATGGATTATGATGGATTTCCATATATGGTATTTTAGCTCTTTTGCTTTGCAAATCTAATGTGGTTTGTTATTATCATCTGAGATCATAGCTTGGAACAATATTCTTATCATTCCTTTCATGGTATCAGAGCGATAGATGATGTAGACATCCAGTAAGTTTTTCTTTGCAAGCAAGGGTTTATTTTTTTCATGTATATGGAATTTGTTAGCAATTTTTTGCAGCATGTATTTTTATGTAAAACAGAGGCTTCCATTGGATCTGGAAGGTAGGAAAACCCTAAGATCAACTGTAAACTCAGCCATTTTGGATGCATTCTTTTAACCACTAGACCTTGCAGATTTGTACCTTATAGGTGCATTCTTTTATCCATTGGATATAAGTGTGTACCTTCTAGATGCATTATTTTACCCTCCGGGTATTTAAGTTTTGGATGTAGTCTTTTATGCCTTTGGACGTAGATCATGCCCTATGGGTGCATTCTTTTATCCATTGGATATAAGCGTGTACCTTAGGATGCATTCTTTTACTCTCTGGGTATTTCGGTTTTGGATGTGTTGGTCGTCAAATAGGACTTTTTAGAGAGCAACAGGACGGGGGACGAAAAGTCCCTCCTCTTTAATGGGAGAGGTTCCCTTATTCGGAAAGCGAACTTATTTACAAATATACTGAGAACATTATTTTATGGTTAAACTTGGATATTACGAAAGTGCTTTTCACCAGATCATCATTACGCAAGGGACTGAGGAAAAAGAATAAGAAGATGAGCGAAGCAATGACAACATTCGAGAATTATAGATAGCAGAATAATTCTTCGTGTATCGAAGCTTCAAAAGATTTAAGACAAGATCATTTGAATGAGATTAAATTTAAAGACACAAAGTTCCATAAATAACCTTCTTGAATTTATTAGTCAAGGACACAAAGTTCCTTCTTGGTTGACAAGATCATTTGTATTTGCAAAAGCTGGACGGTGATGCAATCAGAGAGACTAAACGAGTTAGGAACAAAATGATCTTCACAATATTAAAGGAGAACACAGAGACAACAAGAATCAGATAGACAAAGAATGGAAAGCCCTTTTGTATTGATTTCTTTAAGATTTATTTACACTTTCAGCAAATATCCAAGTTCTTCCTCCGTAAAATGGCGTGGAAAGGCCATTATATAGATTACAAATCCGTTACTCCTCGTAACCGTTTCTTTTAACTAAAGAATAGTTAAGGACCGCCAATTGCAATGCCTTAACTAATTACAAGGAATACGAAAAGAAAGGGAAGAAGAGAAAAGAAAGGAGAAGGAGACAGGTGTCCAGTTCTGAGAAGGCCCCACTGTCTTCAGAAACCGCCGCTTGAGTTTTCTTCCATGTCTCAGCCACGTCTTTGCCACGAGGACACACGGACGTTTCATCTTGAAGATGTCAATGGATATCCTTGGCCCGATGTAAGAGCGTCTTGAAAGTTTCGTCCTTCGTAACTGCTTCTTGAAATTTGATCTTCGGATTGATAGCATCAGAGCCGCAACTTAAATTTATTTTTTGAAAAACAGCATATTCGGGTCGAGCGGGAAAAACTAAGTGTGAATGACACTTGGTACGCTTGGGACAGGTGAGACGCGAATGCGCGAAACACGCGGTTCTCGGGCGAAGCAGGGGAGAAGACGCACAAATGTATTGGGACAAATGGGACGAAAATGCGCGAAGGACGCGGTTCGGGTGTTTCGGCCGAAATTGGAACAGCGGGCCCGTTTGGACTTGGGACATTCGGGACAAAATGTTCAAGAAATCTGACTCGATCGGCTCAGTAGAAATAGGAAAGCTTCGCACTTTTTTAAATGGGGCAGTTGGGACAAAATTGCGCGAAGGACGCGATCCGGGCGAACCGGCCGGAAATGGAACAGAGCAATTTGGAACTCGGGACAGAATCGGGTGAATCGGCCGAAAATGGAACAGCGGGCCCGTTTGGACTTGGGACATTCGGGACGAAAAGTTCCGAAGTACGCGGTTCGGCCGGTTCAGGCGAAAATGGAACGACTCGCACTTTTTACTTGGGACATTCGGGACAGGAAAGTGCGAAGTACGCGGGAAGGATGATTAGTAGAAATGGAGCACGGTTTGCATTTTTGGCTTTGGGGCACTTGGGACAAAAACTTCCGACAGGCCCGAAAATGGGACAAATTCGGAGGTTTCGGCCGATCGGAGAACAGAAGACACTTTCGTACTTGGGACAGATGGGACAAAAAGTTCCGACAGGCCCGAAAATCACACAAAACGACCCAGAACACAGATTTTTTCGAATTCACGACTTAGGCACCTCAGAGAAAAACACTTAAGACTCGAAATTTTGAAATTTTACTCTTATCAGAGCGGGGAATTTTGAGTGGACAACGAGGATGCGATCTTTTATCCCTTTGGGCCTTGATTTATACCCTATGGGTGCATTCTTTTATCCATTAAATATAAGCATGTACCTTCTAGATGCATTCTTTTACCCTCTAGGTATTTTGGTTTTGGATGCAATCTTTTATCCACTGGACGTAGATATGTACCCTCTAGGTGCATTCTTTTATCCATTGGATATAAGCGTGTACCCTCTGGACGTAATGATTTACCCTTTGGACATTTTAGGTTTTGGGCGTAGGCTTTTATCCTTTGGTCGTAAGCATGTATCATGTGGATCCACTCTTTTACCCTTTGGACATTTGGGTGTCACGTGTACCTTTTAAAAAGATCAGCATTAAAATATTATTTTAATTGCAAAACCTTGTAGAGCTCATAACTTTTGATCTGTAGCTCGGATTAAGGTGATATTTTTTTGAAATTGTGTATTTTTTCAAGATTTACGCATTGGTGACATTTTTATACACATATTTCAAATGTAAAATTTTAGGTATTGCATTCTTGTATCTATGGGTGTGTACATTTATATCTCTCTTGTTTGTTGAGATATTTTGGATCTATATTTTTGACACTTTTTTTGGCATGTTGACAATCTCTCTTGTGGGGGAGCTATTCTGGTGGAGCCCAGTGTTAGTTTGTCAGTGTTTGAGTAGTTGATTTTGACAACTCATACAAATTTGTGGTGTCACTCTACCCATTCTGTAGTATGGGAGGGTGTGGTGTTGATCTTTGTTTCTTGGGTTTCATGTCCTTGCCTTGTTACCTTGGCTTTTTCTTGGATCGTGGCACTCCTATTTATTTGGATCTCGTGTCCTTGACTTGTTTCCTTGGTTTTCTTTGATCATGGCACACCTATTTGTAGCAGTTGATCAACTTATGTTTTGTGTTTGTTTTTCACTTTTTACATCACTCCATTGACAGTCTCCTTGCATGGAGCTATTATAGTGAAGCCTAGTGTCAGTTATTTTTGAGTTATATGATCAAGCAGTGGATTCAAACCATAGTGTGCACCACACTTCTTCAACATTGTACGAGTTTTGGAGTCGAGCTTCTGAGGATATCTTGCAGTAGGATTTTTCTCTCTACTTTGTTATTACTAGTTTTGGGTACCTTGCGGTGTCCATTTTCCCAATTGTTGTACATGGGTACCTCATCAGGCCTTGTTGTCGAGACCCACCTAAGTTATGCTTACGGGAGGGTATTAGTGTAGGTTATTATTTATCCTTTTATTTATTTATTAGGATAATTCTTACACTGTGTTAGCCCTACACTTGTTGGGTTAAAACTTAGGTGTACTAGTTGTGTGGAGTTAGCTTACTAGTTGTGTTGAGTTAGCTTCTCAGTTATGTGAAGTTAGCTTACTAGTCTTTTGGAGTTAACTTAACTACCAGTATCAGTTAGTGGAAGTTCTTCACCATTGATTTAGGTAGTAGTTGCACTTCCCTCCTCCTATATGTACATCTTTCTTATTGAATAATTCAAGTCATTCTATTGTAATGTATTGAGCATTATGGATTATGATGGATTTCCATATATGGTATTTTAGCTCTTCTACTTTGCAAATCTAATGTGGTGTGCTATTATCATCTAAGATCGTAGCTTGGAACAATATTTTTATCATTCCTTTCATATGTGGGGTCAAATACCTCCTCACCATCATGGATGACTTCGGGAACATCCATGATACCATATTTACCACCTCTTCAAGTGTCGATCTTTAATAATATTTCTCACTTATGGCCACCTCATCTCTACTGACCAATCGAGATATCCTCTAAGCGAGGCATATAAATAGTGGTTGGCCTAATCCCACCGACAACACACCATGAATCAAGGCTAAATCATGGGTGCAAAGTCTCAATCATCATTTTTTGTATTTCTCCTTCAACATTTTTAGCTTTGCAAGATGGTGCACATACATATCGACTTATTGTAAAAGGAAATTGAACCCCTATTTTGTGTTTTCTTTGTTGATATTTATAGAGACAGAGTAGTTGTATGACCAATTCCATCAAGACACATTTGTCACTAGGTAACCTTGGAAGCTTATAAGGAGCACCTAAAAATCCCCTACTCTGAGGTATGTGAAGGTTGGGAACTACAAGAAGATACATCCCCAAATTCCAACCACATTCTAGGCTTCATCTGTAACCAGACGACGGTTGTATAGGTTTTTGTCAAACGTACATATAATAAAATAGAAGAACGCGTCATTCACCCTTCTGAAATGTTTTAGTCCTTCCTTCATTGTTAATTGGGGTAAAATTCATATATTTGTACTTGGTTTCTTGAACCAATATTTTAGTCCTAGATAGTTCCTCATCCCCACTATGGCATACATGATGTAGGAAGTCATTTAGAAATTCCTTGTGGTCCTGAACTTCTAGCAATTGTGCTTACAAGGCATTGTTGGTGTACTCAACCCATCGTATGATGGTGGTATTATTACATATAGTGGAGATGTAATGGTACATCCACTCTTGAAAATCCCTAGAAGAAGGAAGGCCTTCCACTCCACTCAACAAGGTAATTAATTCATTAACTTCTTGTATGAAGTCGAATGGTGAATGGTATCGGGAACTGGTTATTATTAGCCTCGGATTTGTAATGTAAATCTTGTCCAGAATCTTGATGTAAGTATAAGAAGTATTGTTCCAATTATCTAGAGACATCTTGGGTGAGATTGTTGTGTAACCTTCAACATCAAGAAGTTTGAGCAGATCTTCAAGGTAGTCAATTATCGATCTAATTACTACCGCTCCATCACGATCCTTAACTATTTAAGATTCAAAATCATAATGCGTTATTATTATCTGTACAAATTTTGGGCATTGCATGGAATGTGGGAAAGTGGTTTCCAAGGCTATACCACTATCGTAGATTCTTTTAACCTAAATGGACTTGGATGGACCCTTGATTCTGTTCCAAAAATTGAAGAGGTCAATATGACCGAGATTGTTATCCTTTATGTTATCAAAGTCCAATGTGATGTTTGAAGGGGGATTCACCCCTTGGAAGTTTTATTTCACTACCTTTCCCTTTCCTTTTGATGAAGACTCTGTCATTTTCTTGAAGGGCCTCTAAAAAATCCCTCGGAAGCACACAGAAACCAACGGTAGAAGTCTCCCCTTGCAATGTAACTTCGACATCTGAAATGGTCTAGGTGGAACTCATACCTTGTTTTGAAGTCCCGACTTCCGAATTGGTCTTGGTGGAAGTAGGGTATTGTTTTATAGCTATCGACTTATGACTTAGTCTTGGCATAAGTAGGGTCTTTTTTGCATATGCCAACTTACGACTTAGTCTTGGCGGAAGTAGGGTCTTGTTTTGCGAGATACCGACTTACGACTTAGCAATTTTGAGGTCAAAGCCCATTCTTTTACCATTCCAAATGTTGAAAAACACTTAAGAAAATTTGAAACTTTTTTTACATCAAGCCATGATTAAAATAAGGAAAAAGAGAAAGGGCACACAAGGAAGCAATATAATAAAATAAAACCCTTGCTTTATGACATGCCAAAGACAAAACCTAATGTGAAGCCCCAAATACTTAAATAAATGTGCCTCATTGTAATGAAAAAAACCTCAAAACCACTAAAATGTAATTCCTTACCAATAACTCAAATGGGTATAGAAGAAATATCGAAAAATCTCAAGAAAGTATGCGGTCACGAATTCAAAGGGTCATTTCTGGTGGAACATAGAAAACGGCAGTGGAAATGACATGGAAATCTAATTATAAATAGATAATTACACATTTGTTACATGTAGGTGACACATACAAGTGGGAGGCATTAATGCTTTGACCGGATGGGAGTTGACCACAAAAATTCAAGTTGATCAAGTTTCGGGGATTGGGTTTCATTTTGTAATTTGCATGCAAATTACAAAAAAGAACCCAAAACACTGAAATACAATTATTTCTTTATTTACTGAGGATTGGGTTTCATTTTGCAATTTTCATGTAAATTACAAATTAAAACCTGAAACCTAAAATGCATTGAGTTGTCAGGTTTCAGGGATTGGGTTTCATTTTGCAATTTGTAAACTAAAACCTAAAACCGAAATGCATAGAGTTCTTTGTATTTAGGGTTTTAGGGTTGAGTAACAATTTGCATGCAAATTGAAAATTGTTTCCCCAAACCTAAAATTTAAAATGCAAAAAAAAATTCAATACTTAGGAATTTTTCGATATTTCAAAAATAATCTTTCAACAAAACTTTAAAAATTGATACTTTTAAGGAATTATTCATAAAAACATAAAGGCAAATTGGGCAAGGTGACTTGAAAAGTCAACATTTTGGCAACCTATATGGAATGCTTGTCTACTAAGTGAAATTCTAATAGCCTTAATTAATTCCATTGGGCACAGAGTCAACAAAATTATTAAACCAAATAGAAGCTGTAAGTCTTCAAAAAAACAAAACCAAAAACAAAAACAAGTAAAGAAAAGTGAGACAATGTGCAAAATCACTTAGAGGAAGGGAAATTAAGATACTATTTATACAAGTGAAGATACCTCAATAGAAAGCTTTGAGGTGCATCCCATTAAATGGGATGGGTAGTACCTCTTTATTGATTTTATATATATGAAATAAGTTTTCTTCCTTGCATTTGGTGATTACATATGGTTGTAGTCATTTTTATGTGCCCTTAGAACAATACTTCAATCCCATGCGCATCGGCCTATCACCCGGCGTGCAAGGCTGGGTGCTCACCAAGGCACACGTGGGCATCGAGCCCCTCCTTTATGTGAGCATTGTGAGAAGATACCATTGATAAAATATTATATGTAGAAAAGTAAATGATCATGCATTCATTCTGAAAGCATAGGATGAGTTATTACACCAACATACTCATTTAGATAACAAGAGAAACATCATACAGAGAGAAAATATGATTCATAACATAAAGAAAAGATACTAGGGTTAGCACCCATGAACAACATAATTAGAATAGAACCATATATTCATATTGATCATAGTTCCAGTAACCACATTACATCAAAAAGGGTCATAATAGACCAAATATACTAAGACAAAGATCTAACTCATGTATCAGAGCTTTCCTTATTACATAAATTTTGCAGACCCATCCCCTTAGCATGATAACATTCCTATGATCCTCTAATGAGAACCCCAGCTCCTAGATCCCTCTAGTGTATTTCAGAGCTTCACTTCTCACTTTCTCTTTGTCTTGGTCTAACCCACATCTCCTATTATCTTTCTATATCCATCCATCTCTAATGCTCTAAATCCTAGCCTTACTATTTATTTGTCGGCCTCTTCTCCACTTAGGTTTGTCTTCCTCGCTCTAGAGAATCTCTATAAATGGGTTTAGCACCCACCATCATGCCTTCCTCTAGGATCAGATCACTTTCCAAGTGTCCATGTGGTCCTCCAATGGAGCATGCTTCTTCTGATCTCGAGCTCTCCACTTTCTGCAATGATGCCTTTCAGAACCTTCCATGCGTGGAATATTCTTTCCTTGACCACCAAGCCTCCAGGATGGCACCTTATCCACTCAGCACACCTAGTCGAGTCACGTTTTTCCTCAAGTGCTTCTTGGAAAGCTGAATATGGCTAAGTCCTGAGATCCTTTGCTCTACCTTGCGCGTGTGCCATAATTTCTACTAAACCCTTCTTAAACCCTTGTCTACACACTTTTACCTTACACGCTCTTTCTCTTCACTTGGATATGCACACGCATACTCCCTTTGGCACTTAGCCAATATTTTGAGGCCCAATAATGGCCCACTTCAAAGGGCATCAAACTTCGTATGCCCTCTATACATCCCATTTAAGAACTAGATCTCCGTTTGCAAGGATCTATCATCTACCTTCTTATCAAAAGTCTTCTTTGTTTGAGCTTGATGAAGCTCAAGAGTCTTCATTGCTTGATTCCTTACTTCCTCTAGCTCCATTATCTCAGCCAATATTACCATCATAGGATCATTCTCTATTGTTTCTAGTTGTCATTCCAATTACATAGATGGTAACTCAAAGATAAAGGAAGTTTTGCTTCCCTCCCATATACTAACATAAATGGGGAATTTCTATTAGATCTTTTCGGGGTGATCCTGTCATCTCATAGGGCGGTTTGAGCTAGGTATGCCAAGTTCTCTAGTTATTTGACATACTTCTCTTGATGATTTTATCAAGTTTTTATTACTAGACTCAACCAATCCATTACCTTGAGAGTAATAGTTTGATGAAGTCTTTAGATATACATTTTGCTTTGCAACCCATTCATTTATCCAAGCACCTACAAATACCTTGGCATTTTGAAATGATGGTGAAGGGAAAACCGAACCTCATCATGATTCCTTCAAGGAACTCCAAAATGGAATTCTCGTTAGCTTCTTTTAATGTGACTATGTTTGTCCACATGGTGAAGTAATTTGCAACAATTAACACCCATTTATGACCAGCACTAGATGGAGGATTTATCATGCCAATGAAATCTAGGCCCCATTGCATGAAAGGATAGTCTATATGAATCGGATGGAGAGGAAGAGCAGCCAAATTCTACTTTCATGTGAATATTGTACATTCTTTACAGCTCCTTAGCCACTTATGGGTATCTTTAAAAATTCAAGCCAATAGTAATTGGTCCTCATGATTTCGGTTGCGGTTGTATTTTACGAGTGATGTCCTCCTAATAACCCATTATGAAATTCCTGAAGTAATTTGTTAACTTGGAAAAGGCGGATACATCTTAGGAAAACTCCATTTAACTTCTTTCGGAAGAGTACGCCATCAATAAGAACATAAGAAATTGATTCAATCTGAAGCTCCTTCTTTGGGATTTGTCAAGACTTAGAGGATACTCACCTAATTATAAGAAGTTCCTCATATGGAAAATATAATTCACAGGAGCATGAGTTTCATATGGGTGATGATTGTGTTATACATGGATGTATTATTCCTTTTCTTCTAAATATGAAGCAAGTTGTTGGCACAATCCTTTTCCTCTCACCAGTTTGGTGACTTTAATATGGGTATCATACTCCATTACTTTTGTAATCCATCTAGGTCTTTTTTCATTTATATCCTTGTTCAGGAGAAACTCCTTCACACTTGGATGTGAGACAATCAACTAGATTTTTTTGTTAGACAACATATGTCATAATTTCTTCAATGCCCTTATAACAAAAAAACCTGCTTTTCAACAAAGGAATACCTTAGTTCATAGTCCTTGAGAGCTTGACTAAAAAGGCAATAGGTTGCTCCCTCTAATTGTTATTTTATTGGGTCAGAATGCCAAAGATACTTTCCAGTCCATAAAAGGCATAGAGGATGAAGTCTTTTTGTAGTTAGGGTTTACCAATGTGGGAGCTTCAGTAATAACTTGCTTAATAGCTTTGAAGTTATTCCTTCCTTCCTTGGTATAGCTAAAAGGTATGTTTTTATTTAACATGGCAGTAGTGGCTTGGTATAAGTGGCGAATTAAGGTATAAACCTCCTTACAAAGTTGATGGTCCCTAGGAAACTTTGGATAACCTTCTTATGACTTGGAAGAGAGAGGGCCAAGATAACACATATTCTTTCTGGATCGATTGAAATTCCATTTGGTGAAACAATATGCCCCAGTAACTTGGCTTCATGAAAAATGAAAATGAATTTCTATAGGTTAAAGGAAACACTAAATTCCTTGCACCTGTAAAATTGTTTCCTTAGATGATCCATATATTCATGTGTGTGTTTGGAGTACACAAGTATATCATCCAGATACACAAGGATCATATCATTGATGAGTCCTTTGAAATCCATATCCATAGCTCTCTGGAAGGTTGCACCAATGTTTGACAACCTGAAAAACATCTTTTTATAGGTGAACATACACCACTTGATGGTGAAGGACATCTTGAATTGATTAGATTCTTTGAAGAGTATATGATTGTAACTAGAATATCCATCAAACAATGAAAACCTCTCTACTCCTACCATGATTTGTAGAATTATCTCCATGGATGGAAGAGGATAGTGGTCATTAAGAGAATCTCTTTTGAGGTCCCTAAAGTCTACACACAATCAGATTTCTCTGTATTTATTCCTTATTGGAAATAGGTTGGCCACCTAGGAGGAATGTTTTATCAAGAATATGATATTGGATTTAATGAGTTTGGAGGGTTCCTTTCTCATCAAAGGTTCAGCCTTGGGATTGACCGACCTCTCCTTCGCCTAAGCGGCTTAGCATTGGGTTTAAGTTCAATGGTGTGCTAGGCTAGGCCTAGATCAAATTCATTGAGATCCTTATAACTCCAAGTGAAGATATCATTGTATTCTTGACAAAGGCCAATGAAATATTTCCTTTCAACTTGGGTACATACCTTTCCAATCTTCAAGTATTTGTCTTTAAAAATCTTGACCTGTTCAAAATCATCTTCCTTGATGGTCATATTGTTTTCCTTTTGAACTAGTCATCTGAGTTGAAGATGGATTCAATACGTGACCAAACCTTTAGGTAACTTATTACTTTTCAACTAGATGATTTGGTCATCATAAATTTCCTACAACTTGGACTAATTTGTTGACTAGAACTCGACTTATTCTTGAAGAAAAAGGATGATTTGGTGATCATTGTCAAAAAATTGCCAATTAGTTGTATTATCTAGAACTATTGGCCTTGTAACTAGCTTGACCGAATCACTTTCTTCTTTCATAACATATACATGGACATCATATTGAGACCCCATATTTGTGATCCTATATGTATCTTAGTTTTGGTTCCTAGGAACCACATGGATACCAAAAGATTCAAAATATTTAAACAAGTCCCATACTCTATTTTTGTAGGACCTTAACAGATTATTCTTTGTTACACTTTGAGATTTGACAAGATGTACTACAAGTTTGTTGTCTCTAAAAATCGCCAATGCCTTGAATTCTCATTTTTGGGCGAGTTTAATACCTTGTACCAATGTTTCATATTCGGCCACATTATTAGTTTAGCTAAATTTAAGTCCGAAAGTGAGAAATATTTTTTACCTTGTGGAGAAATCATCATGACATTGAAGCCAACACCATTTCTACTTCTTGAGCCATCAAATAAGATTTTCCACAATCCTTCAGGTCATCTTGAGATTTGAAGAGATTGGGTATGGTAGATCCTTCTTTGTGAATATGGTAAGTTCCCAATCCGGTGCGCTTCAATGCCTAAACGTACGAGATGAAATTGGAGTTTGGCACTATTGGTTAGATATTTTGTCAAAGAAAAATATGAGGTTCAACCATAGCATGTGGGACAAATTCCCTCCTCAAATAAAGGGGAGGCACCTGTTTATTACTAATCTAATGCACGCCAAAGAATATTTACAATATCTACACTAATCTAACCATTCAAGGTTGGGATCTCATCCCGATATATGTTCTTGTTAGAAAGGAAGGCATGTAGAGAGAGAGAGAAGAAGAAGAAAGACAAGAGGAATTCCATATGAGTAAGAGGAGAATAAGAAGGAATGTGCTTTCACTTAAGCAAACACATCAAAAGATAATCACACGTGAATAAATAGTAATAACTAGCTACAGATCCAACGAACTAGATCTTATTATAAAGAACCATTTAGTGCATTGAACTTAAGAACAATACCTCAAATGAAAAGATAAATTCACAACACAAAGTTTGCAATAGATATCTTTAATGTTCTTTTGCTAATAAGAAATAAAACACTGACTTTTGTCTCTCATCGACTCCCAGGAGTGTCTAATTCATACAAAGAATCTCCAACCCTTTGAAAACAGTAATAGTTTTATATATATGAGGGTTGAGAAAGAGAAAAGAGGGAAAATAGAATAAGAAGATCGGATTTGATCTCATCATTAATGAAAATATCTATTTTTCCCCACAACACAATTTTCACCTCAACCACCATCAATCATGCATTAAAGCTCTAAAAATATCATGGGCACCCTATCAAGACCATTCCCCCATGCTACATTGCTTTGATAGAATGAAAGATCCCCATATTTCATCAATTTAGGTGGTTGATTTGTCTATAACTTCACATTAATGCCTAAGTTATTTTTTCACATTTTCTCCCACCAAATTCCATTAATCTCTTAAACAAATTATTCCAAATTGAAGGGATCGAGTAGACCAATTTTGCGTGATTTGGAGCTCGAAGTGAAAGGTATATACATTTAAATATTTGCATGTTGGGATGCACGAAACGTGCCACGTGTTAGCATTTGATTGGCTTGAGAGACGGATCTCATCTAAGTGTTATGTTCTTTATTTTTTCCATGTGTCTTTCTTTCATTGGCTCTTGGTATCGGGATTTGCTTCCTTTCTCTTTTTTACTTTCATCACCCTTTGTGAGTGGGTATGTTCCTTTAGAAATGCAAACCAATAAAAAATTACCACGCTCCTCACAAATGTCAGAATTCCTTTTACTTGAACTAATCAATGTGAAACATAGTCCAATAAGAGGGCTCCATGTTTATTTGCATTGTCATTCCTTTTGATGACCTCTTGTCCTTGCTGAAACATGAGCCAATGTGATCATTCTACGCACCTCTGCACTTTCATAAATTTGATTCGCCTCCCTTGACCATTGTGAAGCATTGACAAATGAGGAAGCTCCATGCCCCTTGGGTTGTCGATCCTTTTTTTAGATCTTGACTAACAACTTAAAGCACAAGCCTATGAACATGTATAAATTAGAAAATCTATAGAAATGAAGCTAGAACACTAAAGAAACCTCAAATCTTTACCAACTCAACTATGAACCATCAAGATAAGAGATAAACAAGAGATACTCCTATGCATGCATTATAACTTTGAAAAAATATCAAACTAACATGTATATACTACTCTCTACTCTTTGAATGCTACAAAACACGAACCTATGAAGATCTTAACAATCAAATTTGATTTTTTGATGCTTAAGGGTTTGAGAGTGAAGGCTCACCATTAATGGCTACAAGACCATATGGTTCCCCTCATTTACCCAAGCTTGAGTTTGGAATATGCAATGGAAGATAATAACTCAATAACAATGGAAGAAATGCTCAAATCCTAATTGCCTATAGTTTATGCTAGAGGAGGAGAAGTGTTCTTAGAAATAGGGAGGAGGAGGGTTCTATTTATAGGTTTCTAATTCCAAGAATGGAATGATTTTGGTGCATGTGGGACAAAAGGTAAGTCCAAAAATCACTTTTAGCAAGTCAAAGCAAGATTTGACTAGGTTTAGAGGCTAATTAATCTTTTAGGATTAATTAGGGGTCCCAAATAGGCTTAGGAAGCTTTTTGGGAGCATCTGGAGGAGGTTTTGATATATTTTGGATGCGTTGGAAGTGGGAGTTAGCTAATAAGAAGATTTATTAGTCAACTACAAGATAAGAGGTTTAATTAACATATAATGGTCAATTAAGAGGATTTGAAGGGAAAATGAGCCTAATTGACGAAGTGTCATCAATTTACAGGGAGTAGAATAGTTAGTGCAATATTAATAATAAGATTACTTCAATTAAATTATAGGTGTCTGCATTTGATCGTTGTTGGGGTGGCGTAAGCTATGCCACTTCAAAGATAGTAGACAAGGGTAAACAAGTAAAAAAATTTGATAAGGGTAGAAGAAAAATTAGTAAAGTGAAGGATTCCCCCTCGAGTGTCGATGGGATCATGAAATAATTCAATCGACAATCAAAAATAAGATAAAGAAATTGCCAAAGTGGGGGAATATTCCCCTGGTAATGGGAGATAGACGGCAAGATATCGAGTATCGATAAAGAGGAAAGAGATGTGGCAGCATTGTTGACTACAAGAGTTGCTTTTGTTAACGAGATCTTGTTAGAAATGTTGTAATAACGAGGTTCAAAGAGTGAGATACGTAATTTTCGACCTGCATTTGTGCTTGCTCATCTTCCACGTCACACTAAATAATTGATTTAATAGTGGAGCTTCCGCTTGAATGGCGAGACAACAAATATTTTAGATTTATATTTAAGAGTAGTGTGTGTAGATGTAGAGGAAGAATGGTGAATTTGATGGAGAGAGAAGAAAAATTAGTATGAGAATGGGGGATTGAGATAAAATCCATCCAGTGTCTTTTAAACAACTTTATTTTCATCATATTGTTAGTGATCTTCATCATCGGTCCTTATTAAAAATGTAAGCATATGGCGAAGTGTAGAATGACATGAAAAGCCATTGTATGAACAATTGTCCATTGTTCAATACCAACTCCATGCAACATACAAAATGTAATGTAATACGAGAAATTAAACAAGCCAACCTAATAGGGAAACAAGTACAAACACACATATTTAACCAACAACGTCTAGGGTAATTGCACAAATGTTTTGTTATCGAGTTGCAGTTCCCAAATGTTCATGTATAACGACAAGGGTTAAAGGCGGTGCCCCTAAGAAAATATGTATGCGAGGGGAAATATGGTGGATGTAGGGGTCAATGAAAAATTAATTGTGCACTATGAAATAGTACCAAGCACTAGTTCGGCTAAGAAGTACAGACATAGTAAGCAAACTAGCTTTATTAATGGGGTAGATTCAAATGACCCACGAGACGTTGTTACATAAAACAAGTGAAAAATGCATGCAAGATAGAGTTTGAATACAGCAGTGTGTTTGACATAAATTTCAGTTGCGTATCAAAGCATTTTACCAATTGGTGCAAAAGTCGAATTTTTACAATTTTTTGGAATTTTTTGAAAATATTGATTTTTTTAATTTTTTGTGATTTTTAAGTGCTTTTTTATTTTATTTTGATAAGGTAAACGCTTTTAATGGAGCTATGAACCGAGGGGTTCTTGGGTCCCCTCCCTTTTACAGTATGTATAAAATATCCGAAAACGACAGGGTGGTTAACAAAGTAGCCATAAAAACCTACCACCCTGATACAAAAAACTAGTATCTATAACGAAAACAGGGTGATAAGAAATGACATTGTGAAATTATCTCACCCTAGTCCAAAAAACCAAAAACTATATATAATAACTATATTGACAGGCCTTATTGCCATTAGCCAGATACATCAACAATCTCAGTCTTGGGGCATAAGATTTCCCCTTCCACAGGAGCAATTTGGCAAAGCTTGGAGCTACGCAGGCAGAGACAGGAGCTTTCTTTGGGAGACTGAAGGAGAAGAGTGTATACCAATACACCATGCTCTTGAAGATGAGTAACGCACGGGGGAATCAAACTATAGGCATGTCTAGCTCCTCCAAATCGAGCTGAGAGATGGAAGCACCTTCCATCACCTTGGATTTGCATTTCATATGTACTCCTACAACAAACCTCCACAAAACCTTGTTTCTCCTCTGCAATTCTTGAACCAACTCCCTATCCACCCCTTTTGAGCTCACATCTACCCCATCGAGCATGAAGCAGGAAGGCAAACATAACCCCCAAACTACCTCTTCCATCCCGACCAAGTGGCGGGGAAGAATGAAACAATGGTGATATTAAGCTGCCTCATCTTTGTCTTCACCAATAAATAATATGTGGGTTGCAAATAGAGAAGAGATTTCTAAATTGACCTGAGGGCATCCTGAGCTCGAAGATAATCAGTCCCAATGATGGCCTCAATGGCCCTGTGAACCTAGATGGAATCAAGCTGAAACACATTTTTCAACCGGGTCTGCATGACAGGCCCGTAGAACGCCATTTCTTGTGTTTCACCCCTCAAAAAAAGACTAGGAAATGGTCCAAATTCCATATTGGGAGAGCAAATTTTACAGAAGCTAGAGACAGATAGGTAGGATGAAGTGAAAGAGGGCAAAAAGAGCCATTAAATCGAATGTCGCATGAGTCATTGATATTTACCTTTCCACGTGAGAGAGTGCATCATTCTCCAAAATGGCGGCCAAACCCGGCCACTCACCGCAATCATTGGCTGAAAGGGAAAGGGAGCTTTGAGAAACACCAAAATTGGCAAGGAAATCCACTTGATTTCCTTCTCAGTAAATGTGATGAATTTCCCATGAAGCCAATTTGGAAAGCCAAAAAATTACATTGGATATGTAAAAGTCAAGTGTCCAGTTTGGGGCTCTGCCTTTTTTGATGGCTTGAGTAATGATCATTGAATCCCCTTCGATAAGGAGATGGGAGATGCCATTTTACACTGCTAGTTTGATGCCAAAAAGGAGAGCTTGTGCTTTGGCTTGATTACAAGTTCCATTAGGCAAGTGGAAGGAACCTACACACAACAACTAACTTTGAATAATTTGAAGAAAACACCTCATCCTCGAAAGATATCTTTGATAAATTTTTCAATTTTTGAAAATATTGGATTTTCGGTTCTTTAGTAATTTTGATTTTTTAGAAGAAGTTTGGAATAAGGGATGTTTCTTGAAAGCAAGAAAAATTCCCTAGGAAGAAGAAATGGGCGCGGGTAGTAAAAATATGCCCAATGAGAAGAAAAATGGGCCAAAAAAATCATTTATTAAAAATAATTATCACTACGGGAATAGAGGAAGTTAGAAGGATCGCGGCAGTCAAATCATGCATTTTGGCCATTACGGTGGGTGAGAATGCATCGCGGCAAGTCAAAATGACCATATATAACCCTCAGGGGTAAAATCATCGCGAGTAATTCATTTGTTATGGAGCTCTTGTCGTTTTACTATTCACTTTTACTCTGACCCTGAGGAGAGATGGCGTGACTTTAGAGGCATGCAAGGTAAGAAGACACGATCCATGAGTAAGTGTGGATGCGGGGTGATGAACCCTACGTGAGTACCTTATCCATCATTTAATTTTGAGCATTTAATGTCATTTATTAGGGTTTTAAGGGAGTCTTAAATGCATGTGTGTGCCTTAGGGGCATCTTTGGTGTGGTCGGGTGCTTACAAGTCTTTGGGGTGGTGTGTGTGCATATGTGCATATGTCAAAATTTCGTATGCGCGTAGTGCTTATGTCAAAAGGGGCATGCAACATCTAAGAAAGGTAGCACATATGCGTGTGGGTGCGCGCACAAAAAGGGCATGTATGTGTCGTGGGGGTGCGTATGTGTCAAGAAGAGGGGGATAATATGGTTGCACACACATGTTAGGATGTGGGAACATGCGTCAAAAGGTGGGCGCATGCGTTGTTGTGTGCGCATATGCCAACAAGGGCACGCATGTGTCACCAGGGGCACACATGCGTCGATGACGTGTTTTTGAACACTTAGAAGAAAAAGGGGAAGTTTTTTGGAGGAATGTAGAAGAACTTAGGAAATGTTAGAAGAATATAGCAATGAATAGGATAAGTGTTTAGATGATGTTAAATAGACTAACATCTAATAAGCGGGTCGTTTGATTTTGCAGAGACAACTACCTATGTTACAAGTGCAAGAGTGCCATGGCCGATTGGCCAACTTTGAGGTGACCCTCTCGTGATGCAAGAGGAAGTATTTGGACATTACTTTATACATGATAGGGCTTACCTACATGGCACAGATGCCACAGATCACCATAGATCACAACCTCATTATAGCCTTAGGCGAGAGATGGTACAGGAGAGCGGTGTTTGAGGATCTCAAGTTTGGTGAGATGACAGTCACCCTTGAGGACATTTGGAGGATTCTATAAGTCCATATCGTAGGGATCTTGATTAAGTATGATATTGATGTAGTGTATCTCACAAATAGTTTGGTGGAGATATTTAGCGTAGATGAGATACCTCGACGAGGTGTGACAGCACATCTACATCAGTGTTTCACGGATCCGATATTGTATCACATGTCGGTTTATCTTATGGCACTCGTTAGTCACATTCTACTTGCTAACAAGATGAGCACATCATTCCCTTTAGGCTTGATTACCATGATTCAAGGCCTTCTCAAAGAAGAGTGCTCTTTTGTTGGGGATAGTGTATACTGGTGCATCTATATTGGGATCTACATTTGATTACCTACTACCGCCAGAAGATGGTGGGTCCAGTGACACTTGTATAGATATGGGCACTGGGACCATAAGCTATTTCTCGCCCCTACAAGAGCGTTACGGGCTCAAGCTTTAGATGAGCCTTTAGTCTTTGGTTGGGCTCCCGTTGGCGATTATGTAATTGGTCATATGGGAGATATTTATTTTTATCATCGTGTTTTGGATGACATTCAGCTACAAATGTTTATTTAGAGGTTGTATAGACATTATCGGTGGCTAGAGGATGCGGTAAAGCTCATTCTTTGTATCGTTGATCATTTTATTATTGGCGACCATAGATATATTAGGGATTACTACGGGATTGGTGAGTACAATGAGTAGTTTGGGGAAGTTCGGGAAGTACCTAAGCTTTGAGATGTGGTATGAGCACCATGTCGGGAGACCTTTAATATTGGTCCTTTGATTAGGTCGTAGTAGGCTAGAGATAGTTTTGATCAAATGGTTTCGTTAGTGTGGACTCTGCTTTATAGCATATCGGAGATCTAGAACTACAAAGTGGCCTATGGTGCATGGTATGATATAGTTCTTTGTAGGTGGCTCACTATCCCACAAGCTACATGGGATGTAGGGAAGTACGGCCACCACAGAGCAGCCACCCCATAAACAGAGAGGATAGTAGAGGGGTTAGCGGGAAAGCGAGAGCGAGGATGAGAGTGATGATGATGATGGATCTGATGGAGATGGTGGAGATGGTGGGGGTGGAAAGGGCCATGGGTAGGCATAGGGACAAGACAGAGAGTTTCGAGACATGTTCTTGCCTAACCACATGTGCACACACAAATTTGGATGCCCACGGTGGGCTTATAGATTGGCTTAGATATTCCTTTATAGCAAATACTTCCACAAGCACATGTATGTACATCGACCTCCGTGGCAGATCCCATTTTATCCCTCCACCCAACCCATGAGGAGGTAAAGGAGATGGATGGGGGACTCCACCATAGATTCCCAAAGGTAGGGGATGGGAGCATATTCCACGGGATACGGGTGAGCTATCTACGAAGTGATAACAGCTACAACAGGTCATAGCACTCAGTGCATCTTACCTCGAGAGAGACATAGGATTATCATTAAGAGGGATCAAGCGAGTGTCGAATAGGGCGCAGCTCTAAGGTGAGAGATACCAATTAGTAGCATAGTTGTAGTAGGTTATGGCGGAGTGAGATCAGCTCCAGATAGAGATATCGGTTGTGTGCCGCATGGGCATATGTATAGCGGTGATAATGGAGCAACATCAGCTCGAGCCAAGCGATCTATAGTGCGGGGCGAGATAGCGAGGTTTTAGCAAAGGTGACATATTTTCGCATCAGACTTTTGGAGTAATTGTTACACCTAGGGTACACAGATTTTCTACTGACTACTAGACATGCTTACCTACTATAGATCATTGTATTACTGTTTGTTTTTGAGAGGGACAAAGAGTTTGGATATTAGTCATCATTTCATGAGTGTTTCTAGTTTACGGTCCCACAGAGAGGCGGTGACATCATCTAGATCGGTAGAGCAGCCAAAGGATCAACAAGGGCCACAAGTGATGGGGCCTCCACCACCACCTCGGAGGCCAGGTAGTCCCCATGAGGGATTGAGTCAAACATGACTCTTTATTCATGATGTATTTATAGATGTATGTTTTTGATGTATGCCTCGATATGAAGGCACATTTTTTATCGATGTATATGTATTATTTTTGTTATGCCTCGCTTTGAAGGCACATTTTTATTGATGCCCATGATGGCATACCATGTATCTAGATGATTATATACAGAGACACATTGTATATGGACATTGATATTTTGACAGACATATATATGATGATGATTATGATTATGGACTTTATTTATGATGTTTATGATTGTATCACATGTTCTTTGATTTATGCGATAGCTTTTAGATGATATCACATGTTTTGATGAGATGTTTCATGTTCTACTTATCACATTTTGTGTATGAGATAGTAGTAGATGATATCATGTTGTTTTGCATGTGATACTTATGATGATCCACATTTTTATTATGGTCTATGTATGAGATGGCGGTAGATGATATTGTTTTGTTTTGTGTGTGATAATTTATGATGGTCCAAGTTTTTATGATGATCCATGTTTTTATTATGTTCTTACCCCTCGTGGTGATATTATATGATGTTAGCTTAGCATACATGTTTTTTTTCATGTTCATGATGATGTAGCTTAGCTTTTATTGATATATGATGTATAGATGTGATGATAGATGATAGATGATATGATGACAACAAAATTTACAAAACACACAATTTAATCAAATATATTTAACACAACACAATTATACAAGTATGCAAGATAAAATGAACTCAATGCCTATGTACAACAGATTAAAGTAACACTTTAAACTAAGCAAATGAATCAACTTTAAAGCACACAACATGGAAAGATAATGCAATCAAAACTCTACAAACTGACAACTAAAAGTAAGCAAACCACTACTTTGTTTTTGTGAGACAGTTTTGAATCATTTTTCACTATTTTTGGTGTCATCTTAAGACAATTTTCAAGGCTAGTGTTCACATTATTTTTGGGATTTCCACAAGACAAATGTTATGTTGTTTTTGTAGCTTCGTCCCTAAAAGGGTTTTGTAACTGTTTAGAGTTTTTGGAAAAAAATTAATGTTTGTGTGTTCTCCAAAGTTATATATAGAAAACAAAGAAGCATGGATGCCCCAGTGATAGATGGGAATATACAAAGGCAGAATACCATGTGTTATGTGCAAGAAGGTGCAAATGTGAAGGTACCCCAGCGTTATATGGGAATATATAAAGGTGAATCTTTCACATATATATAATAGTAGAGTAGTCGGATAAAGGATAGGAAGGATAATTTCAACAACACTTATACAAATGTAGGAAACCTAACTCTTTTAAAGCAAGCATACTCTCTCCCTATATAAATCATGCTTGTGAATAACGAATCCTCTCAAGGCGTCAGAAACTAGTTTTCACCAGGGACTTGCCCAATGTGCCACAATTGCGTGGTTTTCATAGTTGGATGACATGTTTTCTCTTTAATTTTTCTATTTTTATAGTCATTTTTTTAATTTTCTCTTTTTTGAAGGAACTCCATACTCAAGCATAGAACCACTTGAGATGTATTGTGTTCATGGGTTCCTTGAGTTCCTCACCATCTGAATGAGTAAGTTTTTAGGCCCCTGAACCATATTTAGCAATTACCACATATGGTCCTAACCAATTAGGCTCAAACATGTCTTTCTTTTCTGGTCCTTGGTGGTGTTGAATTGATTTTCTTTTAATACTAGATCTCCTACCTCAAACTGGTGAGGTATCATCCATTTGTTGTATTCTCTTGACACTCGATTCTAGTATACCTTTAAATGATTGAGGGACTCATATGTTTATCATATAGTAGCTCTAACTTTGCTATTCGAGAAACTCTGTAATCCTCATCTTTGTCTAGATAGTCCTTGAGGGATATTCTTAGGGAGGAAGCTCAATCTCTAGTGGTAAAATGGCCTCAGTGTCCATAGACTAATGAATAGGGGGTAGCACCAGTAGGAGTGTGGATGGAGGTTCTATAGGCCTAGAGGGCGGGATGGATTTGCAAGTGCCAATTATGGCCTGTCTTACTTACCATTTTCTCCATGATGTGAACAAGGGTTTTATTAGTGGCCTCTTCTTGTCCATTACCTTGAGGGTAATAGGGGTAGACCACTTTAGGTGGATTTGAAAATGTTGACATAATGCTTTGACTATCTTGTTCTTAAAGGACTTACCATTTTCAACTACAATGGCGGATGAAATGCCATAACGGAAGATGAGGTGGTTCATGATGAATTTGAAAATTGTGCACCGGTGACATATGTGAGAGGCACAACCTCTACCCATTTTGTGAAGTACTCGGTGGTAGTTATTATGTGCATATGGCCATCTGAGGATGTGGGAGTGAGATTCCCTATGAGAGAAAACCCCACTTTGAAAATGGCCATGGAGTTGTGATTTGTCATCGAGTCTACATGTGGTGCATGAATTAGACTTCCATACTTCTGGCATAGTTCACATTTCTTGACATGATTACAACAATTTTCTTCCATTATGGGCCAATAGTAACCCATTCTCAATAGTTTTTTAGAAAGTACCATCTCATTTGTATGTGCTCTGCAAACTCATTCATGTGCTTCCTTTATCACTTAGACTAATTTAGCCATATCAAGACAGCACACCAAATTTCCATCGTAGCCTCTATGGTAAAGAGTGCCTCCTAGGAGGGTATAATGAGTTATTCGGTGAATGAGGGCTCTTTTCTTAGTACGGATAATTTCTAGAGGGAAGGTGTTGTATTTTAGGTAGGTGTAAATGGGATCATACTAGGGGAAAGAGGACCAACAACTTTGCATACTAGACATGATTTCGGCATGTCATACGGGGTTCTTGAAGATGTTCAATGAAGAATGGCATTTTCTTTGTCTAAGGCGGCATACAAAGCAAAGCCCCAATTATGGCCATAGCATCTATTGACTTATTTTGTGCCCATTGCATCTATTCAAAAGTTACTTGTACAAAGTACTCTTTTAAGGTCTCAACCATCTTTTCGTATGGGATGAGCTTGTCATCCTTGACCTTGTATTCATCATTGACTTGTTTGATGATTAGTTGTGAATCACCCATGACTTTGAGCTATCTTATATCCCATCAAATGGAAATTTTTAAACCAGCAATGAGTGCTTCATACTTAGCTATGTTATTTGTACATGAGAAACCTAGCAAAAAGCATGTGGAATGAAGTCTCTGTTGGGGTGATGAGCACCACACCAGCTCCTAAACCATGATAATTGAATGATCCATCAAAGTGCATTTTCCATACAATGGATTCCTTAATGTACATTATAGATGCGTCTGATAGATATAGACACAATGGTTTTTCCCTTGTAGGGGAGCTTTATCCAGTTGATCAACAAGTACTTTTCCTTTAAGCAACTTTTTGGTTAACAAACTCAATGTCAAATTTACTTAGGAGGATGATCCAATTAGCCATCCATCCATAAGCACAGGTTTTGATAAAAGGTATTTGAGAGGGTCAACTTTGGAAATCAACTTGGTTTTATTGTTAAGTAGATAGTGGCACGGCTTCTAGAAATAAAATACCATGGCTAAGCATGCTTTTTCGATCTGAGGATAGTTCATCTCATAGGTGATTAAGGTGCGGCTTAGGTAATACACAACTCTTTCTTTTTGGTTTAGGTCGTATTGGGCAAGCAGTGCACCAATAGCACATTGGGTAGTTGAGATATACAACAACAGAGGTTTTATGCAGGGTACGTCATGAGAATTGGGGGACTGGTTAGATATTGCTTAAGTAATTCAAAAGCCTTTTGGCACTCAAGACCCCAGTTGAAAGCAACATCTTTCTTCAGAATATGTGTAAAGGGATGGCACTTATTTGAGAGTTGTGATATAAATCAACGTATTTCCTAAATTTTACCTTGTAAACTTTGTAGTTGTTTAAGATTCTTTGGTGGTGGCATCTCGGTGATAGCTGCAACCTTTGCGGGATCTACCTCGATCCCTCTCCTTGAAATGATGAAACCCAAGAGTTTACCTGATTGTATGCCGAAGATGCACTTCTTAGGGTTCAAATGAACCTTGTAGTCTTTGAGGCATTGAAAGATACACCTTAGCACCTTTGGTTCTCTTCTCTGGTTTTGGACTTCCCAAAATATCGTCCACATAGTCCTCCATGATGTCATTCATCATGTCATGGAAGATGATGGTCATCGCTCTTTGATAAGTGGCTCTAGCATTTTTAAGGCCGAAAGGCATCACTTGATAGTAGAATGTGCCCAAGGGGTTATGAATGTAGTCTTGTGTTGATCCTCCTCTATTATTTTGATCTAGTTATAGCCTGAAAAGTCATCCATGAGGGACAACATTTCATAACCAGCATAGTGGAATTGATGATCATGTCAATATTAGGTAGAGGAAAATCATCCTTAGGACATGCTTTGTTGATATCTCTGAAGTCCATGCATATTCTAATACCAACCGGCTTCTTATGGACTAACACTATGTTGGATATCCACTCTGAGTAATCGATAGGTCTGATGAAACCTACCGCTATTAGTTTTCCAACTCTTCTTTAATGAGAAGCGTTACTCTTGGGTGCATCTTTCTCAACTTTTGTTTGATTAGTTTAGCATCTAGGTGCACAACAAGGTTGTGCATGACTAGTGTTGGGTCCAAACCTAGCATATCTATGTATGACCATGCAAATATGTCTGTGAATTCCTTCAATAGTGTCATAAATGTTTGTTACTCTTGTGCTTTGAGAGTGAAGCTCCCAACTTGACCATTTTTGGATCCTCTTATGATCCGATGTTAAATGTCGATAGTCTCCTCGACCAACATTTTTAATGTATCTTCCATGTATGTAGGATCAAGAGGGGAGAGTAAGATCCACTTCTACAGGTGGCTCAAAGATATTTTTATCTTCACGTGTGTCAAATATCCTATCCATTGATTTTTTTGTTTGTTCGTCCACAAGCACCTCAAAGAGGTTTTCACTATGGGACTTGGAATTATTTTTGCGAGGCCTTTCTATAGTATTTTTTTCCCTTATTATTTTTACTCAAGCGACCACACAATTCTGCCTCTTCCCCAAAGTACGCACATGCATCCAATTTGATGGAGAAACCTTTCTTATGCTCACTGATAGGAATAGGAATAGCATCTCGAATTCCCATGAACTCCACAATTACCTCATTGTTTTCAAATAAATCGACTGGTACATGAAGTTGTTGGTCCCAATCAATGAGGTTTAGATATATGATGGTAATATGGGAGTTGACGTGTGGATTGTACTATGAAAGGGTAAAGATGACATAGATTAAGAATGGGTTGGTAGAGGCAAGGTCCTGTACATGCTACAATAGGAATCTTTTTCGATTTCTGAATGAGGTGAATCATCCTCACGTTCCGAAGAAGTGTCATCTATTTCTGAGGGTGGAGCCTTATGAGGCTTAATTCCTAGGGCATTTTTATTCTCTTTTCGAGGGAGGATTAGAAGAGGCTCTAGTTTGCCTTTTCTAGTTGTGTCACATCCAAATCCCTGATAGCCCATGATGTGCATCATTCTATGTGCTTTGGTGTATTGTGGAGCTTGGTTACATGAAGCTTTTATTCCTTCAAGTATCCAACTTATATGTATATCTATCATATTCTTGTCTGATAATAGACCGTGGGGGACAAAATTCTCAAATGGACTAGAATAACTAGCCCAAGAACTTATGAACTGGAAATCAAGCCTTCCACGTGTTTTACGTGACAATGAGAGATCGAGACCAAAAGGACTTTTGAAGATTTAAATATTCTATTGGGCCATATGATCCTACTTTCATCTCCCATGAGGCAAAGGGATTTAGTGATGAAGAAGGGTCTTTATTACCAGACTATAATGTATCGGGTCAACTCAACTTTCAAGATTTCGTTTGTAATGTTATATCAATGTTCGCATAAGGAAATTCATATGCTACTCGAGATAAACTTATGTAGTGTCCTACAATGCGCGAATGGTTCAGGATCTCCGAAAATGGTGACCATCTTCCCTACATGATATAACTTAATACTTTGATGGAACATGGAGGCTACAACCTGCATGGCATGGATCCATGGGCAGCCTAGGAGCATGTTGTAAGGAAGATCTAGGTCTATGACATGGAACTTTGTGTCGTGGTTTTTCGGCCCCACCTCCATAGGAAATATAATGGTACTAGTTTATTCCCTCTCAAAGCATTATCATATGTTGTGATCGTGATTACATGAGAATCCAGATCTCCTTCAGTGTGACCTAGTTATCTGACTAGCTTTAAGGTGTAGATGTTCAAACCTGATCCATTATCCATAAGCACTCTTTTGATCTTGCGACAAGTAACGACTACCTCTATATACAGGGGTAAGTTATGTTTAGGGTTGTTGAGTGGGATTTCACTCGGTTGAAGGAAATGCAATCATCATAAATAAAGTTTGTGACCATTGCTTGGAGTGTGAAGGCTCAATATCAGTTGACACTCCTGGCCCTTGAAGGGTTTTATAGAGAATGTATTTATGGATGTTTGATATTTTGAGGAGATCCAAGATTGAAATATTGGTTGTGGTCTTCTCAAGTTGATCTATTAGATCATATTGGCCTTCTCGAGGAGTAGGTAAAGGAGGTTATGGGATTACTAGATGAGTGTGTCATGTGTTGCCACAGTGCAATCATTGCTAATGATCCTAATGGTATTTACCTACTCATCTGATGAGTGAATACAACCTATGAGTGAATCGAATGGGTTATCCGTTGGCGTATATACATAGTTTGTGGCTCTATAGTCATTAGAAGATTGGTCCTGATCCAAATTTTTCCCCCTTGTCTATTGTGATTAGGAAAAGGTTGTTTGAAGATCCTCATTTTTTCATTAGGTCCATGCCCTGATTCAAGTGAGTCCACTTCAATCTTTCCATCATCAATGAGATCTTGTATGAAGTGTCTCAGTTTTAAACATTTATCGGTCTTGTGTCCCTTGATGTGATGAAATTCACAATACTCGTGATCTTTGTACCATCCTAGTTTAGGCATGTCATCTACATAGGGCACCGTGGTTGGATATTGAACCATGTTTAGTGTCTCTAGTTATCTCAAAATCATGGACAGTGAGTCCGTAAGGGGAGTGAACACACGTCATTTTGTATTTTTAGTAGGTCCTTTTGTAAGTTTTAAGATTGGACAGCTTCGTATTTTTTGGACTCATTTGGATTTAGTGATACCATCCCCCATGAACATTCTTGTTCTTGTTAAAGAACTTAGGTTTTTCTATAGGTTTGGACTTGTGTCTATATTTTGCGAAGGGATTTATTGTTCCCTTCGCTATCAAAGCCTTGTCAATTTGGATTCCTTTATCAATAACTTCTTCGAATTTTGTAATACAGTGTATTTTTAAGTGGAATGTGATGTCCATATTCAAGTTGGGCATGAATATACTGACTAATTTTCTGGAATTATACAAAGGAAGTGGCTAGCTAGCCCTCACCATCATTGTAAGAAACTGGTAAAAGTTTCATTTGGTCTTTGTTTAGCATTACATAGGTCTAACATGGTTACATCATTCTCCATGTTGAACGATAAGTGATGACAAAAATTCTACTACACGGCCATGTGACTATAGTCCCTTTGGTAAATATAGGAACCATGCCAATGCTTTTCCTCCTAAACTACAAGGAAACAAACGTATGAGGTAGTTGTTTTAAAAGCTACCTCTTGGAAAGCCATGTAAAAGTCTTTGATGTGATCACGAGGATCACCCTTGCCTTTATATTTATCAAATTTTAAGACAAAAATTTTTTGGAAATGGTATTAGCAACATGTCTCTTTTGAAAGGATAAGGACATAGCTCCTCATATTGATATTTCTTGTTATGGCCTATGTTACTTTCTTGAAGAGTTGTAAGCATGGTTTTCATTGATTGTAACTCTTGCATAAAGAGTTGTTCTTTCGTAGGAGAAGATGGTCTAAGCATTGATTTTCTTGAAGGCTTCATCTTCTGGAGGTTTAGTATAAAGTTCACTAACCTTAGTCTTGGGTTTTTCTTGATGTGTACCCTTTCCTATGTTCTTACTTATAGAAGAAGCTAAGTTCGCTAGTTGTTGACTAAGGGTTTGTATTTGGATTTGTATAGTGACTTCTTCATTTTGAGGGTCCTCTTCTTTGTCATTTTGGTGAGGAGGTAACTCCTCATGTTCATGTTCTACCCTAACTCGGTGACGCATCTTAAGGGGTGGTGGTCGAGAACCACCTCTTTGTCTTGATGTTTCACCTTCCATGTGGGTACCAGAGGTAGAAGCATGTCTTCCTTCAATGTTATCATCCATGGGAGGTCTTTGTGTTTCTTCTTCCTTTCTATTAGTATCTTGGCTAGGGGCTTCTCATTCTTGTGGCACTGTGGCACCTAACTCGATAACTCCTACTAAGTACACCGGTCTCTATTTCGGAATAGGAAGTCATCTAATTGAGAGACATCAATGTTGTCAATATATTTAAATGAATCACTCTTGTCTCCACTATGATCAACTAACTCATCTATTTCCTTTACTTTGGAGAAGAGAGGACCTAAATTATGTCCTAGAAAAGGGTTTAGCTCACGCCTCTTAGATTCCATTTTCGTGATATGGACTTGTTGTAAGTTTTGTTTACACAAGGTTTTGTCTAATGTACTTAAGGTATAACAAACCTAGGTGTATTGTGTAACAATTTTGCTCTATGGTTTCAAAGTATGTCAATAAATGGACCAAAAGAATAAGGAATCAATCAAGTTGTATGAAACAATCATGTAATTTTCCAGTAAACCAATCAATCAATCAAGAAACTACACCCTATGCTAGTGTTTTCAAAGATAGTTCGACGTTATATGATTAACACAATGTAATACTTAAGTCAAGTTTGAAATGAACAAGGCGTAAATTATTAACAATGAATGGATGTGATCTCCAATCGAAGGATATTTATGACATTTTTTAGAGACAAACAAGACCCAAATCCTAAAACAAGTGGAGGTTATGTATGTGAGCCACGTAACAATACTACTAAGATACGTTACCCAAGCTTTGCGATAAAGCAAGGTATTAGTATCACACTAGTATCAAGATGTGATAAACAAACAAAGTAAGCAAAACTCTTTCAAAATCAAGGTAATGTTTGAAATAAAACCATGTTAAAAGTATGCTAAGGATTTTCTAAGATGTGGGCAGCGTAATGTCACAATATGGACACTTAGATTACGTTTACTAGAAACGAGATATAAGTATCATAATTGTGCCGAGGTGATGTGAACAACATAACACTTCTAAGGAGGATCAAATGATGATTCAAGCCTAACTATGATGATAATGTGTCTCAATATGGATTTGAGACAAGGGGCCTACTAGAATATGAGGACGTACCATTCACACTTTCAACTCTTGCATTATGGCATTGCAACCTAGTCATGCAAGTAGACAAAAGTGGTGGGACAAATTATTCCCAGTGGTATCCGCGTGTGTTGTTCTCTCTTGTCCCAAAATGGACAACAAGATAGAAAAGGTGTAGATCAAGTGAGGATGAAACAAACTAAGCGTAACTTTGGAAAGTTTCACCTTGTCTTAAGACAAGTGGAAAACTAAGACAAAGTAACACGTCGTAGGTCCCATGATGAATAACACTTAGCTTCAACTTAAGTGGACTCTTACCTTGTTCAAATAACAAGGTTTTGACTCCAGAAAGTTATCACTTCATGATATCTCTATAAAACATGATGGCTTGATATGGTAAAGTGGGCTCTAAGATGATATGGCTTCCTATTAGTTCTCAACTAGGTGTCACAAACTACCTCTGCATGAGCTCGATTTTCCAAGAAAGTCACATTGACTAGTCTTGGAGTATCTCAGCTTTAATTTACCCCTTTGACACAATGAGCATAAAAATGTGTTCAATTGTGTTTTCATTGGGGTTACAATGGAGATATTTTTGACTCTAACTCACAAAATGTATAACTAGTCAAGTGGGTAAGTGGAGTACTTCCTGTTTCATCCACAAGGTTCCCTCTTGCGTGGACTACTTTGGGGTTCCTAGGACCACCCCCTTTGTTGTAGCTTAAGGCTTATGCCAAGGGGTTATGTCCTAGTTTAAAGTGGATGGGTGTACCCTTTTTGAAACCTGCAAATCAAGTGTGTTGAATATGGTGTGTTTTTTATCTTTTAAACTTAATGTGGTTTTGTCACACACCATTTGGAAACCTACAAGAAATGAGTTAGCCTTCATTTAGATTTTGATTCTTTTACAAGCAATATTTGGTCCTACACATCAAGATTAGTAATTCTCCAAATGATCATACATCATAGAAAGAGGATAACACGTTGCTTTTGATTTCCAAGATCATCCTAAGATGCAAGGAAAGAGCATACACAACGTGAAACCCTACTAGATTTTACAGAAATGGAAAATTTCTAACTTAAATGCACAAGTAAAGCTCCTTTTAACCCAACTTTGAAGTTAATTCCTTTAGAAAACTTAGTGAAGTGTTTTGAAAGCATAGAAAATTTATTTGAACCGTTTTTATTCCCAAGATCACCTAGAAGGTGCGAGGGAAGAGCATATGCATTTCAAAACCTTACAAATAACAATGTAACATTCATCAACTCAACTAAGTAAATTTAGCACAAAACTACAATATCATCAAAGTAACATGCAAAACCACTTATTAGTATAAAAAAAATTTAAAAAGTGCTATAAACTCAAAATAATTAACCCCTGCAAGTGTTAGAACAAAGCTTGATTTTAAACAACCATGCCTTCGTGCCCTTTATGACATATGCACTCTCCTAGCAACATGTGCGCACCTAAAATTACAAGTGCATGGCTCTATGGAAAACACGGGGAGAAATTACACTGCGTGGGCCGAATGACACCCACGCATTCTTTTAAGCATGTGCGTGCCTCTAGAAAACATATGTGCGTGCAAGGTAAAAAGGTGAGTTGACACGAGTTTAATAAACACCAGCGTGTCTCGAGAGACAAATGCATTTGCATGTAAGTATGTGCACATTGTTCATGACATATGTGCATCTCTGGTTTAAATCTTGACAGGATCAAAATGTAAGGTAATGGGGTTGCGGCGGTGAAATATGTGTGTGTGCCTAGTGACATGTGTGCTTGCTATGCAACAAGTGTGTGTGCTTTTTGACGTGTGCGCACCCCTCTAAAACACCTACGTATGGGCCTAAAAAACCATAAAAAATCATGAGAAATAGAAATCTAAAACTGTAAACATGTTAGATTCTTCCGTTTTAATTCAACTTCTAACATAAACCCAACAAATTTGCATAAAAAGGAAGATTTACTACTTTTAATATTATCAAAAGCTTGAGACTAAACTAGTTAACCCCAAAATGCATGAAAATGGGAAGTAAAAAGCTTGAAAAACAACTTCTAGAGACCATGGTAAGGTCCCACAAAGCATGCCAAATGTGAACATGTATAAATTAAAAATTTATATAAATGAGGCTAGAACACCAAAGAAACCTCAAAGCTTTACCAACTCAACTATGAACCATCAAGATAAGAGATTAAAAAGAGCTACTTGTATGCATGCATTATAACTTTTACAAAACATCAAAATAACATGTATATACTACTCTCTACTCTTTGAATGCTACAAAATATGAACCGATGAAGATCCTAGCAATCAAATTTAATTGTTTGATGCTCAAGGGTTTGAGAGTGAAGGCTCACCATTAATGGCTACAATTACATATGGCTCCCTCATTTACCCAAGCTTGAGTTTGGAATATATAATAGCTCAATAATAATGAAGAAATGCTCAAATCCTAATTGCCTATAGTTTATGCTAGAGGAGAAGAAGTGTTCTTAGAAATAGGGAGGAGGAGGGTTCTATTTATAGGTTTCCAATTCCAAGAATGGAATGATTTTGGTGCATGTGGGACAAAAGGTAAGTCCAAAAAGAACTTTTAGCAAGTCAAAGAAAGATTTGACTAGGTTTAGAGGCTAATTAATCTTTTAGGATTAATTAGGGGTCCCAAGTAGGCTTAGGAAGCTTTCTAGGAGCATTTGGAGGAGATTATGATAGATTTTGGATGCGTTGGAAGTGGGAGTTAGCTAATAAGAAGATTTATTAGTCAACTACAAGATAAGAAGTTTAATCAACGTATAATGGTCAATTAAGAGGATTTGAAGGAAAAATGGGCCTAATTGACGAAGTTTCATCGATTTATAGGGAGTAGAATAGTTAGTGTAATATTAATAATAAGATTGCTTTGATCAAATTATAGGTGTCTACAAAACCAATAGGAAAGCTCCACACTCTTCACAGTGTTAGTGTGTCAAATTCTCCTTTAACCTTCACAATGTCAGACTACGAAAGGTTAGCTAATGAAAAGGTTCCACATGAGTTTGGGTTTTCGGTTGTCGGGCTTTTGATGGATTCACGTCATGAGACTTTAACTCACTCGAGACTTAGAAACTTTTGGCTTCAAAAATGTTTCCACATAGCCCCTGTTGATCTCACGACTTTCCATGGACCCGAATCCTTTATGAAACTAGTTTATTCCATGAACTTGAGGTCCGTGGAATGCATCTCGCTTGAGGAAATGCGGAATGGTGACATGTGTCCCCTCCTTGGAGCGTTGATCCCCAACCATAATGTCATCATTGTGCTCATCACGCGCTCTATTTACCTAAGTAGAGACCGAAAGCCTATCCAACACAATTAATTTCATGGTCTTGAGGTCCACGAATGATTGGGTGTGAGTTAAGCTTAGTCTCCCGGGTTTCAAAATTTTTGGAAGATTCACCAAGTGTAGTGTGGATTTCTAGTATTTCGTGGATTTATCAAAAACTCACCCAAGTCTTGAATTGACACTCCTTTTTCTTTTGTCTTATGGCTTTGTGCACTTGGAAGACTACATCCTTTGTTTCTACGAGAATATTGTGTGCAATGGTCTCACATGACATTGTGCTTCCAAGCTGTGAAGGTCTATTTGCATTAAAATTTCACCCAAGTCTTGGACTGACACTCCTTTGTTCCACGGGTTAGGAGAACCCGTAGAACACTAAGTTCCTACACTATGTGGTAAACTAAATTAGTGTCCCGCAGCTTTTGTAGAGAAACATGGCTTAGTCCATTTACTGAGTTATCCAAATTGATTCGAGAGCAAATTTGGAATAACAATGGCCTTGAAAGCTAAATCAAAAATCGCATAAGGCATTTTAAAAACAATTCATGGGTGAAGAATGCATCATAAATAGGTTCTTCATGAAAAAAATTATTGGTTATCTCGTTTTATCGATAAACACAAAAATGGGATAACATGATTAGCTCCAATGGGGCTTTCTTTAATACTTTAAAGAAAGAGGAATCCCATATCTCTAAAGTATCAATCCATTGGGCTACGGAGTCGAGTCTAACCTTGAAGAAATTGATCTTTTCCTTTGAAAATTTTCCTCCTAAATTTGTTATGAACTTAGCACCGAACTGGGCGTCCCTTTGATGACCGCTAAAGCCGGAAATTGATCTGTGGAGCTCTAAATAAAGCTCAGAAACTACTCTAAATATCTAATTTCACCATGAAAAGAATTTTTCACAATAACACAATCCCGCCAAAACTATATGCAAACATGTAAAATCATACATGTCCTAATTAGAAACAAGTGGAGTATGCACAAGATCTTTTTTACTCAAAACAAACCTACCTACTCTACTTTAACTAGAGGTAAAGGAAACTCAAATGAATCCTACAATAGGTAGGGAGAAATAGTTACCTTTCCTCACAAACTTAGACTTTGTAATTGATTTTGTAGTGAAAATGGTCTTTAGTAAGGGGTAAAAACTATTCTAAAGTTGGTTCTCCACCCTTCTTACCAAAGTATCAACAAAAATAAAATAAATACCTCTTTTAGTTGTTCTGTATTTGGATTTGAGAGCTATTGCAGTTGATCTTTGGCACATTATAGCTCATCCTCATGCCCTGAAATAAGCATGATTAGTTGCAACTCCTCAGGTGGCTCTAAACTAACTAGATATCTTATTGGGCAAGGTCTCATCCTCGTGATTTTACCATCTCTTTTAAGTTCATCCCCATGAATGGGGAATCTTGTAGACTTCCCTTTCCATGATTAAAGTTGTTTATAATATGATGATCCGATCGTTGTACAACTCGCTTCCACCAATAACTCTGCAAAATACATTACCTTCTCTATGATGACTTCTAATTTTACAATTGATTCATCATGGCTCTCTTCTTCCTCGAGCATAAATTCTAAAAGATAAAACTCCTTTTCATTCTCCTCATGCAAACTGATTTGGGTAGCAGACTCTTCTTTGACATTTCCTCCATGGCTGATTTGTGGGAGTTTTTATAGCAAGAGGCTCTTTGTATTAGAAGATAGATGGTGAAAATGCACAAGTAGTGAGTTCAATGGGTTCTTCTTCACCAATGCAATCTTCCAAGTCTGATAAGAAATTATCCTCTTCACGATCAAACTTTGTGGGACACTCCCTTAGATCTCAACTTCCCCTGTGCTCCTTTGTTGAAGTTTATACCGCTCTTCGATTTTACAACCTCGGATGCATCATAAACCTTTGTGAATATGGTTCCAACATGCACACTACACTAAGAATATAGATATTGTTGATCATCTTCTTCTCATGTTTGATCTTCTACAAAATCAGCCCCAACCTTTGTTGAAGGCTTAACCTAAGTGATGACATCTGATTGGTTTCAAAATTTGAAGCCCATTTCTTTAAAATTTTGGTAAGCTCTTCTCTGTTGGGTTCTTCAATTTTCCACCCTCCTTGACTTGTTTTCTGGTTTGTTTCTTCCCAAACTGGGTTTGGGAATGCAAGAGGAGGGGTGGAATGGGTTTCAACATGAGTTTGCAAAGCTTTCACTCGGTAGAAAGGTGTGACTCCTTCTTATAGAGGAGGTTGGGGTTCGAGAAGAGATGATGGAAGAGAAATGAAAGTGAGATGGAAGGTAAGAGGATGGGGAAGTGGAATCCTCAATAGGATCAGTCAGAAAGTTAGAAACATGAAAACCAAGTTGAGACGGTGTAGGTTAGAGAGGAGGAATGGTAGAGAAGAATGATGGTAGTGTAGGATTTCCCATAGACGGGGTTACCTAACACTAGATTCATAAGCCTCCATTAACTCAATCCAATTTGTAATTTAGGGGAGCATCTCAACCATAAAGTCTAGCTTTTATTGAGGACTCGAACCAACTTGGTTATCTCGTTTTATCGATAAACACACAAAAATGGGATAATAGCTCCACGGTCATCGAGAAAGATATTCGGGATCTCCTCAACAAAAGTAGTGGATTCATGGTCTTTAATGTCATCCTCTTGGTTATGAAAGGTGTAGTTCATGTTGATGGCATTTGGGGTATAAGGTTTGACATGGTCTTTACAAATTGGTTCAGCTCTTATGGTTACCTTAGTTTCGTACCTGGTCCTAAGGAGCATGTGTGACTAGTCAGCAAAAAAATACCCACCCGTTTTGGTTGTGAAATCCCTAAAAAGGTATGTAACAAAGAATAAGGGGATATCAACAGATATATCTTGGGTGATTGAATGGTTTGGACATGCATGAATGGTAAGATTTAAGTCCTTTATTAACTCGATAGTCTAGCAATGATGCATTCATCTAATTTAACAACTCCTCTGGACACTAGCATGTATTTAATACCCAATACATCAATGATTTTCTTAGGAATCATAGAGCTACTAGCACGAGAATAGATCATACAGTTGTGTACAAGATTCTTACTGATGATTAGAGAGATGTAGAAAGGGCATGGCTTGTTGATTATAGCGAGTTCTTCTCCAAATTGGTGAGACAAGATAGTAGAAGTAGATGACATGTATTTCATTGTTTTACAGTGCACCAAATCTTTTTAAATCTTCTAGCAATAGGTTCCTTTGTGAAGGAATATAAATTGCCTCTAACATGGTCACATTAAAGTTCATCTTCTTCATTTGTTCTACTATGTTGAAAGGAATACCAACTACCTTCGATTGAGGATTTTCCATTGCTATATCCTCCTTTCGAGGTTGGGCACTGGCATTGACGTGTTAGGCTAATTGTACTTTTTGCATCTTTATTAGCATGGTCTCCAGAGGGTCTACTTTTTGTATCTTGTTCACATTTGCTTGCAGATGAGGCTGGGAAGTAGCCATTTGATCAACTTTGGATGGTTCACTTTCCATTGCTCTCTTCTTCAATCTCATATTAGATGTCATTATTGTTGAATGGTGATCGATTCCTCTGGCACATTAATACCACAAAAATCTTATTCTTACCAGTTTATCAAGGTTGATCTGTCCTTGTGCTTGTGGTTAAGTTATGTCTCCTTGTGGTGGGAACTTCCACTTATTACTTTATGGGTGTAGATATACTATGAACCATGAGTTCTTGGCTAAGGACTCCACTTGGGAACATATTCCTATTGTGTGGTTGTGAGAAAGGGTAACACCCTTCATAAGCTTGTATAATATTATTTTGGATTGAAACAATAGCTCTAGAAGAGTTATCAACAAGGGAATTTCTAGTATTCAAAGGTTTTACATTAGTAACTTGACCTTAATTCTGGGCATTACTTTGGAAAGGTTGTCGATTGGGTTGATATGGCTGATTTGGAGGTTGGTAAGGAAAAGTATATTGTAATTGTTACCTCTTGAGGGCATCCAATTTATTGTCAAAACTTTCAAGTAAGGATTTCACCTCATATAGTTAATTTGAAGGAAGGGCAAGTTGGCTGATTGATTTGAAATTAAAGGAAGAGGAGCCATGTTAGGTGATTAGTGGGAAACATGAGAAATAGGAGCATTGGTGGCCTTGGAGCTATCTTTCCAGCTTGGATCAAGAAATTATCAGCTCATATAGTGATCTCGTAAGAGCTTAGGAGAGTCGTTCCACCCATTGATTGAATCATGACTACCACATTTTTGTTTAAGGCCCCAAATAAATAAAAAAATCATTATTTAGGGAGGGATTAATCAAAGGTAGGATCTTATCCTGTATCTTCTAAAAACACATTGAAATCTCCCATAAAATCTTTCGGATCTCTTTTTATGGTAGTCAACTACTCCATGAGGGAAAGGTGATCATGTTTATCTTCAAATTGTCTACACAGCTACTCCCCCAACTCATCCCAGTTGTGTATGGAATTGGGTTGAAAGCCTTGATACCATTGAATCACTCTCCCTTTGATAGAGGTGGTGAGGAGCTTGACCACCATATTTTCCTCTATGATATTATGAACTGAACAAATATTAGCAACATCTTGTATGTGCTCTATCGAGGTAACATTTATTTCAACAAATGAAGAATGTTAGAGATTCTAGCACCGAGAGGGGGTGAATCGATTGCTCTTTAAAATTTTTGAATCAAGTTACATTTATTCAATTAAACATGATGAACATGCACATTCAACTAGGAGAGAGAAAGAGAGATAAGCACACATGAACACATGAAGAGACCAGATTTAATGTGGGAAACCCATAAGGGACAAAAACCCACCTGAAAGGAGAAATCAAAGCAATATCAAGGACAATTGTCTAGAAAAATTACAATGATCTCACCAAGTGGTGAGCATCCACTCACCCTGAAGCTCTAACTCCTATTTTGAAGCACCCACTTCAATTATATGCCAAACACCCACTTGATTGTTGTTCTACAAGCACCTACTTGCTAGGAAGCTCACTCCCAAATTGCTGAGCTACAACTCAAACTTTGAACATAGAAAATTTTTATCACCTTCTTTAGACTCAAGTTGCACACATCAACTTGATGTGATCATTGTTCAACTCTTCAATCCATTTACACTCTTCTCTCAACATATCATCCCGATATTTTTATCATACCACGAGATATAAAATCTTCAAATGTGTTTTGCACTCATAATTGTGTTCTCATCTCCATGAAGATGATACACACACTTTTGTCTAACTCTATGTTGGGAATTTGGGATTGCGGAATAGTGCTATGATTTAATAACAAACAAAATCATGCACACAGGATCTAAACAATTCCCCAAAATCTACAGCAGTGGAAGTATAAACTAGAATAATCCAAATCAAAACAAAGTACACACACATAACACAACATGTATCGTGGTTCACCCAATGTGGGCTACGTCCACCAAAGATAGAGATCTCATATATATAATACAACAAGAGTACAAACCAACTCTTCAATACAAGAGTATAATGTATCTCTCCAAGAGTATCTCCTCTCCTCCAGATCTCTAAACGGATCTCCATGAGTGCACTACAATTTTGCCTCCAAACACCACCAGCAGATCTCACATAACCAAGAACTACTACATCTTTGAACTGCTACCAAGTTCTCTATGGATTTGCAACAAGACCTCTCACATGGGTCTACCATATGTGCAACTATAACTATGCACCAAGAAGTAAGTGTTTCTCTCCATCACTGCATAACCCATGCAAACATGAAGACAACCTCCTCTACAATATCTAGATCTAAATGGATCAAAAATACAATATGATCTCATGGATCTACAATACAAGACTAGATCTACATAGATCTATAATACAAGATCTCACCAACATGTGGATCTACAAGAAGAAACTATATGTGATTTGCATACTATGCAAGCTATTACAATGAGACAATAACTATACAAATAAAATACAGTAGAAGACGTTGGCCTTTTCTCACCATTCAGATGTACCTGTTATTTCCTTCTATCCAGCTCCTCTCAATGGAGACTCTTTCTTCATGTAATCTATTCTTTATTTCTCTTCTTCTTCTTCGTCTTCATCCTATCAATCTAGGAGAATCAAGGATCTAATTCAATCCTTCTATTTTAATTCACCTTCTAAACCCTAGCTTTCATGCTTATATAGGTGTATATAAACTTAGGGCACTTAGCCATGCAACTATAATTAATAGATATACTTTAATGCTAAAAATAGATCTAATTCCCAAGAGTTAAATAAAACACTCCCGCACAGAGTAACCGACATCGGTTTGCCTTAACCAATAGTGGTTCATCATTGACCGATGGCGGTTCTTATGCTGACTGATGGCGGTTCTTATCTTTGGATGATGGTGGAGCTTATGTTGACCAACGACGGTTACACAACCGACCAACGCCTTGATTATTGTTAGAACCAGTAACATGTAAAACATGCTATCCTTGAAGAAATTTAGCTCCACAACCTAACAATCTCCCACTTGTAGATAAATTTCTAAACCTTTTTACATGTACATGTACATCACTATCCTCTACACACCGTGAAGACCATCTATTCTTTCCTTCAACAATTCTCTCAAAAATAAAACCAGGAAGATCAAACCATCTTCTCAAACCAAGAAGATAAAAACATGACTTACCAAAGACCTACATGAAGCTACTACTATTGATTCATGATAACCGAGCTATCCATACATCAAGATCCCATTGAATCATAACACCAAGCCTCTCATGCAGCCAAGCCATCATGACTAACACACCTGCAAGAGCTCCCACTCAAATTGAAGTATTGAGCTTCAACTGCAACCATAGCCATACCTGTAAAACCAACCATGTTCTCCATCCATCTATCCATGTCTCCATGCAACCACCAATGCAACTATCCAAAGACAAGTCAAATTGGAATATGCAAAAGCAAAACAAGATCCCGGGTAAAAACAACCCTGAATGAGTTCTACATGCAATAGTGGGTGATCAATCCATAAACACCTGCATAACTCAAAGAAATCCAAACATTGCAATCTGCAAATCCAACCCTGCATAAACAACTAGCATGTCCAAGACAACCATCCATAGATAACATATCTATCAAGGAGTAACATAGTAATAAGAGGAAATACAAACATCCCCTACTCATGCTCAAGGCAACTGAACCGTGCTCATAGGAATCCATGTGCAAATCAAACATCTACATCATCATAGACTCACAAAACTGAATCTATCCACATGTATAAACTCACCTATACATCCATCCATATCATCGGGCTCTCCAAAAGTGCCAAGTCTCTCACCGACTAACTCCAAAGCAATATATGAATCTTGTGCTCATCAATGTCAATAAAAAACAACCATGTTAAACCATGCAACTAATACCAAGTGCAATAACCAAAATACATGTCATCAATATACTACACAACCAACCAAGATTAAAGCAAAACAAAGCACCATCTAAAAATGGTAAATAAACTCTATTGTTAAACCTATAACCAAACTGACCATGGTTTCCTAACCGACCCGGTCACTTTGCGACTAACCATGGTTACCAAATGACCGACCATGGTTAATCCTAACCGACACCTGTCTCTGTAACTAGCATATTTTCTCCTTTAACCCTTAAAACTCTAAAAAATTATCTATCATCTTCACCCAACTGAATCTAACCATCAATTGTAATCCCATAGGGATATCCAGGCACCACAAAATAAACCAAGAAGTGACATCACAAAGCAATAAACTCAATATACCCTGCAAATCATGACTGCCCTCCAAAACTAACTAGTGCCTCTGCCACTCTGAATAGTAGCAATCTCCTCTCACTCTGCATGTGCATCATGTATCCAATCCTACAATGCCAACAACCATGGCTTTCTCCCACTGAACATGAAATCCCCTGCACTGCCTCTAACACCAAGCTCAAAAGCTAATATGTCAATGAGAAATAAAACCAGATGAAAGAAAATATAAAATGATTCCCTTCTTATCAAATAATACTCCTACATCATAGAATTTTGGACTTCTTGTGAAGTAGGTGAATCAACTTCTTTTCATCCTGTGTACTCAACATCTTTTGTTACCTACAACTGTGTCTAACCATGACTTTTCATTAAGGATATCATCCTTAGACTAGATATCCTTATCCTCAAGATTCCACATAACCAGGAAACAAAAGTTAAACAACACCAAAAACATGGTGTAAATCTGTGCACACTATCCAAACATAATATTAGCTACTCCAAAAGAAAGAAATAAAACATGAACCATATAGAGATACCTGACCCAAAGTCTCACTGGACTAACCAAGCCAAATCCATCCTCTTTCTGATCCAAACATTGAAGTGATCAACATTGTTTCTTCCTGTACACATTGTGCAAGAAACATGATCCTCCAAAACAAGACACTGAACCATCCATGCCCTCTTCTACTGTAAGAAACCATGTGTAAACTCGTTGTCATAGAGACCGACTATGGTTTCTTTGACCGAAGATGGTTACCCTCTGTGACCGATGTTGGTTCCCGATTGATTGATGTCAATGTTGTTGGAACTAACACAATGCCACAAATTGGCATAGGTCACCAAACTAGGTGCCTACTCTGACCAAAGCCGATAGTTGTGTTGAGCCAGTCATTTCAAGAAGCACCCAAATCTTGCACAAAAACTTAACAGCAATAATACATGCAATAAAAATTGCACCAAGATGAAATACATCACCTTACCAGCACCAAGATACTCAACCACATCTTCAATTGAAGAACATGCTTCTTTGATGGAAACCCCATCTTCATTCTATGCTACTGTATTTAGCTTCTCTAATGAATCCCATGCATCTAACTACACCAAAGGATGCATAACTGCTCCTTTTCTCTCATTCTCAAATCTAGATCTGTAATCCCAAACATGCATGTGCAACCAAAATAATATAAGCACTACAATACCAAGATAAAACCATACCTCAATAACCGGATCTACAATCTGACCAACATGCTTGTGCCTCCAAGAACTAGGGACACCTCAAAGAACCAAGATACATTCCATGTATCTTCTTAATTCTTCAAATCTGTGATTTTCTGTTTAAAACTAGGTTACCCAAAGAACCCACCATGGTCACCCCAGTAACCGACCATGGTTACCCTACCAACACCGGTTGCCACTTAATCGACGTCGGTCACTGTAATTTCTAGCAACCTTACTCTTCCAACTTCCACTTGAGATTGAATCTCTTCCTGTGATCTTATCATCAGGAAAAACAAACGTTGCTCTCATACACCTGTCAGTAAAAACACTAACAATATATTAAAACAAAACCTTGCTCTAAAATAACCAAGCTCTGATACCAGTTGTTGGTATCAGATAAGATAAAAAACCTAGCTCTGATACCAATTGTTGGGAATTTGGGACCATGAAAATAGTGCTATGATTTAATAACAAACAAAATCATGCACATAGGATCTAAACAATTCCCCAAAATCTACAGTAGTGGAAGTATAAACTAGAATAATCCAAATCAAAACAAAGTACACACACATAACATAGCATGTACCGTGGTTCACCCAATGTGGGCTACATCCACCAAAGATAGAGATCTCATATATATAATACAACAAGAGTACAAACCAACTCTTCAATACAAGAGTATAATGCATCTCTCCAAGAGTATCTCCTCTCCTCCAGATCTCTAAACGGATCTCCATGAGTGCACTACAACTATGCCTCCAAACACCACCAGCAAATCTCACATAACTAGGAACTACTGCATCTCTGAACTGCTACCAAGTTCTTTGTGGATCTGCAACAAGACCTCTCACATGGGTCTACCATATGTGCAACTATAACTATGCACTAAGAAGTAAGTTTGTCTCTCCATCATTGCATAACCTGTGCAAACATGAAGACGACCTCCTCTACAATATCTAGATCTACATGGATCAATAATACAATATGATCTCATGGATCTACAATACAAGACTAGATCTACATAGATCTATAATACAGATCTTACAAACATGTGGATCTACAAGAAGAAACTATGTGTGCTTTGCATACTATACAAGCTATTATAATGAAACAATAATTATACAAAGAAAATACAATAGAAGGCGTTACCCTCTTCTCACCATTCAAATGTGTACTGTTATTTCCTTCTGTCCGGCTCCTCTCCATGGAGACTTTGTCTTTATGTAACCTGTTATTTCTTTCTCTTCTTCTTCTTCGTCTTCATCCTCTTAATCTAGGAGAATCAAGGATCTAATTCAATCCTTCTCTTAATTCACCTTCTAAACCCTAGCTTTCATGCTTATATAGGTGTATATAAACTTAGGGCACTTAGCCATGCAATTACAATCAATAGATATACTTTAATGCTAAAAATAGATCTAATTCCCGAGAGTTAAATAAAACACTCCCGCACAAGTAACCAACGTCGGTTCACCCTAATTGACGGTGGTTCATTTGCTGACCGATGGCGGTTCTTATGTTGACCGATGGTGGTTCATATGCTGACCAACGATAGTTACACCCTGACCGACGCCGATTCCTGTCAAAACCAGTAACATGTAAAACATGCTTATCTTTGAAGAAATTCAGCTCCACAACCTAACACTCTATGTTTATTTTCATCTCACAAAGATCCCCTGACAACATTTATATGTCCAATATGATCACCTTTCTTTTGTATACATCTCCAAGCTCTCCCAAGCTTCAAATGTATATCACCCACACTTTTCAATTATACCAAAGCACATATATACATGTATTACTTTTCACATGTGTTTCCCTTGCACTTCATATCCTTTTGACTCTTCAACTAGCTCCTTTTCCAATCATACAAGGAGATTAATGGACTTATCTTCTAAACTACCTTAATACATTCATTAGTATGATTTTCATAGCTCTATCTTATTATCGAGTATTGGTATTATTCGTGATGCCTTGAAGACCAAAATTTTCACATGGAGAGTCTATAACATCAAGATCTACATAACCCAAAATCTCTTGCACTTCCAATTTTATATGACACTTCACCTTACTCTCATAACAACTCATACAAGGGATGAATAGCTTATACATGAAATCGATTCTAGAGGTTATGATTACATTTTTCATGCTACACTTATGTTTTCATACATTGTAGGCTCGTTCAATATTCCTTGAGGATAAAAGGAATGATAGGTATAGGTTTCTAAACACTAATTTCGACAAGAATTCAAAAACTATCACTATACTATGATTTGAAACGGTTTTTCTTACTTAGTCATATGCTCCACCGAGCATGATTTGTCTTATAGCACAATTAGGTTATTTCAAACTTTACGAGTTCCTTTAATACACTTTATAACCTCTACGAGTCTTTGTAACCTTCTTCATCTACCACTTAGTATTTAAGCTACACTTTTGAGTCCATGCAAGTACACAAAAGTAGGTTACAATCTTGTCTTTGTAGAATAATGAAGTTTTCTACTCATACCGGGTCACATCTTTATGGATACAAAGTTTGCAAGGGTTTGTATTATCATTAGGAACTTGGAGATCTTCAAAAATAGGGAAAGAAGTGTTTAGAACAGTATTTTTCATTGTCATCAACAAACAATCATATGAAACTGAAATATAGTCCTCTTTGAACTTGTCATACTAAGAAGATAGGGTCTTCAAGAAGTTTTACAGCTTAAGGAGGTTGATGAATGAGTGCTTCATCATCTACAGTAGTCAATATGTTCTTACATCACTAATCTCTTCATGGTTTATAATTTCTTGAAACACAATCATGATGTTGCTTGACACAATTCCATAGAATGATCCCTCAACTTCTTCATAGTTTTGAGAGGAGAGATTAGAAACATTTCAACATCTAAAATGCTCAAAAATATAGGACTTCAATACACTCATTCATGAAGCATCTATAAAGACAAAGCACTCACTGTTTTTGCCAATCTTGCAACACTTATGGATTTTTTGTTCTTTCACATATAAACTCAGTTTCACCCAACTTTAGAGATATCTTACAGGATGAAAGAAATCATATTCACAACTCCCATATCTGTAGAAGACCTAATATCTTGCAAGTAAGATCAATCTTGTTTGATCTTTCAACATTGTGCATGATGAGGGTTTCAAACTTAAAACCTTAACTCATTATATAACAGACTTATTCCATCTTAGATCTAATTTTGTAACACCCTAACCACATGATTACTTGAATGGAAGATTTCACTACAAACTCCAAGCACTTACTTGTATGAAATGAGAGGATATTGATCAAAATTGATGATACAGTCCTATACCTTCATGAATGTCAAAGAATGAGCATACTTAGTCTTAGGAAGGAATTATGCTACTTGATTTAAAAAAATTCAAGCTTCTAAGATACAATTTTTATATTTCCTTAAGCTTTCCACTTACCATACTGAGGCATTCACCAACTTAGGTAAATTTGTCATCGAAGATAGGCATTTTGTGATTAAGTTATTTATCTATTGAGATGATATAGGTCAAACTTAGATTATACACCCCATATTATTATAATTTACTTCATATGATCATCTTGTGGAAGAAAACATTTCAAACAAAGCATATCCACTCCCTTCACCATCTTGAATACGGGGTTGTAAGGAGAAATTGATAAGCCAACTCAAAATTTAGTCATTTTTACAATCCTACACAGAAAGCGCTTAAGAAGCAATATAAACTATACTTTCACACTGCTTAACCAATGAAAATTGGAGCATCAACACATTTTCTAGGACCTATACAAGTAGTTCATATTCATATCTTAACATGGAATCATGCTCATTCACACAACCTTTCTTCAAGCACCATGGCCATATAAACACACTCTTTCAAGATTTGAGTTAGACTAGAGTAGAAAATATATGCTTAAAGACCATAAATGTCATCATTTTTTCCTAGAGGGGACCTTATTCAATCCTAGGAAATTGAGACACCTCAAAAATTTTATTTGAAAGCAAAATTACTCATCTCATGCCCATTGCTTCAAGAAGGAAGCTTGAAGAGAGAGAAAACCTGTTAAAAAATGAATAGAACTTCTTTATTTCTTATCCAATTTCCCTCAAAAATTTTGCAAAAGTTCAGGCTTGGAGTTATCTTCAAAAATTCCTTCTACAATTTATCTGAAAAAGGATCGATAATTTTGTTTGGATGCTAAGAAGACACGGTGCTCAAATTACATTTCTTAAGAACCAGTTTTAGTAAAACTTGAATAACTTCCACAATATTTTTCAAAACTTGATGAAACTTTACATGATATACTAAAAAACAATTCCCTACATGCTTCATAGCTTGGTTTCTCATAAATATTCATGTACATCTCAAACCAATCTCATTTTCCTAAGCATTCACTGTTAGTCCGCAAAGGTAGTTTTGGTGAGAATTTGAATTTTTCCTCTAAAGGATAAATTAAATCTTGTATATGCTCATGCATGCCATATGAAATGTTTCTAGGCTCTTTCCATGCTTACCTAGTCTTTTCATGACCTTATTTGTGCCCATACACCTCATTAAGCTCTAGAACTAGGTCAAAATGGACTAGTTTCAACTGTGCCTTGCACCTCATGACCTGATGATAACCTTATGATATTTTTTTCATCCCATAAATATCATTTCTAACCTTTGGGACACCCGAGCCAAGAACAAAAACATCTCCATACCTCTAGTGGACTCTTACCTCACTAACCAAACCTACAACACATTGAAACCATCATAGAATTAACCTAAAGAGCTCTAACCATCATTGAGAAGGCACTACCAATCAAACTTCATGCCTATGACTACTCCTTACTTCACCACTTCACTCCTTTGCCATCAATGCCACTTGACATCAATTAAAAACCAATGACTAGGGTTCAACAAAGAATGGTATGCTTTTGAGCTACTACAGGTATGTCATCTTGTAAAGCAAGAATAAGAGGGTTACCACCATTAAAGGTAGGGAAGACTTGGTTCCTTATTTCCATTGCAATGGATTGTGGTCCATTTCCTCTTTACGGATGGTATCTTCTAAATGGATGTATAGACTGTGCTCTAAATGAGGATGATGCAACTTCCCCTTTTCTTCTTCTTAACAGAGACAAAAATTCTCGGTGGTCTATTGATTTACTTTTCATGAAAAAACCTTATTTGAATCCTTTGCATAAGTGTATGCATTTTTCTTTGAAAGCTAGATATATGGAGTCATTGGGTACCCTTTGAAAATGTAATTGCTAAGAGAAGCATCAAATCTTATCTTGATTGTCCCACCGGGCATGTTAAAAATTATTGTTACTTGGATCATACACTCGCTAAATCATTAAGTGATACAATGCAACATAGGAACATCCCCAAGGTATGGGACCTTAGCTCCTTGGGATGAACCTCTAGAATAGGCTAGCTTCCTCCTAAACTATGTGCATCTGATTAAAGATCAAGCTGCAGAACTTATGACTACTGGAAATAAAACTAAATACAATTATTCAATACTTTTCTGAGAAAATGGGAAGAAGGATAACTAAAATTAAAAGTGTGGTGATGCACCAATAGTAAAGGAACAAAATGATCAGCTTGTATAAGCACAAAACATTTGACAGAAAGACAATAATATGCACAACTCCCTATCTTAACCTCTTAACATAAGTGTTTTGCATGAAGGTTAGAAACTTAAATAATAATAGAAGGGATTCACACGTGATTCCACAACTACCACAAATAAGATTATTTTAACACAACATACAACCGAAAAGAGAAGAACTAACTCCATATGAAGGTAAAATGGATCATATAAGTACTAGGAAAAAAATATTCACAAGTACGATAATCAACCATTGACATACACAACACATACAAGTGTAAAGAAGGAAAAATATTAGTTTTGTATATAATATTAAGGCCTAAGCCTTTGTGTACACCTACTCAAAAAGGCAGAGATTTTTACACAATAGATCAAAATTCCCCTAATACATTGTGATCCACTATATAAATAGCCAAAGAAGTTGAGGCACATCAGCTATACCTTCAAACTAATTACATTCTAAAAATAAGGTGTGTATGGCGGGTAAAAATGTGTGTCAGACACCGTGCACTCTTATCATCCATTCAACCAAGGTACTTGAGACAACGAGTAAGGGACACATTAAGACCAACACGAAACAAATCAAATTAAAGGGGGTACAAGGACCATTATGATCGCATACCCTAAGGGAAGTAACCCTTACACTAGGATAACCTAAGGTTTCCAAGGCCCTAGGTCGAAGAAGAGGAAGGAACCCTATGGAGGTATCGACACTATGGGGGAAATTATGAATAAAATAAACATGCAATATCTATGCTAACTGAAGTAAATCATGTAACATGAAAGGAACTGAAATACAATATGATAACCTAGTATGTGCATAAAATACTAAGCTAACATAGAGTATGAACAAGGATGTAGGAAACTACTCTATACAAAATGACAAAGTTGGTTAGAGAACTTACTTATTAGGGGTGGTCATTGATGCATCTATCTCCTAAAGGACCATACACCAAGATATAATAGCTTCAGGTGGAGATAGGGAAATAATACAATCGTAACTAAGTATAGATGAGCCAAAAGTGCAAGAAAACCAATCCAAGCAAGAATAATCTCCAAGCCAAGAGTCAAGATGTAAGAAATCCAGAAGCTAAACAAGTAGGTGCAAGTTGGCGCAAGAGAGAAAAGATAATGGTGAGTTCATGTTGATCTGATATGATGATCATGATGTGAAAATGTGAGTTGGGGTATTTATATTAACGTCATCGCCGCGGCAGCGAAAGCAAAGAAATCAGGAATTTGAATTTGCACCGATGCAATCACCCACGGGTGATGGCATCGGCGAGGTGGAAAAGTAAAGAGGCGTATGCAAAGTGTCATGAAAATCAAGAATAATGTAAGGCATAAGAAATGGGGTCATAAGTAAGGCTATATTTCGGTGGAATGAGGGACAAAATTAGAAGATAAGAGAAAAAATAAAAACATAAATGGGACCAACAGTTGTTCTCTCTCCATGTATCATCCTTGACCCAATGGTTATGTGAATAACCATACCCCTATCCTGGAACAAGCCCCTTAAGGCGTCTGTTCCCAGAAATAGATGAATTAGTGACCTCTAACATGGAAAGATAAATTGTTAGTAACAAGTATGAAAAAGAAAGCGTAAGAAATTTAGGTGTATGCATATGCCCTAGTTGTTGATTCTTGCATACGCAATTGTGAAACATGGGGTGGTTAGCAAAAAGAATGATACATAACACCAAAAAATAAAAGTAATGCTAAAAGTAAAATAAAGAACTAGCTGAAATGAAATATAATTACCAATGCGTACCTAATAGTGTAGGTTATCTTGCCACGTATGGGCGCAAACCATGATCCTAGAACCTTGGAGAAAAAAAACTGAAAGGAAACACTAGAGGAACATCAATAAAATAAGACATAAATCACATAGCTAGGAGGGCATGGGATGGATGTCATAGATTGGAAATTGTAAACATGGGGTAAAAAGATGCAATTTTTGTCTAAAGAGTGGAATAGGGCTTGTCATAAGTCAAAATGAACGGGAGAAGATTATAATATCAACACAATCGATGGTGGATTTTTATGGATAGGGAGCTAAAATGAAAATATTTAAAGATTGAGGGCCATCACGGTGAAATTCAAGTATAAATATTAGGTTTATGTAGGATTTTTGAGTTTAATGGCTTATTACTATTTTTGGAATTAAGAGAACCGAGATAGACCGGGCTAGAGATAAAGATCAAGAGGCGAGGTAACTCATGACCCATCATAGATCATTACGGTGGAGAGCTCATATGAGGGATTCGATGGAGGACCCATTGGCCCAGCACCTACGGGTGGGTGATAAAGGCACGACTAGTCCTAGCACCAAAGGAGAGGAGAGACAGCTAGGGCCATGGTTGAGAGAGCATAGGATGCGCATACAAAAGGTGGTTACCAGACGCCATGGGGATGAGATGGCCCTAAAACTACGAAACAGTCCTAGAGCCCGCCGCAGAGGAGATATGATTTTGGTGCCCCGAGATAGGTTAGCACAATATGTTAGGTGGAGATCTTGGTGGTTTGATGAGGTGGAGGCAATATTAAGCAATCACAGAGATGTCAAGACTATCATCGAGCGAGCTGTGCAAGTCGGTATGAATGTGATGGATTTAATTAAAAATGTAGATTTGATGCTTATATGATTGTTATTGATTAGTGGATCTTAGGTTTTACAAAGTGGACGATAGAGGAGTAGCAGATTTGATAGAGAGTGCACACCACAAGATCTTGGACCCAATTTGGATGTTCAAGATACCTAATTCATAACATACCCACAACGTCGTCGGTTAAGCGAGTCAATGGGAGCATTTCACTGGCTGGGAGGGTATCGGGACACTGCGGATATAGAGAGATACATAGGCACTAATAGACATGGGAAGTATATATATGATGTTATAGAGCTTATTGTAGGCACATGGTGCCTTGGTTCAAGAGTGGACAACATGCCTTTCGGATGCTAGAAGCGGTGCGGAGAGGATAACGAGGCTAAAGGCACAACTAGCGAGAGCATAGGGAGAGGCCTCTAGATCTTGATCTAGCATAGAGTCTCTAGCTTTCACGGCCCGAGCATCGAGCATAGCACCCTCGTCACAAAGCATCCAAAGCCCCCAAGGGGGAGGGATCTTAAGCCACCTAGATATTTGATGATGCACCGTGATGGATTACGATTGTATTTTGTTGATGTATAAAAATTTATTTTATATATATATATATTTTTATTTATTTATTTATTTATTTATGAATGATACTTTACTTATTGATTTCCTTTCTTTTCGCATGCATGTATGTGGTAATACTCATGATACTTTAGGAAGAACAATAATGATATTTAGGCAAAAAGTTAGTAAGAAGGAAAATAAATCCAAGCGACATCAAATACGTAAGAGAGGATGTGCAAGGGCGTGATGATTCACTAGGAAAGGTCGGAGAAAATTGATGCCAAAATAAGTAGATCAAGACCGTGATACTCCAATGCTAGGAAATGTCAAGGAAAAAGAGAAATGATGATAAATCCAAGTGGGGTGAAGAGCCTAAGCAAGAGTAGGATAGTTTGAGGATGTGTAAAATCTAAGGGGGTGAGAGCACAAGCGAAGCAAGATATTAGGCCAAAAATGAAATCAATGTGCTTCTAAAGGAGGTGCTTAGCCGTGAGGGGAAAATTAATGTAGATCATCAGTGATGATATCGTCAACTTGGTTCAGAATGTGACTTCACACACAAGTCATGAGGTCCTCAATGATTTAACAAAAAATATTGAATTTGTAAAACCATAATTACATAGTCACATGTGATAAAGAAACAATAAAACATAGATCCGATAGAAGCAATAAGCTAGATAAAAAAATAAAACCACAGGTACAAGATAGAGGAAAAAACACTTAGTTGATATTTGCTTAATCTTGAAGTGTTATGGAATGGAAGATTGATTAACAAGAGAAGGATACTATCGTAACTTAGCACAGAAAATCCTAAAACTTTCGAATAAGCTTGGACTAGGGCACTGGATCGGGTCAAAGACGCCAGGTATTGGATACCTTTTGGGTGCCCATGACTATGAAAATGGTTGGAATCTAAATATTAATTTGTCATGAGGTTGTCACCTTTGGTCACCCATATGTCAGCATTTGGTTGATTGCATAATTCACCTGTAATCTGCAAAAGCCCAAAACACATCAAATCCTAAAAAAGAAAGATGCAAATGGGGAGTCGGAATGACCCGGTGGTCACCCGACTGAGTGAGCTTACAATCGAGTGTTACACTACATTTTAGACTCCATGTAGTTCTTGTGTGTGTGTGTAGAAATCGTGCCCTAGGTAGCTCTTGTGTAAGATGCACTTGATAACAAACAATAGCTAGATGTAACAATGTAAATAGATGTGTGGATGAAAAAATGAACTTCCCCTCCTATGCATGTATGCAAAAATGCATTCCCTTGTCCCTTAAGTGAGTTCTAGATGAATGCTTTGATGCTTTTAGAATGCCTTTGGATGCAACCTTATGTGATGATAATAAATGCTTAGAGCTTGGTCCTTTATTATGGTCACATAGCTTTATATTTATATGATTCCCTGTTTGAATTTCATAATTGAAAACTAAAAGGCTAACCTATAAGAAAACAAGATTCCAAAAAGATAAAAGAGGCCCAAAAGAGGTGAGTAATATACAAAGAGGTCAAGGACGCCCTGAGGGGACAAGGGCACCTTGGCGCCGGCATCTGGTTTGGGTGCTAGTGTCCAAAGTCAAAAAGATAAAGTAATGAATATCATAATGGGTGTGGGGTGTGTAAAACCAAAGAGGAAACAAGAAAGACAGAAAAGAGGCCAAAGATAGATGTCAATTACTAGTTTTCTCACTTATGAATCATATGAATAGTAGTATGTGATTAAGACCTAGAAATGTACCCAAGTGTGTGATTTTATGTCTACATTTACCCCCACTTTATGTTGTTGAGTGAATACTCGATAACATAAAGTAGATAAGAGATGCATACCTGATAACCATGTAGATTGATGGCGAAATCATGCCAAGGAGACAAGAAAAAGTGTGGAGTGATAAAAATGAAGCATGGAAGATAAGGAAGAGGAAGTGACCCTAGGGGTGAAGCGTATGTGTTGTGTCATGTTTGTACATGTTATTGTACTTGATGTAGAGTTGCTTCTTGTTGTGTATTAAGGTCAGACCTACAAAAGAAGAGTGAAAGAGTAATCAAAGTCATGTGTTATGAAAACTCTGTAAAAGCATGTAAAAAGTGTGTAAAAATGTGAAAAATGTGCAAAAAGGAAAGTGTCCACCTGATCCATGAAGAGTGAAAGGGATATAAAATGTCCTAAAAATGTTGTAGAAGAGCAAGTTTTTTAGGCGATATCACGCCGAGAACGAGTTTTTTGGGTGATCTCATGCCACAACAGAAGAATGTTGGGGAGAAAGGTCTAGTGTTATTCTCCATCCTTGACTACTTCCTAAAACTTATACACCACTGCAAATGGTGTGATCCTTATTAGGACTGAGATTTAAATTAACATAATAAATAATGTTAAATAAATATTACAAACCAAATTACAATAAACATATAAAATAAATAAATTTACACATGGACACCATATTTAACGTGGAAAACTTCAATGGCGTAAAAAACCACGAAGTAAATTTTTTCCATATAAGAGAAACATTACACAGTCTAGTAACTCCTTTCCTCACTCCTCTCCATGATTTTACCCGGCGTGAATCTAATTCACCCAAATATGGCCCACGACCATATTTATATAACCCTAAGGGTTATGAACATTAAGTGACAAGGTATACCCCGGTTTAAATAAATTGATTTAATTAAAAACCAATTAACCATAAACTCATAGTTTATATTAAATAATTAAGAATATAAATATTCTGAATTATTTAATTATAAACTAAGGTTTATAACAACACTTAATATTATGTTCTAACACTCCCCCTTAATATTAAGTGGGGAACCATATGCCAACATTACCTATTTTTACAACAGATTTACAAATCCATAAACCATTAGTGAAGGTTTAGGCTAACATATCATTTTTGAAGGATTTATAACACCTTCATCATGTTCAACTTACCTTTTGGTACAAAAGGATTTGGAATCCATAAATCAAAAGTTATGATTTAGGCTAAGCATGATTTGTGAGACTACATCCCACGATTTCTCATGGAAAATTTCTTAAAACCACATCTCTAGGAGCCTTTATAACACAAGGACCTCCTTTACAAATAGATGCAACACACTGGACTATATATTGTAAACGTAGAGTTATAATTTTACACAAATCATAAAGATATTTTTACAGTTTGTGACAATGGAGTAGAAGTATAGATGAGAAGGATTCATTAACTGGCTAGCCATAAGGAGGTGACATTTCCATGCACACTCCCCCTCAATGGAAACTCTGAAAGGCCAAGCATTGCATGAAACTTACAGTAACTTTATAACACATAATGGCTTCATAAGAATGTGTGTAACTTGATCTTCAGTCGGGCAGTACTAGAGATATATATCATGGTAGAGAATATTCTCTTGGATAAAGGAGCATACGAACATCTATATGTTTCATTCTCTGATGTTAAACAAGATTCTTTATTAAGAGCAATACAACTCGGCTACCACATAGAAGATGAATACTTCCTTCAACTTCCATGTGTATCTCTCGCCAACTGTTCCTTCAACCAAATGGCTTCTTTGTTGCTTCCATTGCACTTCTCTACTCTGCCTCAGTAGATGAAATGGAGACTGTTGGTTACTTTTTACTGCTCCAAGTAATGGCATTTGCACCAAACTTAAACACATATCCAGTTAATTGTGCCTTTAATATAATGCAATAATCTTTTGGCTAACTTCTAGTGATACTGGTAAGACTCTGCATAAACCTTAAAGCAATCCCTACCGCATAATCAATGTCAAGTCTAGTAATAGTTAGACTACCTACAAGTTGCCTGTATAAAATAGGATTGGCATTTTCACATGCGGAGTTTAAGATCAAGTTTACATCTAACTTCTATAGGAATAGCAACAGGTTTACAATCAATCATATTGAACCTTTTAATCAAATTAGTGGCATATTGTGATTGAGATACAATAATATAATTTTTATCCCAAAATATAGCCATGCCTAAGAAATGATGCACTAATCCTAAAAAAGTCATCTCAAATTTATGCATCAATTTAGCATTCGATTCTTTGGAGGATTGTGCTTATATTTTGAAAACTACTCGTGTGGGTCTGCTAAAAACTATGTCAATATGAGAAAGTGGTTGTAATTATCCCTTGGTCATAGGTTCCCATGAAAGTTCATGAGTTCCCAGTGCACTAGTGTCCGTATCTGGGCGTTGGCATTTGTATTGAATAAAGTATCCAAGTCGAATCTAGGCCGCTCTATGATTATAACTTTGTTCTATTCCTATCTTGTGTAGGCCTGCATCTTGAAGCTCTAAGTTGTTGTATGGGGTGACTGATTCACCCAATATATGTCCCCCTCATTTGGGGTGCATGCGATGTTACTAGGAGGATGCTTCCCAAAGGAGATGATTGATGTTGATCTAAAAATGTTACATCACTGCGGGCGGAGGGAATGTGCATGGTAGAAACCAAGGCACATGCAAAAATATGGCTAGAAACATGTGTTAGTAGAAAAAGTGATAAACATGTAATAGAAAAATAGTGTAACAAACAATAGTAGACCGCAAAAAGTGGGTTTCGAACATGGGACATCACTCACAATATCACAAGACAATCAGGGCTAAAGTGGCTAAAAGCATACAAGCAATGAGCAATCAAGATATAGGGCATAGCCCGTAAACAATGGCATATAATAGAAGACAAGAGAAAGCAAAGTATCAGACATTCATGGTGGAAAATAGTTCCTGCAAGAAAATTGTTGCACATGTTAGCATGTTAGAAAGATAAAAATTATGTCAAGGTGTGTATATATCAATAGAGTAGTGTTCTATTAAGAATAGGAAGTAGTATAAAATGAAACAATAACACCTATAGTGTGTGAGAAAGTAGATGACCCTAAGAGCCTCGGTGGACTGGTAAGAGGTATAATGTCAAGCATCATTATTGTGTGTAAATATCTATAGAAATTCTGCATTCACAACTAAAGAACAAGTGAACGCGCATGTGTATATAGAAAATATAATGACATACTAAGTATCTAGCTAACATAGTAAGCAAAGTGTAACATGTGAGTATAAGCAAGCAAGAATATATGCAACATGTTGTGAGTGTGAATGGAACGGAATTTGATAGGATCTACGTGCCCCCCTTGAGTGAATGTGGATGAGTATGAGATGAGGTTCATTTATAAAATATCCTCGACATGATCAAGATTGAACCATAGAACAAAAGTGCATCATCGGGAAATGGTTTGATAGTATTGTGCTAGAAAGATAGATCGTGAACCATAGAGTGTAGAGTGTAGAATGTGATGAGGTTCATAGTGTAGTATGCCCTCAATAGTCAAGTGTGAACCTTATCACAAGAGTGCATCGTAGGGTAATGACGATACAAAAAGTGCATCAATGTATGCAAAATGAATGAGAAAGACTAGATGTGAAGCAAAGAGCGTAGTAATGGAAAAATAAGACACCTGAGAATGCTAGGAGGGGGAGAAATAAGTATGATGCCCCCCAAGTGTATGATGATGAGTAAGTTATCCAACAAAATTGAATTACAAAGGTCCTCCTTCCAATGTGTGAGGAGATAAAGGCATGTGACCATGCTCTAAGATCGATGGTGTATGATGTATATGTAACGGAAGTTGAGGAGGTGATGAACTATGTGAAGGAGATGGAGGAGGTGATGAGCACCTATATGAAGTAGACCTAGGAGGTGATGAGAACCTATATGAAGAAGACCGAGGAGGTGATGAGAACCTATATAAAGTAGACCTAAGAGGTGATGAGAACCTAGATGAAGGAGACCGAGGAGGTGAGGAAGAAGGTGAACTCCTATGTGAAAGGGCTTCTGAAAAGGGGACTTAGGCCAAGAAGATGGACTAGTAGACCGATGAGGATGAGTAGGTCATGTGCGAATGGGTGAGCTAGGTGCAAAATGTGCCTTAGATTTGAGAGGTCCAGGGGACCTAGATGTTTTAGCTAGTGCAATGACAACCTCAAGAGGAGATGTGGCCAATGTGCATGGAAAAATTCCCTTGATATTGATAACTCTCTTGTTGTGAATGAATTTGAGCCATAAGTGATTCTGGAAATGATAGCCTTAATGAACCGATCCATGGAAGATCCAAGAGCATGTCGAACCTTTGATTGAAGGTGCCACGATGAATGACACAAACATGGTGAAACTCCCAACCATAACTAGAAGCTTGACAAAACCATAAGATTTAGGAACTAGATATGAGATATGAGAGAGTAGATATTTGATAACGACAATAAGTGCAATAGATCACACACCCATATGAATCGATGGCTGATCATTGTATTATTGATAGCATGAGGTCCAATAGAAGCCTTGATATGTAATGTATTAGAAGATAATGTAGCATGGTAATCATGATCAAATAATGTAATGAATGGTGGAGATGCATCAATGTTAGCAACTAGGAAATCAAGAGCCCCGATGAAGGAGGCACTGCATGATATGTATGATTAGTTGAAGAATCAACAACCTATTTTTCATGCTTAGGGAGAGGATCATTAAAGATTTTGAGCTTTTTGTTTTCATTGACCGGTGTAGATGTCGAAGGCTTAGGAGATCGATTGCATTATTGTCGATGAGATCTTGAATAAGATGTCTAAGTTTGAAGCATTAATTAGTTTATAACACATTTATAATAGTCACATCTAAAAAAATTGTTATAATTACGGCTTTTAGGGAAATATGGATCCAAATTAAGTGGAGGAGGAAGCGTAATAAGATTGCTCTCAACAATTTATGGCAATAGAATATGCAGAGCACAAGGAAATTTTGTGAATGTATGCTTTGGAGGTTGCCATTAAAGCTTTTCAGGAGTAGAGACAACATTAACAATAGCTTTTTCTTCAATGGGTTTAGTAGATTTTTTTAAACCAATTAGAAAACGAAACCCGATCATGATATTTAAGCTTGCCCATAGATAATAGTTTACTTTCACATAACTTAAGAGTATGACATAGTTGATCAAATGATGGAGAGGTCTCAAAGATGACGCTCTCTTATAAAGGAGACAAAATACTTTGGACAAAAATATCTTGTAATTCAGATTCCACAAGTACATTAGACATCTTATCTAAGTTGTTCTTATATCATAACACATAATCTATTAGATGCTCATTATATCCTTGTTTAATTTGTGCGAGTTGAGCATAGGATATCTTAGAACCAATATTGATTGAAAAATGTGCAAGAAAATCATCGGCTAAATACGTAAATAATGTTATCAAATGGATAGGTAGATCATAGAATCAACATATAGCATAATCTTGGAGGCTTCAGGAAAGAGCTTTGCTAATAAAGTATGATCATCCGCATAATCTAGACATGCCACATGAAATGCTTGGAGATGCTCTTGAGGATCACCATGACCATTGAAGGTGGGCAGCTTGGGAGTGATGAAGTTTGGAGGAAGTGCATAAGTGGAAATGGCGGGTGCGAAAGGAGTATGAAGTAGTAATGTGGAATCAAGAGATGGAGATGCACGAGAAGTAGCTTGCTAAAGTTGACAGATTTGAACTTGGATATCCTGATAGAGAGAGGCTAGGTCTTGAGTGACAATGGAAGAGACTTATCACGTGTGAGAAATAAGAGGCAGAGTGAAGTGGTTGGTGGGGGTAGGAATAGATACGGGAATAATAGAAGTAGGTGGAAGGGTGGAAGTAGGGGGTTGTGTAGTAATAGGCATAGAAGCAAGAATGGATGTAGGAACATTAAGCTCAACAATATTGGTGGCCTCCTCATGAACAGTGAATAAGAGAAGATCTAGATCTTGTGGATGTTCAAAAAGATGATCATTGAGCTCTTGAAGGTGGGCTTCAGTAAATGGTCCATAATATTGAGCCATGATAAAAATATGACAAAATACCTAAAAGCAAGGTTGGGTTCTCATGTCAGGTTCACCGAATGATTTAACCAAAATATTGAATTTATAAAACCCTAATTGCAGAGTCACATGTGATAAATAAACAATAAAGCACATATCTAACACAAACAATAAGCTAAATAAAAATGAAACCCTAGGTGCAAGAGAGAGGATAAAATACTTAGCTGATATTCCCTTAATCCTAAAGTATTCTTGACTATAAGATTTATGAATAGGATGAGGAGATTGTCATGAAATGAGCACAAAAATCCGAAACTGTTGAATAATCCTGGATTGGGTCATGAGCGCACCGGGCGTTAGATACTCTGCTGAGCACCCATGACTGCAAAAATGGTCAAAATCTGAATTTTCTGTGTCGTGAGGTTATCACTTTGGTTATCGCCTTTGGTCACCTGTATGTTGATGGTTGATCACAAAATTTTCCGTAACTTGTAAAATAAATGATACCTTGCAAAACCACAAAATACATCAAATACTAAAAAAGAAAGATGAAAATGGGGAGTTAGACTAACCCCGATGGTCACCCAACTGAGTGAGCTTATAACCAACCACTACACTACATTTTAGACTCCATGTAGTTCTTATGTGTGCGTATAAATTGTGCCCTAGGTAGCTCTTGTGCAAGATGCACTTAATAGCGAGTGATAGCTAGATGTAACAATGTAAATAGATGTGTAGATGACAAAATGAGTGTCACCTCCTATGTATGTATGTAGAAAATGTAGTCCCTTGTCTGTTGAGTGAGTGTTAGATGATTTCTTTAATGTTCTTAGAATGTATTTGGATGTAACCTTAGGTGATGATAATAGATGCTTAGAGCTTGGTCCTTTATTATGGTCACATAGCTTTGTATTTATATGATTCCCTTATTTGAATTTCATAATTGACAACTAAAAGGCCAACCCATAAGAAAAAAAGAGGCCCAAAAGATAAAACATGCCCAAAAGAGGCGAGTTAGATACAAAGAGGTCGGGGGCACCCAGAGGGGACGAGGGCGCCAGGCGCCGGCATCCTGGTTAGGCACTAGTATCCACATTCAAGAAAGATAAAGCAATGAAGATCATAATGGGTTGGGGGTGTGTAAGACCAAAGAGGAAACAAAAAAGACATAAAAGAGGCCAAAGATAGATGTCAATTACTATTTTTATTGCTTAGGAATCATATGAATAGTAGTATGTGATTACGACCTAGAAATGTACCTAAGTGTGTGATTATGTGTCTACACACGAGAACATATTGTGTAATAACTACCTAATGATGTACTTTAGACCATGTGGAAAATAAAGTGTCATCAATTTGGTCCTTCAAATTGAGTGAGGATGTCATGCGAACGTCATTAAGGGTGGGGAGAGTCTCAAGGTGAGGTGGAGGCCCATATGTAGATTATGGTCTAAATGGGCTAGGGGGAGATGGGCATCTCTAAGAGAATTCGGCTATATGTTTGCTTCCACGTGAAGAGGACTCAAGAATCGGTTGCCTACCACGCATAACACAATATTTTATGTCAAGATGCAATCAAGTAACCTTGGTAGGATAAATATAATAGGGGTGGGGTAGAAGGTCATGTGGCCTTTCGAGTTTGGTATCGTCTAACTTTGGATTTAAGTTTTTTCATATGTTTTCTATATGCTCTAAAATCAGATACATCATGTCCTGGAGCCTCATGTCATATGCAATATGGATATGCTCCAAAGGGCCAAGGATTCAAAAGGGCAAGAGGGAAGGAAGGATGTAAATGATCAGTATGGGTCGGCATGGATGATGTCAACACATCTAGCTCTTTTTTATCCATAAGGTCATCGGATTCGTAGTCAAATCCAGGTATATGTTCCCCTTCATTTAGATGAGGAAGTATATTGGGTGATATAGTGATGGAGGTGAAGTTGTCTGAGGCTTAGGCACCAGTCTACTAAGAGGAGGCTCAATCGAATCTAAAGAGTCTTTTTCAGTACAAGAATGAAATTCACATCATGAGTGAGCGTGCATTGGAGGGTGTTTTGGTAACATCGGACCTCTTTGTCCCGAATTTGGGCATGGCTAGCCAAATGGGGATCATCCAGAGCATAACCATCATCATAGTCATAGGTAATGGTATCTATAGTGTAGGAATCAGTTGTAGTTTCTAGTTGAACCTTTTCCTTAGTTTTAGGTTGAGGTGTACGGGAAATATTAGTGGGGATAGAAGGCTCCTTCTTGTGAGGTTACAAGTTAGGAGCAAGTTGTGAAATGACCAGATCCAACGGATCGAAGTTTTGATTCTAATGGTAATCTCGTTGGGTTCGTCATCATCAAAATCTAAGAGATTTGGGAGGTGTGCACTTGACCAATTCTCGGATGAACCGCATTTCCACAAAGATATTCCACATGATAATTAAAGTGTTGATATTCATATAATGGAATGGGAGATAGTTCTTGAATATTTTGGAACTTATAAGTCCCCTTTTATTGTAAAGTATCATAATTCCAAGGATTTGGGTCGCCTTGAATTTAATATATGGCCCCTTGATGTGTAAACTTGATGCATTGGTATGTAGAAGAGGATAAGGGAAGTTGAAGACCATAACTTTCATATGTACAGTCCTAGGAGGGAAAGTGATAGCAACCAAATGCAACCCATGGGGGCATCTCGTCATCGATCATACCCTTTACAAGTAGTGCGTGTGGTCTTGAGGTTGTCTATTGAGTATCCAAGGGATTTAATGAAGTATAAAGAGGCCACACATGTGTCAAAGACCCTCACTAATGAGTGAACGCTTGACTGTGTTTTGACCAATTTGTACGGAAATAAAGAGTGGAGGATCATCTACCGAAGTAGGATCTCATCTAGAATCATGGGCGCCACAAAAAGTGAATGCAAGTTTGAACGTTAGTGGTAACGTGCGTTAAATCTGAGAGTACTTGGTGATGAATAATTTCCTCCAAATCATGCAACATAGGATACTTCCCCAAAGTAGGAGGGAAGGGTATGTTCATATCAAATAGTGTAGTCATAAGATGCTCATGATGGTGAGGTGACATGTGCATGAGATCCAAAAAGGAATTGGGCCAGGAATCTGAGACATTGCTTCTAAAGGATCCCACTTTTCATAGCTAGACTGAGCAGCGATATAAGAGTGTTTAGGATCCTCATAAACAAGTTCGGAAGGAGGAGTAGTGATTAGAGATACTTCAGTTATTGTTGTTTTTTTATGCTCAACGCCATTAGCCTAGCCGAAGGCATTTGTGTCGGAAGGAGGAGTAGTGATTAGAGATACTTTAGTTATTGTTGTGTGTTTATGCTCAACACCATTAGCTTAATTGGTGAAGGCATTTGTGTTTGAAGAAATAGTTTCATATGCCTTTGACCTTGTATGAATGATCTTATCACAAAATGATGACATCCGTAGAAGGTGGGCTTTTGGTTTTGGGAGTTTGATTTTAGAAGACACAAGGGTAAATAACTATGTGAGTTCAAGGATAAACTGATGGAGGGTATTTAGGCTCTATATATGTAATCACATGCCTCACATCATTTATAGCCAATGTGTTATCAGGGGGATAGTCAAGATCAACCATGTTTGCTCGGCATTTTCTTGGTTTCTTAGAGCTTTCACCTAAGCTATGGTTAGGCATAGGGTCAGAGAATTTTAAATTTTTCATTAGCTTGATTAATGGCATTATGACGATCTTTTTCCGTTGAGCATCCTAAGCTTTGACTGCTTCAGCCAAACACTCCCTGGTGATGGCTTGATGGTCAAATCGAGGTCCTAAAAGGAAAGTGATGGAAGTCGTATAAAGGGCACAAAAATTCTCGTGAGAATGGCCCCAGTTGGAATGTCACCAACAAAACTTGTTTTCATCATGTCATTGTGGGATAGGTCAAGAAGGATCAATGATCTCCCTAAATGGTTTAGGCATACGCTTTCACAACCCATCCTTGGTTAATGGATGATAATAGGAAAGTTAGTTTTTATTATTCTTAGCTTTTGAATCGATATTAAATACATTCCTATTTGTAGAAGCCATAAGAGGAAGGGTATCTGAGACCCCATTGTCCATGATGTTCTTGTTCTTTGATTTTTGAAGGATTTTTATCTGCTTAGTTATTTGAGTCTTAGGAGGATCCTTCTCAAATTCCCTCATGAGGTAATCTTATCTTTTGGCTTGTTTAAAATCTTCGTCAAGGGAAGTAGGAGAAAAGGACCTAACCTTATACTGAAGGTGAGGTTCTAGGGCTCGAAGGAAGAGTTGGAAAAGGATATCATTTGGCATATTGTTTTCTTCCTTAGTAGATAAGGTATTCCAACACCTAATGAATGTCTAAGCTGATTCATTCTCATGTTTCTTGTAGTTAATAAAAGCATTGATGTTGTTTTCAAGCAAATCATTATATTGAAACTCATAATTAGGGTTGTTACTATAGATTTGAGTTCCATTATGGAGTTAGGGGTAAAGTGTGATACCAGTCCAAGGCATCTCTAGTAAGAGTCTTAGCAAAGAGTTTAGTGGTAGCATAAGAATTAACTTTGATCCATTCTTTATAAAGGTTTCCAAAGGCCTTAATGTGTAAAGTAGGATCGGTTGACCCATCATACAAGATAAAAGGGGCAATACCTTCAATATCCATGCTAGCAATGTAGGTAACTAGAGGCTCTTGTAGGATTGCTCGTAAGACTTTTTTTTTGTGAATGGGAGGTTGGGCAAGTAGGTGCCTCATTAGGTCCACTAGGCAAAGGTGGGGGAATTGTACCCCTATAGCTCAAGTTAGGAATATTAACCATTTGGACCATATTGGCTTGCATTTGAAGGAGTTGGGTTATGGTGGTAGTTTGTTGTTGAATCATTTTGTCTATAATTTAAAGGATAAGATTAGTGGGGTTATATCTAAAGGAATTTTCAGATGAGCCTGCCATAGTAGCCTTCCCACTATCCATCCTATTGTCAAGTTACTCATATACAAAATCAAGAAGGTAATAGATTATTGACTCAAGTTCCCCCTTGTATTGAGGAAACTTATCAAGGAATTTTTGAATCTCAGGTGTAAGATCATATGTGTCTTCAATTTTAAACTCTTCCTCTTCATCACCTAAGATATTAGTGTTATGGGTGTTCTACTTTTTTCTATTAGCTCCTATCACACAACAATCTGAGTAGAAAGGAACGATAAATTCGGGTGTTTAATTTTTGAAAATGAATATTCACTAGAGTTGGAGAACCCTAGGCCAAGATACTCCATGATGGAGTGTTCATATGACCTATAAGAAGCTCAGAAAAATAGGCTACTGAAACAATCGACCCTACAAAAACATTTCATGGGGCTCAAATGTGGATGTGATGAAGATTGGACAAAACAAAAAAATCAACCCCTACGTAGAAATTGACACATGGGTCAAGGCATCTATGAGGAAGTTTGACCAAGATAGACATGATCGACCCTGCATATAAATTGACACAAGGGCCGAAGGCGTTTAGCAAAATTAATTTTTAGGTTTTTTTCAATTTTTAAAGACTAAAACAAGACAAAAATGAAATATGGGTGCTTTTAATGAGTTGTGCTTGATCGAGATGGTATGAAATAAGATTCACGTCGGGTTCACCTGGGATGTATGATAGGAAAAATTGTGTCTAGAGATTGTGCACTCTTATCATCCATTTAACCTAGGTATTCGAGGCAACAAATAAGGGACGCACCAAGACCGACACACAAACTGATATAATTAGAGGGGTACATGGACCACTATGATTGCATATCCCAAGGGAAGTAACCCTTACATTAGGACAACCTAAGGTTTCCAAGGCCCTAGGTCAGAGAAGAGGAAGGAACCCTATGGAGGTATCGACACTATCGGGGGATATTGTGAATAAAATAAGCATGTACTATCTATGTTAACCTAAGTAACACATGTATACATGAAGGAACTCGAAATGCAATATGCTAACCTATAATGTGCATAAAATACAAAGCTAACATATAGTATGAAAAAGGATGTAGGAAACTACTCTATACAAAATGACAAAGTTGGTTATAGCACTTACCTATTGTGCGTGGTCATTCTATCTCCCAAAGAACCATACACCAAGAGAGAACAACTTTAAGGTGTAGAAGTGGAAACAATCCAATCCGGCTCATTATAGATGACCCAAAAGTGCAATAAAACCAATCCAAGCAAGACAAATCTCCAAACCAAGAGTCAAGATGTAATAAATCCATAAGCTAAGAAAGTAGGTAAGTTGGCACAAGAGAGCAAATCTAATGGTGAGTTCTCGTTGATCCGATCGATGATCATGATGTGAAAATGTGAGTTGGGGTCTTTATACGATTTCATCACTGTAGGTGAAGGCGTTGGTTGATAATTTGAATTTGTACTCACACAATCACACGCGAGCGTTGGTGTCACTAGTGGTGGAAAAACAAAGAGGGGTGTGTAAAGTGTCATAAAAATCAAGAATAATGCAATGTATAAGAAATGGGGTCATAAGTAAAGCTAGATGTTGGGGGAATGAGGGAAAAAATAGAATATAAGAGTAAAAAGGAAAACATAAATGGGACTAAAATGTGTTCTCTCTCCATGTATCATCCCTAACCCAATGGTTACGTGAATAACCATACCCCTATCCCAGAATGAGCCCCTTAAGGAACTTATTCCCGAGAAATAGATGCATTAACGACCTCTAACCTAGAAAGATAAATTGTTAGTAATAGGTATGAAAATAGAAAGCGTAAAAATTTAGGTGTAGACAGGGCACATTCAAAACTATGAAAGAGTCCTCCTCAAAAATAGCCAAATGGTTGTGCAGCTTTGACCAGTCAAACCTGTAACTCAAAATGGTCAAATTGTTGGCTAGAGGAATGTGTAAAAAAATAATAGCGAATTCGAAGGAAAAATCGGTTGGAAATGGTACCACCCTTTGCTTCTATGCCTTGATATTTATCTATATCGGCTTCCTCAATATCCTCTTTACTTCATTTTTCCAATATTCAAGAAATCGTTTGATGATTTCTTATACTTCTTTTTCATCGTGCCCGCACTTCATAGTGGTTGAGAATTTCATGAGTCACCGCTCGACTCAATTTTTGGGAAGTCTCTTGAATTTATCCATAATCTTCCAAAGTTGGCCGAAAATCATTAATACAACACTAATCTGTCAATACATGAAGAATAAATATATGGGCAACTCTAGTACCCTCCTCAACTAGGTTCTTAAACTCAACAACTATACCATCATTGGGAGTGCGTTAAGATCATTGTCTTAGAATTTGTAATGGATTTTATCAAATTCATCGATGATATCATCAATGATATCAATTCCCTCATTCTTTACATCTACCAATTTCTCATTTTCTTCTTTGAGCATTCAAATGTGCAACTTGATGGCCCAAAATTATCCAAAACACAACAAAAAAGTAACAGGACTGTCAAGGCCCCAATTAAGTTATGTTTCAATTTTAAAAATTAACAAAATCAAATTGTCTTAATTTTAATATACCATTGTAATGTTATGCAACCAAAGCAAGCTAAAAGCAATATTATCGTCAAAATTCGGTAAGTATAATATTTCTTTCAAAAGGCCATTTATTATAATCATTAAACAATCATAGAATTCAAATTTTTAACATTTTCTCTCTCAAACAAATGTAGACAAATAACTCTAATTTCGTCTAACTTTTCCCAAGTGGCACTTTCTTCATTGTATTGGTCCCATTAGACCTTACATTATGCTACTTCATGCTTACACAAGATAAGCATTTATGTGTCTAAGATTATGATCGGCTCTACAATCACCACCCCTGGGTCCTAAACCTACAGAGATTTACAATCTAACACATGAGTTAAATATCCTACATATTTCTTAAACAATGATATATTGAATACAATATGTAACCGAGACAATGTTAGAGGTAAGGCCAACCTATAAGCCACTGGATTTATTTCTTCCAGGACTTCAAAAGGTCCAACATATCTGGGTGTTAACTTAGCTAATTTCCCAAATTTAATGAAACTCTTCTTTAGTTTAACTTGAATAAAAACCTTGTCCCCAATAGAGAATTTCCCTTTTTCACTTCTCATTAACATAACCTGTTCTACCTATCAATGTCTTCCTTGATCATTTGCCTTATTATCTTAACTCGCTCTTTTGTTTATACTAACATGTCAAGTTCTACCTCTTCTCTATCTTTGACACTATCCCGACTAATTGGTGTCCCACACCTTCTACCATACAAAGCCTCAAATGGTGCCATTTTTTAGAGTAGAAAGATACATATTATTATACATAAATTCTACCAAAAGAAGATCATCTTCCCACTTGTATTATTGATCCATGTAATACATCTTAATCATTTCCTTAAGGACCCGATTGACGCTCTCTCGATCTATTCATCGGTCTCCGGGTGGTAAGCGGAACTCGAAGTTTAACTCGTTCTTAAGGCTGCATAAAGTGTCAACCAAAATCTATATGTCATGCGAGGATCTCTATCTAAGATTATCCGCTATGTTATCCCATGTAATCTGAAGATTTCATGCACAAATCTCTTTGCAAGAGTAGGTGATTCATCCTTCAAATTTCCAAGTATAAAGTGGGCTACCTTGGTCAACTTATCCACCACAACCAGAATCATATCATGCGTATTCCTGAACATAGGAAATCCTTACACAAGTCCTTACTAATCACTTGTCACTTCCACAGTAGTATATCATCAAGATATAAAAATCATGTCAAATGCACATGTTCGGCCTTGACTTGTTGACATTCCAAAATTTTTGATACAAACTCTTTCAAATCCCTTTTATGACCATTCTAAAAGTAATGAATTTTCAAATCAACATGCATCTTAGTCACTCTTAGATGTCCGAATATAGATCATTATGAAACTCCTCGAGAATTGTCTCTCTTTAATTCCCTTCTTTTAGTACATACATTTTTCAAGAATAACAAAGCAATCCATCCTCCTCAAAAGTGTAACCATCATACCTATGATCTAGAGGGTTTGTTGTTAGTGTCTCCTTGACTTGTAGATAAAATTGATCTGAAGGCAATTGTTTAAGAACTACTTCCTTGAATTTTGATCTAAGAATGATCAATGCGGCTAAATACCTATGGAAACTAAGAGCATCACCACCGTATTCTATTTCCCTTTGATATAACCAATATCAAAGTTGTATTCCACAAATAATTCCACCCACCTTTGTTACCTAGCATTTATGTTTACTTGCGTAAAGATATACTTCACCCCCAAATGATTGGTCTTTAGATCAAAGGGTTTACCCAATAAGAAATGCCTCCATACTTGTAATGCATGAACTATAAAAACTGATAATGAATCATGTGGAGCATAATTTTGTTCACGTGGCTTGAGTTTGTGGGATTCATAGGCAACTACTTACCCATCATGCATGATTACTCGCCATAACCATCCCCAAATGCATCTCTCACTACCATGAAATTGTCATTGGGATCAAGAAGCTAAAGAATTGGTGTCATTGTTAACTTATCCTTGAGCACTTGGAAAGCTTGTTCACATTTCTCGGTCCACTCAAATTTCTTACTCTTCTTTTGCAGTGAGGTGATAGGGTTGATAATCTTAGATAATCCAAGTACATATTTCCGTAGTACCCTACCAATCCCATGAAGCTCCTTACTTTGTGAACATTCTTTGGTGTTGGTCATTCCATAATGGCTTTAATATTTACTGAGTTAAATGTTATTCCATCAGCTAAGATGATATGACACAGGTATTGTACTTATTTTATATAAAAAAATATGCTTTGACAACTTCACATAAAGCTTGTGTTTTCATAGCCTTTTCAAAACTAAGTTCAAATGATGATGATGTTCCTCCTCATTTTGATAATATATCAAGATATCGTTGAGGAAAACAAGAACAAACTTGTCAAGATAATCATGGAACACATTGTTCATTAAATTCATGAAGATGGAAGGTGCATTGGTCAACCCAAATGGTAAAACCATGAACTCATAATGTCTATATCGGGTTTTGAATGTGGTTTATGAATATCTTCCTCCTTGATTCTAAGCGATGATAACCTTCCCAAATATCTATCTTGGAGAATACCGTGGCCCCTCTCATTTGGTCAAAAATATCATCAATACGAGGTAACGCATACCTATTCTTGATTATAGCCTTATTTAGTAACCTATAATCCACACACAATCTTAAAGTACCATCCTTCTTATTCACGAAGATTATAGGTGCTCCCAAGGAGAAACACTAGGACGTATCACTCCCTTTTACATTAATTAATGCAACTGAGCTTTGAGCTTAGTTAACTCAGTAGTAGTCATCCTATAAGGTGCTTTAGAAACAATTTTTGTGTCAGGTTCTATGTCGATAGAGAAATCAAATTCTCTTTTAAGTAGTAGTTCAACTAATTCTTTACAAAAGACAACTTGATAGTCCCACAAAAATGAATATTCCTCCACCGTGGGCTCCTTTTATTATGCCATGTATACTATCTTTACCGCATAAAGAATGCACCCCTTTTTCTTGGTCTTCTTGAGTTGTATAGTTGTTATTTGTCTCACATTAGTTTCTCTCTTTATGTCTTGAATCATTGTAGAATGACCATTATCATCCAAACATTCTACTAAATTTTGAAAAACAATCTACCTTAGCATTATGTTGAGGTAACCAACTTACACCTAGGATAACATTGTATGATCCTAAAGGTGTTACATATAAGTTTACTTTAGTAGAAAATTCTGGTAGCTTTGGTTCCGCCTCAAAGAGGTACTGTTTTACCCTAAACTCGACCTTATTTCCATATTGTACAATCCATGATTTTTCCATATAGCCCGTTCTCCTAAGTAGTTTAGATAACAAGTGTTGTGAAACAAAAGATTTTGTAAGCACCAATGGTATCAATCAAAATAGCTATAGGAAAATCAAACAATATATCGAAGCTTCCACGGCATAGCCTAATGTTCTTCCTAATGGTTATTCACTATCACATGTATCCTTTGTTGAAATGTCTCTCTCGATCGTAAAGAGTTCTTCATTGCTAGAAATTTCCCTGAGTTTTCCTTGGACAATTATTGGCATAGTGGTCACCTCCACAAGTAAAACATCCACCAATTGGTCATTTTCTTTATATTTTTTTCCTTAAAATCGAATTGTCATTTCATATATTGGAATCATTTTATGGTTTGTTTTGTCTAAAACCTTTTGGGAACTGGTTTTCCTTTCTTGTTGTTCTTTTTCCACTAGGGATTATAAGTGTTTGTACGAGGTACGGATGACAATTTCTTTTTATTCTTTTCTTCTCTCGAAAGTTATGCCGCTTGCATTTTTTGTTCTTGTTTGATTACTTTTTCAAACACTACATCCAGAACAACAGGTTCGTGAACATCTACCTCTCTACCAATGGTGGGATTTAATCCCATAATAAGTTTCTAAATTATGAAATTTTCATCCTTCTAATACTTGGGGCACGTATTTGAGAAGTCAGTGAACTTCTCCTAGTATTTATTCACCGACGTTTCTCCTCGATAACCCTTGGAACTATATCATCTTTTGATCATAATATAGTTGTGGTAACCATTGGTGAAAAATCCCCTTAAACTATTCCCAAGATATGATAGTTATATCTACGGCGAGCTCCATCTTTTTATCATCCCATTATGAAGAAGCTTCACCAAACAATTGATAAGCTCCCCATAATGTTTTTATTTATGTAGAAAAATTCTCATCTCAAAGTACTTCTCCATCTCACTAAGCCAAGACTTGTCACCATCTCCAAGAGTGGTTTCATTAAACTTAGGAGGACTAATCATCTTTATATCTCTTAAAAAATCTGCCATCATTTGTGTCGTATTGTCTTTCGACCTTTATTATTCTTCTTCTTCATTCTCGGAACCCTCTTGGTCCTCATCATCTTGCCTTTCCTCCTCAAGTTATTCCCGAACCTTTTACCCTAAGTCGGTGATGTGGTCATGTGTCTCTGGGAGGGAAACTAGTATTTGATATAGTTTGTCTCATTGGTCTCTAGAAACATTATTAGATCATGGATCAACATTTGTTCTTGTGCAATCCATTATGCATGTTGGTATTTGGCAAGCTATTAGCATGGTGGGCTTAAGGTGGTCCGAGTGTAGAGAACCTAGTTAAAGATCGTTCTAATACCAAAATGTAAATGTTATCACAAGTACAAAAAGAGGAAATAATTTTTATGTAATACATTATATTAATTAACTTAGAAATAACTTTCCACGCATATAATTAATTTTCTCCTCATTATTCATAATATTTTCTCCCACGATGATGGGTCTAGTTTTTGACTGAAATGTCGACTTCTAAAAAGTATTACATCGTATTCCAAATAATTAACTCAATGATGAACTATGAAAATATCAAAAAGTCAAATATAATTAAGTTGTATAGTGATATTGTTAAATAACCTAAAGATAAAACATTGCCCTTTGTTACCATATTTCCAAGAGTTCAATAATAGTTTGAACAATTAACTATCATTTACAACTTTATACATTGTTTTCACAATATTCTGTACAAAAGTATTACCAACAATTAGTTCATAAGTCAATGATAAATATTAGAGTTACATCATATTTTATATCCAAAGTATGAGACAACATGCTTGTCTCAAGTACAACATTGTATAATTATAAACTTAGTACAAGTATTAAAAGCAATGATAACTCGTTCTTTCCAAAAGTTCCTTTTAGAAGTTCCTGTGTACATGTCTATCTCAAATGTGCAACTATATCAGAGGGAGAGCATCATCGGAGTGTTACTCCTCCAACCGCAAAACCTTTCAGTCCCTGGCACACATCTCGCAAGCGAGAGGGGCCCGACCCTTCACGAGGAAGGCAAATTGAGATAATTAACTATCAATAAGGAATAGTAAATTGAGAACCATGTGTAATATACCCAAATTCTAAAAATACAACCCATCATTAGATCATGGTAACCAATACCATCAAATGATTCTTGACTAGTATAAAATAAGGATAAGTGAACTGACAATGCATACAACTAGATACATTACTTTGGCCAAAGTTTTCCATCTATGCTAATGCAAGCTAATCATATAGTTTACACAAACAAATATGATTTTTCATCCTTTCACAACACAATTATCTCGTAGACCACTTTGTAAACATCATTTCTTATCCAAAACATTTCATTAAAGCATTTACAATATGTTTTGATTTCATAATCATAAAGGAAAAACAACCATCTATTCATGTTTCAAAATTCTTTTAAACATAGGCAAACTGCCCTCTATAAGCATATGTATGTATGCTTATACGGTTTTCATAATGTATTAGCATACATACATAATCTTAAGGATTTCATTTCTGGTTTAATGTTTAACAACATTCCTTAGCATGTTTAACAATGCACAAAACAACAATTAAATAACAATATGTTTTTCCCAAATCCTTCATATGTTGGTTTATCTTTTTACTATCATTCACATTTCTTTAATGTGTTTTAATAAGTTGAGGACTTATGTTATCATGATCATATCTTTTCTACATGCATGATAACACAAGTCTCTCTCTCTATGGATGATAACATCAAACATCATGTTTTAACCTGATGCTCAAATCATCAAAACAACGATAATAATCAAGCATTGTAATTATTTTATCACAAGGTAAAGTTTAGTAATAGCTCAAGAAGTTATATTTTTACAATAGTCATTTGGCGTAACCGCCTATTTCAACTAGTCACTTATCTTTCAAAGTTTTTAAAAACAATAAACCATTGCTTAACCCACAAATGATTTATTTCCATTCTCTAAATATTTCAAGTCACTTTTTTCTCTCCATTTACAAGTTCAGAATGAGTTTGAGTTCCCATTAAAACAACTAGTTTCATATTGTCCCAAAAATAGGTATGTGACCAAATTGACAAAGAACATCTATTTAGTTTAAATATGCAATTATCATTTTCCATATGGGGAATACAATCGACCCAAAAATAGTCATTAATGTCATCTGAATGATGCTAAAAGTGCAGACCCAGAACAATGTTGATTTAATAAAAACACAATTCGACATATAAGTTATGTTGACCATAAAGAGTGTCATATCGACCTCTTGTAAACAACTCATATATTTATACATATTTTACTAAAAGAACAAATTTAAAACTCTTGAAAATGTTTGAATTCAATGCAACATAACACAACCAATATATCAAAATGAGAACACCCAAATTTGGGTATAGACTAACCAAAAAAATTTTGAATATAACCTTATTTTTATAAAAAACATAAATCGATCGATAATGGGTATTTCCTATATTATTCTGTTAACAAACAACTACTCAAAAAGAATGAAAGTTTGTTTTCCTTGAAATTTTTTACACAATTTAAAACTTTAAAAGCACAAAATTAAAATAGGATAAAAAATGATTCGAATGCAGACATATCACAGCTCAAAAATCTGAATAAGCAAACCCATATTTGGGTATTTTACACATTTTAAAATCGACAAAAATGTGGAGGCCCACAAGGGTATTTTACACACTAAAAGCACCAAAAATGCTCATGCCCGTATTTGGATATTTTTCACGCTAAACTACAAACACGCATGTTATTTTTTACATTTAAAATACAAAAAACACATACTAGTTTTCACATTTGAAAATACCAAAACATACAGACCGTGATGAGTATTTTACTAACTTAAAACACCAAAAATGTAGACCATTTTTCACTTTTAACATTGCAAAAATGTGCAGGATGAACTAGGCATTTTGCACATTTAAAATACCAAAAATGCATACTAGTTTTCACATTTAAAATTCCAAAAACATGCATGACTAGATTTGGGTTTTTTTCACATTTAAAATGCCAAAAACGTGTAGGCCCTAATGGGTAAATGATTTCCTTCAGCTAATAAAATGTATTAGTGAAATAATGCCTTAGAAATAGAGAGCATAGCAATCTAAAATCACATTCAAATGTAGACCTGAAAGGGAAGAAAAGCTTCACAAATTTATTTTTAAAACAAAATCCTAAAAATGGGTATTTTCATGCATTTTATTTAATCAAAACAACATTTCATATCTTCAAATTTTAATTATAATAAGATAACCATAGAAAACCTTTTCCTGTAAACACTTCCAAATCAAATTTTCCAAAATACCCAAGCTCCAATTCTTCTTGTTCCAACCAAAAACATGTATATGCATACTAAGAGAAAACCATGTGAAATAGCTCCTTTCTCTCAATTGTTTCCTCCATTTTCTCCACATCTGTTGTTTTACCTCCTCTCCTTCTTCCCATGTTTCCACATAAGTCGACTTAACTCCAAATTAACTCCCATATTACTTTCCTTCTCTTTTACTTTTCCCATGTATCCCTCATGTTTAATCAAATATCCATCTTTTAATTCATTTTCATGAATTTCCCTTTAACCACTAACTCATACTTATCTCCCTCTCATTCACGTATCCAAAAAATTAATAAATATTTTCCTCTAATTTATTTGTGTGAATTTTTCAATAAAAAATTTAAGTAATGTTTATCTCTTAATTACTTAGCATTAAGACTAAATTTTATTTAATGAAAAGGTGATTAGCATTAATGAATTCAAATCATAATCTTACTAGGATTAAATTAAAATTTATAATCATAACTTATCTCACATGCCCCTTGGTAAAACAAAACTCAATGTCAGGTTAGGCTTTTTCCCGCTATACAACAAAGTCAACAAGATCAAAGATGAACAATTTAATTTCCAACCATCCATTGTTCAAACAAATGATCATAACAAACAACAACATGTTCTAGCCATTTTGTTACATTTTCAAACTCACATTTAATTATTATAACTTATTATAAAAGAAATAAACCAATTACTCACAACATCGTTAAATAACAATGTACGATGGTTGGTTATGTCGATGGTACATTTAGCCACATGTGGGTAATCCGCTAAATGTCTATCAATATCAACGGATAAATGAAATACAAGATAACATAAATAATTCATGCATCACATAAGTAACTAAATGTTACCCCCTTCTCATGGTGTGTGTTGGTTCTCAATTACCTTCGTAGTTTCAAGTTCATTATCATGAGCGCCAATATCTCCTAATGATGCCCTCCTCACCTTTTAATGAGGGTGTACTTGATCCTACATTCACCTCACGTCAACAAAAAGGTAGTTAGTCCAAATCATCAAAATTCCACATAATGATAATAAGCATGCCAATTTCATCATTTAAAATTGATCATAACAATAATTTTTCTAGATTAAGCATGTCATTTTAATCATCCAAATTAAACAAGTATCATATTTCGAATCCAAAATGAGGGAATAATTAATTTACTCAAGAAAAAAAGAAAAAGTAAAAAAATAGGTAGAAGAGGAAAATAAAGGCGAGTGTAAACACAAAATCACACACTTACTACTATTTATTATACCACCAAGTATGTTGTTTTATATATGGATCTTGCGTAAGAAGAGTATTCACTGGTGACCCATTCCCTAGTATGTTCGCTTGTCTTATTGGTTTATATTACTTTTATCTTTCACACTTGTCACTCATACACCCAGTTCTGATCTAATCACGGGGATCCCTATCAGTCAGTCTTCACTCATTTGTCGTCATTTGTCTCTAGACACTAGCACCTAGGACTGGACACTAGCGCCACGACGCTCTTTTCCATCATGGGCACACGTGCCCTCTTTATGTTTGATCTTATTTTTGACATTTGAGGTCAGTCTTTTCGGTTTTTCCTCTCATATCCCGAGGTACTAGTCGACATGTCGGGTCATTAGTGTCAAAATTCAAGCAAGAGATCCCATATAAACACAACATACATACCATTATAAGGGCATGCAATTCTTATCAAGGGCTATATATCTACATATCTTAAGGGGTTGCATTTGGGCACTTTACTCTGCATACACACTACATAGGAAGGGGATTTCATTCTATTCCATCCACACATTTGCATTTTATCTATCTACCACCCGCTATCTTGGCGGTATTGGTGCAAGGGTGACCTAGAGCACAATTACACACACAAACACATAGAACTACTTTGGGTCTGAGATGTAGTGCAGTGCTTAGTCGTAAGTTCACCATTGTGACAGCTGAGGACAGTCGAACCCTCATTTTGCATCTTTATTTTTAGGATTTGATGTCTTTTTTAGGGTTTTGCAGGATAATATTTTTGTGTAGGTTTACAAGTACCTCAATGATCCAAGTGCGACATACAGGTGATCAAAGGTGAACAAGTGTGAAACCCTAACGACAATATCAAAACTAGGTTTTGACCTTTTTTGTAGACTCCAACACCCCCACATAGGTTTTGGGCACTGAAGACGCCCTATCCTTACCTGTGCCTCGTGTCAGGCATTCATGAGCTTCACTACATTTTTTTTATCCTGATTACGATGGTATGTTCTCATGTTCCATCACATTCTCAAGTTCCAGACTCACTTCGGGATAAGTGAAATTAAGGTAAGTGCCCTATCTCTTGCATTTTCTTTCATATAAAGATCAAATTAATTGTCGAGCACTTGTATTTCATTTTATATCACTTATAGCAGAGCTTTGCATTTGGATTTTAATAAAATATTTAGATTTTATTAAATCATTTTGGTGAACCCGAAGCTTAGAACTACTTTCCCTAGGATTCACTTAAACCCTAATGCCTAAGTATAACTCTCCTCCTCCTAGGCTCTTCATGCCTCACGTGAGTATTAATCCTATCTATAATGAAGAAACCATAGCTGAACTTAGCACTCTATATCACAACACTATTCTTCCAGATGATACTCAAAGGCAATTTTTAGCTCATGAATGCAATGTGCCTACTAGCTTTGATCATTCTACCATTAGCATTGTTTCGATCCAACAAGATTTTTTGGTTGTAGACCTTGTTATTCAATCAGCCACACTCCACCTTCTTTTATTTCTACTGAGACTTTAGATGATGCTATTATCAGTTTTATGATTAATCTTAATGATAAGGCTTTAGCTAAAAAAGGATGAAAATAAACATGTGTGTGATGTTGTTTCTTATACTAGTCAGTATGATTCTATTGGTACATCTCATACTCATTTCATTTTTGAAAATGTTTCTAATAATGCATCACATACTAGTTCTCCTCCTCCTTCATTATATGTTGATGATACACTTAATGAAATCCTTGCATCTAAATCTTTGTCTGATATTGATGAGGCACATGATAGTAATGATTCTACTTCTTTGCATACTACTGAATGTGAATTTTCTACTCTGCTTTCATCTTCTTCTGAGATTGTCTCTAGTAACATGCATGATTCATCTCCTTCTATTACATCATCTCCTAATAATACTTCCGATGTTAGTCCTACTACTTCACCACCTATTACTTCTTTGAAACCTATATCTAGTGTGCCCTTAGCATCGGTATCTTCTACTTCTTCTCTTGACATCCCTATGATCACTCATAATGGCAAGATACAACCACTCAATACACCATCTACATATCCTACTATTCCATCATAGGATATCTTATCACTCATGCATGTTGTTGGTCAATTACAATCTCAGGTCCAATCTCTCACTTGAAAGCAAAGCCTATTATGCTTCTATCAATAACAATTCTTTACATGGCAACCTTATTCGAAAAAGATTCACAATTCAACATTCCCTAAGGATTTCACTATGCCTATGCTTTGATGGTACTAGAAATCCATATTTACATCTTAAGAATTATCTTCTAATTATGGCTTCTTATTCTAATGATAGACTATTATTAAAAGATTTTCACCATAGTCTTATTGATGATGCTATCCAATGGTACACACATTTACCCTTTGGATCTATTAGTACCTATTGTGAGATGGAATAATTTTTTCTTCATCACTTCATACTTAATAATGGCCCTAGAGTCACACATGACCATTTACCTAGCTTACATCAAGGCAAAACAGAACCTATCATTGATTAAATTTTGTGCTTTAATGCTTGCATACATCAGTTAGTCTTTCAACCCATTGACTTAGAAAATCAATTCATATTTTTCATGGCATGATTCTTGCTTTAAAAAAATGCTTGTAATATGACACATGTGAATCATTCACACTCTTATGTTATAAGGTCATTGATCTAGAATAGGATCTCATTGATGCACATGTCATAGATCCTCCTCTTACTTCTCCTACTTCCGCACCATCTAGTTCTTCTCCACTTATATTTGTTGAGCATCCTCCTAGGTCTCCATCTCTACCTCATAATAAAATTAAGTATTCTCCATTGCATAAGCATCCTTTATCTCCTCCACTGCGTTAAGCTCCGCCTCGACTTCTACATCTCCTTCACGGGAGCCATTACACTTTTCTCATCACACTAGAACTCATGATGTGTTGTGTACCTTGTTTGACAAGAATTTGATTCACTTACCTTCTAATCAAAGCATCATCCACCTCATCGCTTGCAAAGCAGTGTGATCGACCTTATTGCAACTATCATCATATCAATGGCCATCGTGACAATCATTGCGCCCTTCATGACCGATTACAAAAATTAGAAGACAAGGGTGTCATTTCCTTTGGTTCTTGATCTCGTGAGAGATCTATATCTCCACTTCCACGCAAGCGTGCTGTTACTTCAGTTAACTTATCTCCTTTGTCTAGTTCTAAGGTTATTATTCATCCACCATTGTAGGTTATTATTCATGCACGCTCTCCATCTCATCCATCCACCGCTGCACCATCTCATTCGTTACGTCATGATACTACTACACATTGGCTACCTAAGTCGTCAACATCTACACTTCCCACCATTGCATCTCCTATCATTGGCACCATTTCATCAGGCATTCAGTTTGGTTCATACACTCATGTTGTTTCCACTCCACATGCTTCCACCACTCCATGCCCACTTGGTCTCTGGTAGGTGCGTTTTCTCAGCTCACCCCCCGATGACACACTTGTGTTTTTACGGTTCTCACATGACTATTGAGGGATCTGTTACAATAAGAACCTCACCATATCTATGCACTACACATTATATGGATATATTTGTCTAGTGTACACTATCATATCACTTCCTAACGATGAACTCTTGCTTTATTGTTCATTCTTGATTGTTGATGGGTCTTATATAAATCAACCTTATCATATATACACTGGGGGGGAATCGTTATTCTCCTTCCCCCTCCTTCATCCTACTAACACACACTTAGGCATGCTCTTACATCCATCTCATTCACGTACTCTTTTACATCATTCATTTACACATACTTTATTATTCATCGCAACTCTATTCATACATACAATACACTTCTTCATCATTTCTATATCACATGGAACAATCACACTATATACACTATCTATTATCACATACGTTATCTCATCATGATCACATTAATCATCATTATCCATTAGTCAACATCAATAACCACACAATATAAATCACATTGACAAATATGAACAATTCTCCAAACATCATACATCAAATATAGAAACAATAATCAACACATCATACGAGAACCAATCATCACATCGCATATCAATAAACATCAAATACAACAAATATACATCAATAATCCATATATGTCGGTCATTCAAAATCATAGTTAACAAAATCCCATCGCTGGAGGGAAACCCCCCATACATCGCTACATCACTACATGTCATATATTGTCATCACTATCATTATCTACAATTCGGGAGCTCTACAACTATAAGCTTCACCATTCAATCGCATCGTTGATTGCGGCCCCTATATTGCTCTACCCGCCTACACAATAATATCACCTCGTCGATTGCTCTAAAAAGTGACCCTATAACTCCATGAATCTAGAAATACATCATGTGCTAGTGTCCTGAAGGTCATTAGCGCCTTCACCTCTCTTGTCTAGGTCTAACATGCCGAGAAACTCAAAAACAATATTTTTGCAAAAATTCATCAAAAACGACCAATATCAACACATTTTTCAAAAAAATCACACTCACTAGCTCAGTTGTCGTATGTGATGCCACAACTACCACTACCATCTCAAATTGAATCAATCACGGTGCTCTCACTTAAAGCATCTTCACACACCCAGAGCTCCAAATCACACTTACGTAATAATCAAATGAATTGCCTATTCACTTTTTCATATTAATATTTATAGTAACTTCCCATTATTTACCATGTTATAGTCATTATTCACATGCATCCTTTGAACTAATACAATTTTCACAATTTCAATCATATCTTATGCATCCTTACTTTGATTCTTGTCTCGTTTGCTTCGCTCTCTTCAAAATTCTTCCTAATATTATATCATACACATTCCAAAAACACTATATTCCTCCTCGAGATCAGTTCAAATCAATATACACACACATTTGTGATACATACATTCAATATTAGGTTATTACACACTTCCTTTCGGATCAACGTTCATTCTCTTCATCATTCCCCTTTCATTGAAAGAGGGGCATATAATCGAGGCATCGTATAATCCCCTAACACCATTACACAATCATTTTACATTCCTAACTCTTTCATTATCAAAAATTTACTCATACATTATGTGACATGTCACACCACTTTCTAACGATCCCCCTAATGACCTAATATGGGGGCAACAAGTGTAAAATATCTCCATGAGTAACCAATCAATAAATCACACATATTTAAATCTCGACAAAAAAACCTTCTACTATTCTAAATCATGTAGTGCCCACTTCCCTTTGACACTTTTAGACACTGATTTTGATACTATTGATCATATTATGGACACTATTATGTTTTGTGTTAGTATGATGGTTAGATGTTAGATCATGGATTATTATTGATCTGGATTCAGTTAGTATGCATGATGATTACTAGATACATTTCCTTTATGTGGATGATGATATATTGTTTGACATGGACATATTATAGATGTTGATTTGGACTTGTGACATTTGATATTTTGAGTAGACCTAGTATGGAATAACATAGATGATGATATAGTTGATTTATGAATTAAAAATGATAATGTTGAATTCTTGATATTGTTGTGATTCATGTGTTTAGATGATCTTGAAATGTTTTTTATATCATTTTGGATGTTCTGATATGGCCACGAGGCCGAAGGAGGTATTTGAATTTTGCAGTTAAAAAAATCACAACAATGTCGGGGGACTGGAGACTAACCATATTAGAATTCTAGGTGAAATCAACAAGGTCACCATGGCAACTGTTTTTTGTGTGTGTGTTTGTCAGGGATTCCCATGGGGGTTTCCATTATATGTGACCATGGGATATGTATTTTATTAAGTAATGTGTTTCTTCTTGTAATTAATTTAAATGTGGCAGATTAATGTGAGAGATCATACAGTTAAACTTTAATTAAATTAAATTGGGGACATGGAATGTAATTAATGAAGTTGTTGATTTTAAATGTTAATGTTGGAAGAGTGTGTAAGAAATGTGTAAGAAGGTGTAAGGGATATGTAAGATTCATGTGAGAAAGATTTTGAAAGGTTAAACACTTCATCTCCTTAAGAATTTGAATTTGTCCTTGAGGCCAAATTTGGAGGTTTGTGGGACAAGTTAAACTTGTCCCACACCTCTTAAAATGATTCACCAACCATACCTATGGTTTGGAGGTTAAATTTAGGCATTTTTATTGTATTTTGGAATGACAATTTGGAAGTTTTAATTACACTTCTCTTACATATTTTAATCCAGTCCTCTTTTAGTATGGGTCATGTTGGAGTGTGTAAGTTATTTTGTCATTCTTATTTATTATGATTTGGTGGTTGATGTTGATTTCCTCTTGGGGTTGAGGAAGAATGATGTGGCATCCCACATGGATCCACATCATCCCCTTCTCTTCCCTCTCCTTTAAAAGTGAAACTCCTTGCTTATTTTGGGTTGTTGAAACTTTGTTGATTTCCCCTGGGGCGCATTTTTCTTGCTTGTTGATTTGGGAGCTTGTTGTGGAAGAAGCTTGGAGTCATTTACATGCTTGAACATTGCTGGTTTTGGACTGCACTTTGACATATTTGAAAGCTTGTGGATCTTGGAACAAACTCCATTATGGAGAGGTAGGCACTTGAGCTTGTCTTTAAATGTTTTTCTTCCTCTTGCATGCATGTTGAAATGGTGAATGTGTTTTGTATTCTTGGCTGGTTGGGTAGACTGCTTAGGATATGGTGTAGGAGAAGGCTATGGGGATTTCCAATGGGGGGCATAAGGAAATGCCAATGGCATCTGTTTTATTGTGGAGGGAGTTTTGGATTGGGATCCACCTTGGAAAAGAAACTGCTTGCATTTCTTACTCTTGGGGGCATAAGGGATAAACTTTGGGGGGCATAAGGAGGGGTTGGGAGATATAAGGTTTATGGGATTTGATGTGTTTAATGGCGGTATGATTTTAGGTGGATGCCCAATTCCAAATAGGGAGGCATAAGTAGTTCCCCATAGTTCTTGCTCTTGTTGGCTTGCTTGATCAAGCCTATGTGTTGTGTGAGTGATTTCAAATGCAGTTGTGAACTGTTGTTCTTGCTTGGACTATTTTTTTTTCTTATTGTTGTATGCATGTGAAGAATGTTGCTTGTTTGTGTAGAAGCCATTGTTGTCATGAGTTGATTTTCATACTCTATTCCAATATGGTTGGGGCTCGGGGGCCAATGAGGAAGGATGGCTTCTCCTTTCTCATTGGATGTCTTGGTTGGGTGGAGAGCGTTGCCTTTCCCCCTTCCTTGTTGTGATCAAAGATGAAAAGATGGAGAAACTAGCATGCTGTTGTTTGGAGCAAGAAGAATACAGTTTGACAGTCCCATCCTTTGAGCAAGTTTGTTGTAATCTTTCCCACTTTGAAGTGGATGAGTTGTATAGTAATTGTAATGTGAAGTTATTGTATTGTAGATGGAAGATTGAATTTGAATTGAGAAATGCAAAGGAGATTCATAATTGTTCTTTGTTTTGGAAAAGAAATGTAAATGAAGTTACATGCATTGTATTATGTATCTTGTAAACTATATTTTGGAAACCAAATGAAAAAGGAAAGTTGTAAAATTGTATTTGATGATCAATGAAGGATTGCATTCCTTTCTCAAAAGTGTATTGTGTATTAGATTTGAATTATTATTGAAGTTGAAATTGTTGTTTGGAAAAGAAGCATGCGTATGAAACAAAAGACAGTATTTTATTCTCTTGAAAGGAGTTGAATTTAGAAATAAGACTTGCAAAATTGTTATTTAATAGTTGATGGAATTCAATTAAATGTATTTGACTAAGTTTAGGAAACATATGCACATTCAAAAGACAAAATTGATAAACAAATTCAAAAGAAACAGTTCACTATTATGAACTCCAATCTGGCAATTCACTTTTAAATAATATGAACAGTTCATACTTGCACTTAGAAATTAACTTTAAAATGTTATGGATTGGCATGCTAAGACTTTTAGGAATCCAAATTGACAAAGAAAACATAAGAAAATAATCCAACCATTGCCAAATTTGAATGCAATTCCCCCTTGGGTCATTTTTTTGTCTATTTTAAGAGAAATAAAAATTGAAATCAATTGGACAAATTAATCTTCCTAAAACACTCTAAACCCTCCCTAGACTAATCCTCCATGTTTGTTTGACATGTTGAGCGAAGGAGGAGTTCTAATTTAACCAAATTGAGAATTTGAAAACTGTCAGTTCACTACTTAGAACCCTGTATATTGTTTTCATTAAATTGACATCTCAAACTTCATCAATTTCCAAAATTGATGATTTCTGTGCAAAGAGGGCATCGAGGGCTTTCCGAAAAGTCCTCGTTTGCCCAAAACCGAGCTTCTAGCTCAAGTTATGGCCATTTGAAGTTTTACTTCAATTTGACATTCAAAAATAATAATAAGATTTAATTTAACTATAGAAAAATTAAATTTTAACTTTGGAAAAATTTCCCGAAAAGGTCTGCTGCAGCCCCTGCCATCCCACAACCAATCGGGGCCTGCCACGTGGCACCCTGGGAGGGGTGGACCAAATCTAAAACTTATCCCTTTGAAAATTTTGCCTTGGGAAATTTTTCCCATTTTACCCCATAACCCCGCCACGGCATTGCAACCAATCACATGCTGCCATGTGGCATGGTGGAAGGGCAGACTCTTTTCAAACTTAAAACTTATTCTTTTGAAAAAAATTTACTTGGGAAAAAATTTCCATTTTCCTCCGCCAGCCTGCAACCAATCAAAGGGCGACACATGTCCTCTGGGGGTGAGGTGAGAGGCGTGGTTTGTTTTAATGTTTGTTCCTTTTGAAAAAAATGGGGAAAATTTTCCATTTTGGCCCCGCAACCCACAGCCAATGAGAAAGTGCCACGTGGCACTTTGGGGTGACAACGGGTAGGCGAGAACCCCTTTGTTTCTTTAGTTTTTTTGGCCCTTGGGAAAATGTCTAACATTCCTCCTGCGGCCTGCAACTCCGCCTTCTCCCTCGGCCTTTCCTTCTCCCACGGGCGCACTGGGCTTGCATGTCCCCTTCTTCCTCTTTGTCTCCCATTAGCGTAGTGCACCAAAATACCCGTTGCTTCTCCCTTCCCTTCTCCTTTCCCGCTTGGCACCAGGACTCGACACGCGTCCACCCGGGGACCGGCGGGGCGCGAATGCTTTATGACTTTGAGCCATACGATGGGAAAATTTCCCTATGCCGCCCGCGACCCGCCAATCTGTCCAAAGTGCTTCCCCCTCCTCTTGACATGTGTCCCCTAGGGGAAAATTTGACCTAGAAACTCCGCCCACTCATATCTTGAGTTCTACAAGGAGTTAGGAGGACTTCCTTATATCACTGGAAAGGTGAGAAAATTTCCTATCCATTGGGAATGGTTTAGGAAAATTTTGGAAGTATTAAGTAAGAGAAAAATCTAGTTGAAACTCTAAGCCTGTTAGAGAGCAAACATGGGGGTAAATTACTCCCGAACCGACTAAAACATGTAACCCTAAAATTTGAACCCTGTGAACTTGATATAAGTTAATAAAGGAAAATTGTGTTTTGGTAAATAGGATTTGTTTCAGAACCTGTTAGTGAAAATTGATGTTTAGCAACCTGAATGTAGATACTTTAAAAAAATTAAAATTATTCCATAATTTTTCTAGCTAACCCTAGGTAATTTCTTAGGTCTCAAGTGGTTGTTTAAATGGGCACTACAAATCACATCAATCAATCAACACAATCACATTGTATTTATCCTCTTAGATGACCTAACTTGGGAGTTATATCACCACTTTCCCATATGACCTAACATGGAAAATTATTCTACATTTTCTCTGCTTCTAAATAACCTAACATGGAAGCCATCTCACATACATTACGATGACACCCATGGAGTGGGGAAAATGAGACGTCATTGCTTTTCATATGCTACTCCTATAAGGGTTATTCAATTTTGATCGAAATAAAGTGAAATGGATCTAAATGAATAAAATTTGGTCTTTATCCATCTGAAGCGGCTAGACCTTTTGAGGAGGTAGTTAAAGTTGGAGAGTAAAACTAAACCTCTCTCTCTACACTCTTCCTCCGGAGGAAGGACACCTAAATCCTCGTTTTCACTCACGAAATCAGGTTGGGAATTGATCACTCCTTACCCTAACACATCTCCATTAGCAACAAAATCAAAATCTCCAATCATCAATCTCACTTATTGCTCCTCACAATGGTCCCGCATCTCTCATTACGCCACATGGATTGACACGTTGATCCATAGTTCGCCACGCTATATGTTCTCATTTTACATGTAATTCTGCAATATTTGTGTGTACTTATAGAACGTGGGATTCTCTAGACTTCTCTTAGGTATGCATCTCTATATACTTTATGTTACCAAACTTTTGTTCAACAACATAAAGTGGGGGAAAATATAGACACAAAATCACACACTTACTACTATTTATTATACCACAAAGTATGTTGTTTTATATATGGATCTTGTGTAAGAAGAGTATTTATCTGGTGACCCATTCCCTAGTCCATCCACTTGTCTTGTTGGTTTATATTGATTTTATCTTTACACTTGTCACTCATACACTCATTCAAGTCGATCACAGGGGATCATTATCAATCAATCTTCACCATTTTTCGTCATTTATCTCTCAACACTAGTGCCTGTACTCTTTTCCATACTGGGCGCTTGTGCCCTCTTTATGTTTGATCTTATTTTTGATATTTTAGGTCATTATTTTCAGTTTTCCCTCTCATATCCCGAGGTACTAGTTGGCATGTTGGGTCATTAATGTTAAAATTCAAGAAAGAGATCCCTATATAAACACAACATACATACCATTATAAGGCGGACAATTCTTATCAAGGGTTATCTATCTACATATCTCAAGGGGCTGCATTTGGGTGCATTAATTTGTATATACACTACATAAGAAGGGGAGTTCATTCTATTCCATCCACACATTTACATTTTATCCAAATACCACCCACGATCTTGGCGTTATTGGCGCGAGGGCAACCTAGGAGCACTATTACACACACAAGCACATATAACTACATTGGATTTGAGATGTAGTGCAGTGTTTAGTTGTAAATTCACCATTGTGATAGCTGAGGACAATCCAACCCCTCATTTTACATCTTTCTCTTTTAGGATTTGATGTATTTTTAGGGTTTTGCAGGATAATATTTGTGTGTAGGATTATAGGTATCTTGGTGATCCAAGTATGACATACAAGTGATCAAAGGTGAATAGGTGTAAAACCATAGTGTCAATATCAGAACTAGATTCCAACCTTTTCTGCATACTCCAACGCCCCCACAGAGGTCTTGGGTGCTCACGGGTGCCCCTATCCTTGCCCAAGCGCCCATGTCTGGGCATTGTGAGCTTCTCTGCATTTTTCTGAGCCTGATTATGATGGTCTGTGCTCATGTTTCATCACATTCTCTAGTTCAGACTCACTTTGGGATAAGTGAAATTAAGGTAAGTGCCCTATCTCTTGCATTTTCTTTCATATAAAGATCAAATAAATTGTCGAGCACTTGTATTTCATTGTATATCAGTTATAACAGATCTTTGCATTCATATTTTAATAAAATATTTGGATTTTATCAAATCGACGAGGAAAATATTGATAAGGTTGATGATACTAAGGTGGCACCATATAAACACCTTCATCATCATGAGAGGATCGTGGAGGAATGATATGACACATGAGGGTAGCAATATATATTGATATACAAATAATTGGAGAAGCGATCACTATGGTTATTCATATAATCAATGGAATAACAATTATATGAAATCAAATCACATTGATAATTATTATAGATATGCATGGATGTTGAGGAGGAAGGAATATGGACAAGGATGGAATAAGATTAGTGCAATATATTATGAAACTAAGTTTAGATGTGATCACCCACAAAGATATCATATAGGTGGTTGGATGATCTTTAATGGCAACGAGTGTGCAATGATTTGAAGCACACTTAATATATGGCCTATTCTTATGTTTTGGGGACGAAACATGTCAAGGAGGGAGGTAATGCTATATACCTTGGGATATGATGTTATAATATATATGGATTAATGGAGATGCCGACATGTGCCACATATCTCCCTTAGTTTGTTTTATGTTTATAATATATATGGTCACATAGGAATTAGTTATATTGGGTAATGAGTCGAGCTACATTGGGATTAGGTGTTACATATCCATTAAGAGTAATGTATGTCTATATAAAGGATATGAGTATCATTGTGAGTTGTGTCATGGATGTATGAGTTGAGTCTTCTACTTGGTAGAGATATATTGGAGGTGTCTCCCTCAAAGTGGATTCCCATCTTGGGAGATTGTGGAGTTAGTCCTTAAGGATCATTGTATGGTGTTTCCCTACCTTAAGGGTATTATTCTACATATATACGAATATTTGGGCATCTTGGCACACCAATATATCTTAAGTTGTGTTATTATCTTCATATTATTTATCTTTCTTATTTATTATATGCAACGATATTATCAATGCATTTCTAGAAAACTAGGATGATACTTTTACAATTTTGGGAAAATGTCCATAAAAGTAGGAAAATAGGAGGAAGAGAGAGAAACGAAGGATGAGAGAGATAAAATAGGGGTAAATAAGGAATGCTAGAAAAATAATAAGAAAAGACAAGATGATAAATTGTCAAAAATCAAACAAAGTTAATAAATATGTAGAAGCATGCAAACAAGAGCCCAATCAAGACCAATAATCAATACACCTAAATACACTAGACCAAAAGTAAATAACTAGCCCCACATAAAAATTCGGCGTCTCCAATAGAATATAAGGAAAGTGAACAATAATTTAATACGTGATGGAGATATTTGTGGCTTGTAATGATTATATATAATAATAATATCATAATGTGAAACATGTGTGGTCGAGCCAATAACTACGCAATAAAGAGTGGTGGGAAATGGAGGTATTAAGGACACTAGATGTTATATGAAATTGAAAGCACCCTAAACTTTACAAAGCAAATTGCATGACTAAAAAAGGAAAGCTAACACCATTGCCACCTAATTAGCTAGGGATCTAAGTCTAGGAATGTAACATTAAGATAGAAGCTTAAAATAATGCTCAACTAGTATGAAAACAATACAAAATCTAACTAAACATGCCTACTAATATGCTTGAATTACTTAACATGGGCCTAAATAGACCTAAGAGGGCAATCAAATGGTTATGGTCGCTACTCCAAACAAGGTGAAATGACCTCTCCAAATGACTACTTGGTCATTTTGGATATCCATATACTAACCCCATTGAAGGCTTTAAGTAAGGATTGAAATTGGCTATATATCATATTTATTATATGAGATGCAAATCAAAACATGGCATAAAGTATAAAGGATGAGGTGTACCCTTTTTATAGTTTTCCTTTTGGGAGAAACTTGTATTTTGGTGCATGTGGGTCTAAAAGCCCCAAATTAGATTAGAATTGCTAATCAAGATCAGGCCTTGCTAATCACAATTAGTGAATTACCAAGTGATTAAGAGGTGTGAAACCTTAATCAACTGCTTAGGGTCAACTAGGAGGCTAGGATAAGATTTTGAAGCTTGCGTTGAGATGTTATGGAGGTGAATGGGGTGATTTTGAGTGGTTGGAAGAGGGGTTTGAGTCAATATTAGGGTATATTGACCAAAACAAGGGCAAAATAGGCTTAATTAGCTAATAAATGCTAATTGTTTGTTTTGAAGAGGATTTTGACTTACAATTCATCATAAAGTGGCATCTTAAATGTGAAAGGGGTTACACAATCAACAACATGGTGTTAATTAGCTAAATTGGCAAGAAACATTAGTTAATTAGCAAAGAGCACTAATTATAACAGAATTGGGAAGAATAGGAGTGATTTGTGTGCGTTTTGGCAATAAGATTGTAAAATCAGAATTTAGGTGTCTACATTTGCCCCTGTTTGAGGTGAAGTTAGTGACTTCACTTCAAACATAGTAGACAAGCATAAACAGGTAAATTTTTGAAGATAAAGTAGCATGATGAAGGATGCCCCCTTGAGTGTCGATGGGGTGATAGAAGAAGTCTATCGACGATCAAAAATATGATCGAAATGGATAAAAGAAAATAGGTTAGAATGGGCGCAAAACCCTTGGTTATTTAAAAGGAGAAAATAGGGATAAACGTGGTTGTTTATTGCCCGGGTGATTTAGAAGAAAAATTAGTAGTGATAATAAATGATAATGGAGAAGAAATGATTAATGGAGAATATAGGACAAGCCCAATATTTGCATCCAACCTTTCAATAAGCAACTTGTTTATATCATTTTTCCCCTAGGTCTACATCATCAACCTTTATTAAAAATAAACAAAAGTATAATATAACATGAAAAACTACATTACTAACATTTGTTTACTACTAAAAATACGTAACTCCATGCAACATACATTATGCAATGCAATACAAGAAAGTAAAATGACGCTTAACTCCATGCAACATACAAAATGCAATGTAATACAAGAAAGTAAACCAGCTAACCTAACAGAGAAATAAGCACAATCACATATACTCAAACAAACAATGTTCAAGATAGTTATACCAATGTTTTTATTATCAAGTTGCAGTTCTCGAATGTTCGTGTTGTAATGACAAGGGTTAAAAATGATGCCCCAAGAAATAACACATGCGAGGGAAAAATGGAGGACACAAGTAGTCCCATGGAAAACATTCGTGCATTATGACATAGTACTGAAACTCACTGTTACATAGGAGTACCGACATAATAAATAGACCCAACTTTGTTAATGGAGGTAGATCACAATGATCTCGCATGTCGTTTGAGACAAGAACAAACAAGAACCGTACAAAGATGCTTTTGTAAGACATATTTCAACGTCAAGGATGATCAAATTGACACGGTGTTTTAGCTGCGTATATGTTATTTACCTTTCTTTTTTAAAAAAAATTAAATTTTTACATTTTTTTTTAATGATTTAACCATTTTTTTGGGTTTTTGATTGTTTTACTAATTTGTTTGGGCTTTTCTGAAACATGTTTGAATGTTTTGATTTGTAAAACATATGTGATTGTTTTTTCTTTTGAAACATATTTGAATGTTTTTTTATTTTCGAGAAGTTTTCTGAAACTATGTATAGGAAACGAAGAAATGTGGATGCCCCTAACGACAAATGGGATGTAAAAAGGGCAGAATGCCACATGTATGCGCAAGAAAGTGATGATGCGAAATTGCCGCAAGTGTTAGATGGGAATATTTAAAGGCAAACTCTTCATGCGCATAAATTAGATCAGGGCCAATATAGATAGGTTCCACATGTTGATATGGATTGCTTAGAGACATGCACAAACCATTCTAGCGTTGTTGCTCTTAAACTTCATGAAAACAAATGCATAATAAAATTTTCATTATATGCAACCTCTTGATATGTCATATAAAATTCTTTTATATGATCACGAGGGTCACCTTTTCCCTTATATTTATCAAATTTTAAAAAATCAAAATGTCTTGGGAAAGGTACTTGTAGCATGGCTTTGTCAAAAGGGTAGGGACATAACTCATCGAACCAATATTTCTTGCTATTGTTACAGGTTTGACCCTCTTGTAATGCTTGAAGGGTGTTCTTCATAGTAGAACATTCTTAGTGGAAGAGTTGGTCTTGCGTGGGTGGCGGCGTAGCTCTATACAAAGGGTTAAGCCTAGGTGTATGCCCACCCCGATTCTCAGTGAAAAATTCCTCATAAGGATCCTTTCGTGTCTCTCGTCGAGGAGTGTTTATTGGGAACTCGTGAAACGAAGCTTTAGGTTTTGCCTTTGGTATAGCTTATTTCAAAAAAATTGGTTGTTCCTTATGTATATGCAATGCCAAACTTGTCAATTGGTGAGTAAGGGCTTGGACTTGTTGTTCTAACGTCACCTATTTAATAGGTATTTCATGATGATTTTCATTAGGGGAAGGTTGTGCATAATGGACATGTTCCTCATTGTCTTCACAACGTATTTTAACAACAAGTATTCAATAATCTCCATTGTTTTCAAATGATATCTCCTCATTATTCTATCATGCGTAGTAGAAGCATGACCGAATTTCTTTAAGAGTGCGACGAGGGTGGTCTATTTCTTATTCTCCCGAACCATGTTAGCGATAAGAGAAGGTTCTAATGTGGAAGGTAATTTGGCTCCTAGTTCCAAAACCCAGATAAGAAATTCATGTTTGTTATGAAAAATGTAGTCGTCAAAATGGCAGAATGAAGCTCTACATCCGCATGAGGAGAATCCTCCTCTCCACCACTATGGTCAACCATGATATTATCCTCTAAAAGAGGGTTGTCACCTCCAAATATATCAGCTTCTAACCTTCGTGACCCCATTCTTGTAGTAGGAATTACTTAGACTAGAAGGTACAACGCGAAATATTTCCACTAAGGTTTATTAACAATGGACTTTAGTCAAATTTGTGCAGCGTAACGACCCTAAGTCATAAAAAAACAAAGGTGACTATAAAATAGCCACAAATTCAATAGGTCAATGTGAACCTAAGAATTAAAGAATAAGCTACCCTAGTAAGGTAATATATGACACAAGTTTTCCTAGAATAATACAATGATGTACAATGCTCAAAATTTAGTTACACCAAATAGTTTACTCTCTCTAAGATTTCATCTAAATAGGTTTTCATAACCAAATAGTGACAACACAATATCACCAGTTAGGTCAAGTTTGCAACAAATAAGGCCTAAATGATAAGAGAATGTTGACGCGATCTTCTAACAAGATATACTAAAAACCAGTTTCTAAACACTAACAAAGTCTAAGTATTGTAAAATGGATGATAACAATGTGAGAAGTGTAACGACACTATTTGGGCACGTGAACTAAGCTTTCAAGAAAGCAAGATTTCTAGTGTCAAAATGATGTTATCACGATGCTAATAATATATCCTCCACACTCACAAAACTCAAGAGAAAGTTTAGGATGTAAAAACTACATCTAAGTATAACAATAAATTGTTATGCGTGCAGAACAACGTAACCCTACAATATAGAGATTTAGGCCTAATTTCACAATGAAAACAAGACGTAAATATCTCAATTGTATGGCTACAATGTGGGCAGTGTAACAACTCAAAAGAAGACAAGGATGAAATCACCTAACTACGATGATAATAAGTCTCAAATATGGGTTTTTAAGACAAGGGGGCCTACTAGATCGTGAGTACGTACCATGCACACTTTCAACACTTGTGCTTCGGCATTGCAACCTAGTCATGCAAGTAGAATAAAAAGTGGTGGGCACGCGATATCTAACAGTATTCATATATGTTGTTTCCTTTTGTCCAAAAAAGGGCAATAATAAAAAAAAGGGTGTAGACCAAGTGGTGTTGAAATAAACTTGGTGTTATTTTGGCAGAGTTTCACTTTGTCTTAGGACAAGTGAAAAACTAGGAAAAAATGACACTAAGTAGATTTCGTGATGAAAATCACACGGTTTCAACTTTAAGAGATTCTTTCCCTTGTTCGAAAAACAAGAGTTTGAATCTAAAAAAGTTGTCACTTTGTGAGAGCTCTTAAGTATAACAACTAAGACAAAAACAATGGTTCCAAGTTGGCAAGCTTCCTAGGTGGTTCTCTCTCTAGGTGTCACAAGATATCTAGATCGAGCTTTATTTACCAAGGTTTCCTAAGGAGTATCTCGGCTTTACTTTACCCCCTTTAGTATAATGAGTACCGAAGTATGTTCAGTTATACTTTCACTAGGGTCGTGATACATATATCTTTGACGTTAATCTCACCAAGGTGTACTAGACAAGTTGGTAGCTCCTATTTCATTCACAAGGTTCCCTCTGTGTGAACTACTTTAGGGTTCTTAGGACCACCCCAATTGTTGTAGCTTAAGAATTATGCCAAACGGGTTATGTCCTAGTTGAGCAGGACGAGTCATAGATCTTAACCGAAACCTACAAATACAATGTGATTATTGTGGTGTGTTTTAATCTTATATACTTAATGTGGTTTTTATTGCACTCCTTTTGACAACCTACAATCACACGTGTAGTTAGAAAAATTGTTTAGGTCCTCCTTTTCTTTGACTATCATTAGGTCCTTCACAAAATGGTTAGTAGTTTTAAATAGAATCACAATATCATAGGAGAATACCAATGAAAAATGCTTATAAATCAACTAACTACCATAAAATTTTACAAAAACAAGGTTTATTCCAATTTCATCAAAGTGCTTTTTAATGAAAAGACTAAAATTGTTTTTGATTCCCAAGATCACACTAGGTGCAAGGGAAGAGCATACACAAATTCTAGCCTTAGTTATTTAGTAAGTGAAAAATCATTTAAACTAAAAGACGATTAAAAAGTTTCCTACTTACTCTAATGATAGCAAAAGAAGGTTTAAGAGTGCTTTTGATTCTCTAGATCACACGAAGTGCAAGAGAAGAGCATACACACCTTAACCCAAACTCATACAAAGCATGGAAACAAGATTAATTCCTTCAAACCCTAAGTGATTTTATGAGAAAACTTACTCTAAATCTATGAAATTGACAAAAATGACATCTAAAAACCTCTAAAAAGTAATGAAATCCTAAAAACCAAAAATGGAAAATTTGAGTTTGCAGGAAAAATTTATATAGACACACCTACGCGCCCTGTCATCGTATGTGCGCCTGTTTCAATGCTTGTGCGCCTCTATCGACGCATACACACCCTTATGTAAAAAGCGACTAACATCGAAAAAGAGTTATGTGTGCACTTCTAGAGAAGCGGGTGCGCACTTGTTTCAACGCCGTGCTCCCGGTTCAACACATGCGCGCCCCTTCAGCTGGAAGTGGTCAAAATTTGAGTTTTGACAAGAATTTCTTCAAAAAGGTCAAATCTTTGGTATTTTTGGCAATTTTGATAGGGCTTCACCTCCTTGAATCCTGCAAGGAACATAAAAACACAACTTCTACCACTAATCTAGTTGAAACAACTACCTAGCTTGAAAAAATGATCTAAAACTTTGAAAACTACTCTAAAACTTTGAAATTAATCTAAAAAGCTTGAGAAACTAATCTAAAAAGCTTTAAAAGTACTCTAGAAAGCTTGAAATTTAAACTAGAAAACTTGAAATTAATCTAGGAAACTTGAAACTAATCTAAAACTTGAAATGAAAAAATTTGAAACTAAGTTAAAAAGCTTTAAAAAGTGAATGCAATGGGGTATTGTCCCACCGGCATGAAAAATGAAAGCACCCTAAACATTACAAAGCAAATTGCATGACTAAGCAAGGAAACCTAACACCATTTCCACCTAATTAGCTAGGACTCTAAGTCTAGGAATATAACATTAAGATAGAAGCTTAAAAGAATGCTCAACTAATATGAAAACAATACAAAATCTAACTAAACATGCACCGATATGCTTGAATTACCTAACATGGGCCTAAATAGACCTAAGAGGGCAATCAAATGGCCTCTCCAAATGACTACTTGGTCATTTTGGATATCCATCTACTAACCCCATTGAATGCTTTAAGCAAGGATTAAACTTGGCTATATATCATATTTATTATATGAGATGCAAATCAAAGCATGGTGTAAAGTATAAAGGAATGAGGTGCACCCTTTTTATAGTTTTCCTTTTGGGAGAAACTTGTATTTTGGTGCATGTGGGACTAAAAGCCCTAAATTAGATTAGAATTGCTAATCATGATTAGGCCTTGTTAATCACAATTAGTGAATTACCAAGTGATTAAGAGGTGTGAAGCCTTAATCAACCGCTTAGGGTCAACTAGAGGCTAGGATAAGATTTTGAAGCTTGTTGAGATGTTGTGGAGGTGAATGGGGTGATTTTGAGTGGTTAGAAGAGGGGTTTGAGTCAATACTAGGGTATATTGACCAAAACAAGGGCAAAATAGGCTTAATTAGCTAATAAACGCTAATTGTCTATTTTGAAGAGGATTTTGACTTATGATTCATCATAAAGTGGCATCCTGAATGCAAAAGGGTTACATAATCAACAACATGGTGTTAATTGGCTAAATTGGCAAGAAACGTTAGTTAATTAGCAAAGAGCACTAATTATAACGAGAATTGGGAAGAATAGGAGTGATTTGCGTGTGTTTTGGCAATAAGATTGCAAAAGCGGAATTTAGGTGTCTACAACAATTTAAGGTGATATATAAGCTAGATGGATATTCCACACCCTGATTCACCAACACAAACCTTGTGATTCCTAGCTTACAAAGAGATTACAAAATAACTCATTTTTATACCAAAATTTTTTTGAAGAGCTATAAGTGAATGTCCATGATATTAAAAACACATATATGAGAAGTATGAAAATTTGTAAGCAAACATGAACACAAGTTTTATCCCAGAGAAACCCAAAATGGGAGAAAACTCTAGTGGATGAGGTAAATGCACCCCCCTTTCTTGATGTAGTTTACTTAAATGTACAATTTACTCCAATGAATGGCCTTTGTGGAGATGAAGTTTCATACTCTCTCAAAATCTTTCGAACAAAATGCTTAACACCTTTCCAACACTTCTCTAACAACAACTCACAATAAATAACCTCTCATTGTTGGAAAATCCTATGATCCATGGAAAAAGACTCCAAATTGCTTATAAAAACAAAAGGGATCCAAATTCCATAACTCCTCTTACATCCTTTTTATGATAACTAACACCTAATAGTCCTGCAAAGATGCCTCTGCCACAAAAATCTACCAAGAAACTATTTTGGAAGATGAATCATTCTCATCTATTACTTACACTTATTTTACGCTGTCACATAACTGAACCACCGCTTTATGCAAGCTAGTAGTTGTACAAATTCCCCCTATGCACATCGATGGTTGTCTGGCAACCACCGCTTTATCTCTAGGGGTGGTTGTGTAACCAATAAATGCATGATATCTTCTAGAGGTCATCAATTTTACATACGAACTTGAAATCTAGCATCATTTATTTTGAATGTGTGTATTTTTCAAAGAGGAATCCAAATATGTCATAAAAACATATAGGTTCTATTGTGATTTTACAAGAAATGTATTTTAAAAGTGCTTACAATGCAAATTACATGAATTGGGCATATCTCAGATCCAATTTCGGATCACACCTCCCCAATTTGAGGTTTTAAAGCCCTAAAAGCTTCATGAATTGATTAATGAAGATATTTCCTCCCTATGTATCTGCCCTCTCTTGGAGGTGCATCTTATGAACTCCAACGTTCACCTCTTTGCTCCATCTTACATGGTTAATTTCATTCCATCAAAAATTAAAGACTACAACCAAATAGAAAACACCCATGTAGAAGATGTTGCCTTGTATGATGACAGAAAAAATATGTCTAGACACCGTGCACTCTAATCATTTGTTCAAATAGGGTATTTGAGGCAACGAGTAAGGGACACACCAAGACCAACACACAAACAAATATAATTAAAGGGGTACAGGGACCACTATGATCGCATAACCCAAGGGAAGTAGCCCTTACACTAGGAAAAACTAAGGTTTCTAAGGCCTTAGGTTGAAGAAGAGGAAGGAACCCTATGGAGGCATCATAACTATGAGGGATAATGATAAATAAAGTAAGCATGTAAATCATATGTTAACCTAAGGAAATCACGTAACATAAAGTAAATAACTGAAATACAATATGTTAACCTAGCATGTCCATAAAATACTAAGCTAACATAAAGTATGTATCGAATGTAGGAACTACTCTATACAAAATGACAAAGTGAGTTAGAGCACTTACCTATTGGGGGGTGGTCGCTGATGCATCTATCTCCCAAAGGACCATACGCAAAGAGAGAAAAAAATTCAGGTGGAGAAGGGGAAACAATCCAGAGTCTAGCTCACTATAGATGACCCAAAAGTGCAAGCAAACCAATCCAAGTAAGAAGAATCTCCAAGCCAAGAGTCAAGATGTAATAAATTTAGAAGTTGAGCGAACAAGTGCAAGTTGACACAAGAGAATAAAGCTAATGACGAGTTCCTTTTTGCAATTTTCAAAAGCTTATGATGTGCAAATGAGAGTTGGGGTATTTATATTGACATCGTCACCCACCGAGTGAAGGCGTCGCAAGGGGGAAAACAAAGGGAGATGTGCAAAGTGTCATGGGAAGCAAGGATAATGAAAGAAATGGGGTCATGAACAAGCAAGATGTCGGGATAATGTGAGGGAAAATAAAAGGATAAGAGGAAAATAAATGCATAAATGGGACCAAAAGTTGATCTCTCTCCACATATCATTCCTAACCCAATGGTTACGTGAATACCATACTCCTATCCCGAAATGAGCCCCTTAAGGCACACGTTCCAAAGATAGATGCATTAGTGACCTCTAACCTAAAAAAAAATTTGTTAGTAACATGTATGAAAATAGAAAGCGTAAAAATTTAGGTGTATACATAAGCCCCAACCATTGATTATGCATGTTATAGTAGTGAAACATGGGGTGGCCAACATAAAGAACAATACATAATAATGAAACCGAAAGGAAATACTGAAATTAAATAAGGGACTAACTAAGATGAAGTATACCCACCAATGTGTACTGATATTTCTTGGTCATCTTGCCTCGTACGCGCGCAATCCATGCTACTAAAGCCCTCAAGAAGCAAAGATGAAATGAACTATTAAAGTAACATCATTGGAATAAGACATAAATCACCTAAAGAAAGGGCCCATGGGATGGATGTCGTGATTTCATAATATCATGGAGGTAAAGCCAAGCAACGGGTAACAACGTTGAAAAGCGCACAAAACCGTATGGTAGAAGCTACAAAGAGGAACTATCATAAAACCCAAAGGTGCACATAAATAAATAAATAAATAGATCGTGGATAATTAGCCTAAAGGGTGGATAACAATGTTAAAAAGCACAAAAAACCACGAGGTACATGTTATCAAAATAAGAGAGGGAAATAAATCCAAGCAAGACTACGAGTCTAAGTGAGGATGCATAAGACCGCAATGATCCACTAGGAAAGGTCGGGGTGAATCGGATCCAAAATAGGCGAATCAAGATCATAACATTCCAATGATAGGATATGTCAAGGAAAAAGAATCCAAGATAGGTGGAATCAAAACCACGACATTCCAACAGTAGGAGATGGTAGGCTAAAAGATAGATGAATGATTGTAGAGTATCGGAAATGATATTGTCAACTTGATTCAAAATATGACTTCGGGCATGAGTCATAGTAACAAGAGTTGATTGTTCATGTAGGGGAATAGCCAAGAGTTTTGGTGAAGTCTAATGAGGTGATATATGTGCAAGATTGACCATCCATGGTAAGATCAATATGCATGGAAAATATCTTGCACTGACGGCGGATGCTTTCCTTCAAACTATGCAATGTGGGGCTTTGCCCCAAAGAGGGAGGAAAGAGAATGTTCATAAATAATAGGGCTATCACGAGACACTTGTGATGGCGAGGCAACATACACATGAATTTGAGGGGAGGGACTTGGCTAGGTAGTTGGGTAAGTGCTTCAAGAGGACCCAACTCATCATGACTGAGTTGTACAATGGGATGAGAGTGATGGGAGTCCTCAAGAAAAATGTCGAAAGAATTAGGGATATCCAAAGAGACTTTAGAAATAGTCTCTTTCTCAATTTATACACCATCGGCCTTGCAAGTTTTATTTTCACAAGGGTCGAAGGTATCGGTGGGTAGGAAAATAGTTTCAGACACCATCAACCCTACATAATATTTTTCACAGGGGCCGAAGGTGTCTGGAAGAGGAGGATTTTTGTCTTGGGAAGCATGTGGCTAAGGTACAAAAGGGTATAAAGGTGTTCTTATGTCATAAGAAATGTCAATGGTATTGGTTTTGAATCTAGAAGACCTCATTTGAGCCAAGGCATGTTGATAGTATGAAGGCTCTATGGTGCCCACAATATTTTTCATGGGGCTTATATGATGCTAACTTTGACAGTTGGAACAAGATCTTTCTAAGGACTAATATTTTTCATTTTGGACCTTTTGTGATATCTCACTCGACTTATTGGAGGAGGAATATGATTCCCATACACACCTACCGGTGGGGAGGTGTATGAGAAGGCATGCTAGGCACCACATTTTGAGATATTAATTATAACATTTGATCATGTATATGAGTGATGCTAGTTACTGTGGTATCCTGGGATAAGACCATCTATTCTAGGAGTTTGATTATCACTATATTAAAGTCTATAGAAGAAGAGTTTCCTTTAGAGGTGGGTTCCTTTATGTGATTGTTATGCTCATTCGTGAGAGTTTTAGGGGACTCATTCTAATCAGTTCTACAGGGAGAATCCTGATCATAATTGGTTATTTCTTGATTCAAATGAGGCCTAGTTATTTCCATGATCTCGACAGCATCCTTCGGAAACCTTCACCTTGATCGGGTGCAAGATATTCATTGTCATTGAGATTTTTAGTGATGGATCTAGGATCTATATGCCTAGTTTAAACCAAATTATACTCAGTTGGGTGGCCTTGTTCCGAGTGACCATAAGGACAAGGTGAGGTCAGCAGAGCTTCATAGGAAGAATTAGGACAACCATGAGGGTAATCACCTATGGGAAAAGAACTATACATTTTTAGAGCTTGGAGGGGAAATGTAGGCATAAATGAATAGCCCATGGGGAATTTCAAAGGATTCTGCTGAGCCAAAAAGATCCTGAGGGGAGACATTGGCACAAACTAGAAGTTGAAAATGCAACTTTGAAAAATTGAAATTTAGATACTGATCGGTTGTGCATGATTTTGCATAGGAGATGATGGCTTTGGGAATGATAAATAAATTAAAATATACATAATCGGTCGTGTACAAGTTTTGCATAAGGGATGATGGCATCGGGAATAAAGATTGAATCGAAATAGATAATACAATATTGACCCTATACGAAATGACACAGGGGTCATTGGCATCTGTAGAAGATTGATATTTAGGGTTTTTGGGAATTTTAAAAAATAAAACAAGACAAAAATGAAAATGGGTGCTTTTAACGAGTTGTGCTCGATCAGAAGAGACAGAATAGAGTTCACGTCGGGTTCACCAAGGGTGTATGAAGTCGATGTAAAGAATAATGGGATAGAAAATGTAATTGTGAAGATGAATCAATTAGAAGAATGAGAAAGAATTTGGAGTGATGGATGCTTTTAATGAGTTGTGCTTGATCAGAAGGTTCGTGTCAAGTTCACTAAGGATGTATGATGGACAAAAATGTGTATGCAGACACCGTGCACTCTAATCATCCGTTCAACTAGTGTATTCGAGGCGACAAGTAAGGGACACACCAAGATCGACACACAAATGGATAAAATTAAAGGGGGTACAGGGACCGCTATGATCGTATACTCCAAGGGAAGTAGCCCTTAGACTAGGACAAAATAAGGTTTTCAAGGCCTTAGGTTGAATAAGAGGGTCCCTATGGAGGTATCGAAACTATGGGGGGTAATGATAAAGAAAGTAAGCATGCAAAGCCTATGCTAACCTAAGGAAAACATGTAACATAAAGTAAATAACTAAAATACAATATGGTAACCTAGTATGGCCATAAAACACTAAGCTAACATAGAGTATGTATCAAATGCAAGAACTACTCTATAAAAAATGAAAAAGTGAGTTAGATCACTTACTGTGGGGGCGATCGTTGATGCATCTATCTCCAAAAGGACCATACGTAAAGAGAGAAAAAATTTCAGGTGGAGGAGGGGAAATAATCAATTCATAGCTCATTATAGATGACCTAAAAGTGCAAGTGAACCAATCCAATCAAGAATAATCTCCAAGCCAAAAGTCGAGATGTAAGAAATCCGGAAGTTGAACTAAGGTGTAAGTTAGCACAAGAGAGCAAAGTTAATGGCGAGTTCCTTTTTGTAATTGTCAAAAGCTTATGATGTGCAAATGAGAGTTGGGGTATTTAGATCAATGCCATCTCTCGCAAGTAAAGGTGTCGGTAGGGTTTTTGAATTTTCACCGACATAATCGCTTGCGGGAAATGGTGTCGGCAAGGGGAAAAAGCAAAGGGAGATGTGCAAAGTGTCATGGGAAGCAAGGATAATGAAATAAATGGGGTCATGAACAAGTAAGATGTCAGGAGAATGTTAGAGAAAATAAAAGGATAAGAGCAAAAGAAATACATAAATGGGACCAAAAGTTATTCTCTCTCCATGTATCATCCCTAACCTAATGGTTACGTGAATAACCATACCCCTATCCCGAACGAGCCCCTTAAGGCACACGTTCTAAAGATAGATGCATTAGCGACCTCTAACCTGAAAAGAAAAGAAATTAATAACATGTATGAAAATAGAAAGCATAAAAAATTAGGTGTATACATGCCCCTTGTTAGTAGATGTGTCATGCACGATTATCTATGTTAATCAATTCCCCTATCTTTTAAAATAAGGAAAGACATCTTTCCACTAACATTCAACAACTTGTTACCTTGAGATGAAGTTACCAAAGAAATATCAGATTTACCTTCATAGGAATGGATAATGTAGCTCTTCCCATCATTGACCGGCCGATACCGATTTACCCTTTGCACAAAGATTGCATCACACTCATACATATAGGGGTTACAAAAAATTATGCCACAAACAAACATAAGTACTACATCCACAATAACATTGGTAATGAAATGCTCATTTATAAATAAATTGACATTACATTGCTTAGAAACCTTAATCTTTGCTCCTTGTTTCACCCAACCTAATGTATAAGGATTAGGATGATTTTCCACTTCCAACCCAAGTCTATCTACCAACTCTCTACTAATTAAATTTGCTTGAGAACATGAATAAAAAAGAGCATCTACCTTTGTATTCTTAATCTGAACTTTGATATGGAAAAGTTTAGAAAGATCACCTTTTTGTAGAACAACCTTATCATTGGGCGCCATTCATACCTTCCCTTAAAGAGAAGTGAAACACTTTCTCTCTTCTCCATCTTGGCTGCACCTGTCCTCTTTTTCTAGAGTTGAGGTCATAACTTTATCCTTCCTTTTGTTCCCGAAAGGATGCAACTTCGAAAGCAAATTCTAACAAGTCTCCTCTATATGACCATCCACATCACAATGCCCACAATTTTGTACACATTTTTTATTACATATAGAAGTAGCTTTCAACTCAGCTCTCTTATCATCACCTAAAGAGGTAAATAAACCCTTGTCCTCATCAATCACAAGGTAATTGTAGACACAAAATCACACACTTGGGTATATTTATAGGTCCTAAAAGCATGCTAGCATTTACATGGTTCCTAAGCAAGAAAACTAGTAATTGATAACTCCCCTTAGCTTGTTTCTTTGCCTTTTTAATTTTATTGGCTTCATACATCTGCTACTATTGCCAACATTTGATTGTTTTATCTTTCTATGGCTTCAGACATTAGCTTCCATTTGAGATAGTAACACGTCGTCCTCCTGGGTGCTTTTGTCCCTCTTTATCTTTTTCCTACCCCTTTTGGGCCCCTTTTGCTTCTTAATTTCATTTTATTACCTTGGGTCAACCTTTTAGTTGTTAATTACAAAATTCAAAAAAGGGAATCATATAAATACATATATATGTTTTCAAAATGAGGGACCAAGGACTAAACATATACTATCATCACCTAAGCTTACATTCCAAAGGCACAAGAGTAATCTAAAGACATCAATCTAGCATCTATTCAAGGTACAAGGATGTATACATCCGCATACACACGCATAAGAGGGGGAAGTTCATTTTATTCCATCAACACATTTTACTACATTGCTACATTCTAGTTATAGCCCACTATCATCTGTGCAACTTACACAAGGGCATCTTAGGGAAAAATTTCTACACACACTCACAAGAACTACATAGAGTCTGAGATGTAGTGCAATGCTCGATCGTAAGTTCACTCTTCGGGTGACCGCTGAGGTCAATCGACTCCCCATTATGCATTTTCCTTTTTAGGTTTGATACGGTTTGTGGTCTTGTGTAGGTGAACTATATCTTTTATAGGTTACAGGTATCATTGGTGATCTTGGTGTGAATATCAGGCAATCAACAAAGAGTAATTGTAAAACCCTAACAACACAGAAGAAACTAGATTCCAAGCATCTACACAATCACCAACGCCATTTCAGTCTCAGTGCTTAGGCCCCTTGTCCTGATACGGGCGCCACTATCGGCTTTGCTCATAGATTCTGGAATTTATAGTGACCATTGATAACCCTGTTTACAATTTGTTCAAGATCTCGCACCTGCTCGAGATCTCTTCTTGTCCATTCAGAAATCAGATAAGTCTTCCTATCTCTTGTCTTACTTAGGGTTACATATTTTGCATGCTTATTTGCTTGTGTCATTATTGTCATACATCATATATTAAATTACTTACTATGCAATCAGATTTAATTAATTTCCAAATTAAATTAAATCATTTGGTGAACTCGACAATCAAACCCTACTTGGATTTTCCGTATTCTTTAGCTTATTATCCCATGGTTGCCACTAATGACACATTTACCGATGAAGATCTCCATGACCTCCAGGCCCATCTTACTAAACATCCTCAGGATTTAGATCTCATCTCATTTGCTTCTCGTGAGGAAGCCACTAACCTTGTCTTCCTACCGCAACCCAACCCCTCATTCCACTATCCCACCGCCTCTAATGTTTTCATTTTTATTCCCACTCCTACCAACCATTTTACCTTGCCTATTACTTCTCAAACACATCAAGTTTCCTCTTCCCACACTCAAGACCTAGCTTCTTTATATCGGGATTTTCAAATTCAAATTTGTTAGTTATAGTATTCCACTTTGTGTGCCTCTCCATCTCTTGATTCCTCCTTACTCCTTCATACCCTTTTGCACCCACCATTTCTTCTTATCCCCTTCCTCCTAACTTCATTACCCCTAAGTTGCCCACTTTCAATGACCATGGTGAGCCTCGGGAGAATCTTTGATCTTTTCATGTGGCATGCCATGATTATGTGGACGATCACACATTGTTAACTAAGTTATTTCCTAGAAGATTACAAGATTACACCATGTGTTGGTTCTATGATCTACTTGTTCACTCAGTAGCTTCTTTCACACATTTAGCTAATGCTTTCCTTGCTCATTTTTCTATCAATATCAACACTAAGATCTCTTATGCACAACTCTCTCAAATCAAACAAGGATCTAATGAGAATCTAGTTGACTATGTTTTATGATATAAGAACAACCTAGCTAAGATGACCAATGTACTCATTGATTCTGAATTACAAGATATTTTTATTTAAAGTCTCTTACCTCCATTACAAGAGAGTGTTATCTTTGAGACCTCTCCATCTTTCAATCAATTATGCCATACACTCAAAATGTGCGAAGGAAAACTTTTATTTATGGGAAAATTGAAATATCATGATCATGCTTCATCATCATATTCTAATCATTTTCAAGCTAAATCTACTTTCAATCCATCTCCTAAAACCACCGAAGCAAAGGTAACTATTAATGCCATCTCTCCGCCAAAAAAGATTCAATTGCAACCTCCAAAACATACTTTTACCGACTACCCTATGCACCTTGATTTCTATTGCCACAACTTATTGAAAGTAATCTTATCACTCTTCTACCTCTACTCAATCTCAACCCCTCTAGCCCCGTGGCAACAATTACGATGAAAATGCACAATGTGATTATCACCAATGCATTGGGCACTTTATTGATCACTCTTTCAAACTCAAACATAACATTCAAAATCTCATTGATAACAATGAACTCGAGCTCCCGAGCCATCTACTTCTAAGATGGTCAATGATAACAAAAAACTAAAAATATTTAATGACCCTTTGCTCAAGCATGACCTCCTTCATTGGGGCCTCTTGATTTCCTTGTTGCTTTTGTTGATGTCATCTGTCACCCATTATTTCATTCTCAGATCACGATTATCATGTTACATTTACTTTATTCCTTTCATATTAATGCTTCCATTTGTTCATATATTATCAATAATACTATGATCTATCCATTGATTCATGCCTGTATATGCTCTGTTGCACTTCTTTTAGAACCAATTATCCACTATCTAATGTCCAATTTCCGGTCCTTAAATATTTTGGCTATGTTAGGCTTCCCATCACAATCGAGTCTCTTACTATGCTTGTCCCATTCACCGTTATATCGTCAATCAAAGGTTGTGACATGATCTTAAGTCTCTCGTCATCTCTTACATGAATCATTTGTGCCTCAAGTTCATTTAAAACAAACAACTAGTCACTATCAAAGGCATTCCACCATGCACACCATTGCCTCGACCCACTTTTGCTGATACACTAGTCATAACATCTAGGCTTCCAATGCCTATAAAATCTAAAGCTCCTTTGGAACCTAGTTATCCTACCCACACACACGACCCACATCACGACCTTGTCATCCTCATTGGTCTCTTAGTCCACATCGTCGGCCTAAGTCCCCTACTCAGCAACCCCTTCACATAGGTTTTCACCTCCTCCTTCACCACATAGGTCTCTTTCACGTGCACATAATTATTCTCCCACACCACTTAGGTCTCTTTGACTTGCACATAGTTATTATCCCACACCACTAATCTTAGAGCATTATCACATGCCTTTATCTCCTTGGATATCGGGTGGAGGGCCCTCATCCTTCACTATCATCGAGATATCATTTTATCACTTACACACTTGGGGGATCGACTTTCTTTCCCCCTTCCATCACTATCATTTTTTCTCTAATAGTTACTTATTAAACTTTGTGCTCCATGCCCCATCATTAATCCTTTTACACATTCTCATACCCTTTGATACACACATTGTATCGTCATTACCCTATGATGTACTCTAGTTCCATGGTTCATACTCGATTGTTGAGGGTCTAATTTTGAAATGAACCTCACATCATTCACACTTCATTCTCTATGTTTCACGGTACTATCTTTCTAGCATCTACTTGCACAATGCACTTATTACCCTTTGACACACTCTAGTTCCATGATTCATACTCAACTACTGAGGGTCTAATTTGCGAAATGAACCTCACATCATTCGTACTTCGCGCTTAGTGCTTCACAAGTACTATCTTTCTAGCATTTACTCGCACAACACACTTATTACCCTATGACACACTCTAGTTCCATGGTTCATACTCGAGTGTTGAGGGTTGAATTCGAAATGAACCTTACATCATTGACACTCTACATTATGTGCTTCATGACACATCTTTCTAGCTTCTACTCACACATCTTGCTCATTTCCGACGACACACTCTTATTCTATGGTTCATTCTTGACTATTGAGGGTTCCTATAAATGAACATCATTTCATACACATCCGTTGGGGGCACGCTTCTCCTATCATCTTCATACCATACCATCACATTCATGAATTGCATTTACCTATCTTGGTCGCATATCTTCTTGCTAACTTATTTTATTTACATGTTATAGTTTATTTTCCATGTTAGGTAGATTCTTAGTATGTCATTATCTTTCTATATATACACACACACATTCACTTGGTATTTTGAGGTGAATACAAATCTCTTCTGATTTTTACATGCAACAATGATGCTCTTTGGGGCCTTTGTACCTTTACCGGTCCCACCGAGGCTCCTGGGGGCATCTAATTTCTCTACTATCACATCCTACATGAGTTCTATTGCTACATTTATCACTACTTGTCATTACAATCACTTTACTTTTCACCGTATATATACACTCTTGAGATACTATTTATCTTTCTAACATGCGAACGAGTGTTTCATGTGTGTTATTAGCTTTGCGGGACTATATGCCACTATGGTTATTTGACACACTTTGCTTGCTATTGTATGCTATTGTTTTCGGGCTATGCCAAATGTATTCAATGATCATTGAATGCTTTTGGCCGCTTTGGCCCTGATTGTCTTGTGACATTGTGAGTGATGTCCCATGTATGGAAACCTGCTTTTCACAGTCTATCTTGTCTACACACTTGCTTATTACAATGTTTTCTATTGCATGCTATCTATGTTTACTACTAACACATTTGTCTAGCCCATTTTGTTTGCATGTGCCTTGGTTTCTACCATGCACATTCCCTACCCCCTGTAAGTATCCACTTCAGTTAGCTCAACATCAGGTGCTCTCCTTTAGGAAGCATCCTCCTACCATTCCGCATGCACCCCAAACGAGGGGACATACATTGGGTGAACAAATCACCCCCTACAATAGATTAGAGCTATAGTTTAGAACAACACAACACAGAACAACACTAACTACAATCACAAAATTGGCTCGAGAATCGGACTCGGAGTGTCGATCACGTAAGCGAACTCCAGGTGCACAGAATCGATTTAGAATGATTGGGTATTTGTGTCCTCCCACGGGTGCTAATGTCACGGGGTAGATACGGTCAATCTATCAATACAACACCATTTACAACATGTTACATAATAGTTCTACGATTGTGAGGCACAAACCTTCAATTACAAAATGCATGCAATCTCCTATAATCGGTTTAATCAGCACAATCGGGAACTAATTAGGGATAATAGGAATAAAATCAGGATGCACCATATGCAGTGGTGCTTATTGGGCAGAGTCATGGAAGGAGAGTAAAACTTGACCTCTCTCCCCAACACTTGCCTTTGGAGTGAGATTGCCCAAAAAAACTCACACTTGGCATGGGATCACCCTAAAAACTTGCATTTTCCATGAGATCGCCCAAAAAAATCGCTCTTGGCGTGACATTGCCCAAAAACCTCACTTTTAACATTCAGATCAACAACTTCAAACAACATGACACTTTTCTATCTCATACTCTCTTACATATCAGGTGCACACTTTCCTTTTTACATATTTTACAAACTCTATGCATATTTTTACTCATATTACTCTGATACTATCATATACAAAACTTTGGCTACTTTCTTGCTCTTCTTTTGCAGGTCCATCCTTATAAGAAACAACTCACTCAAGTAACAACAACACAATACAACACATATGCACCGCCCCTAGGGTCACACTTCCCTTTTCCTAGTCTCCATGCTTCATCTTACAATCACTCCACGCTTCACTTGTTTACTCGGCATGCTATTTACCGCGCACTCTACAGGATCATAAGGTACACATCATTTAACTTCTATATGTTATTGAGTATTCACTCAACAACATAAAGTGGGGACAAATGTAAACACAAAATCACACACTTGGGTACATTTCTAGGTCCTAAAAGCATGCTAGCATTTACATGGTTCCTAAGCAAGAAAACTAGTAATTGACAACTCCCCTTAGCCCGTTTCTTTGTCTTTTACACTTTTATTGGCTTCATACATCTGTTACTCTTGCCGACATTTGACTATTTTATCTTTCTATGGCTTCAAACACTAGTGTCCAGTTCTAGACAACAACGTCATACACTCTTGTCTTCCGGGAGCTCCCTGTCCCTCTTTATCTTTTTCCTACCCTTTTTGGGTCCCTTCGCTTCTTAATTACATTTTATTACCTTGGGTTGGCCTTTTAGTTGTCAATTATGAAATTCAAACAAGGGAATCATATAAATACATAGTTATGCTTTCAAAATGAGGGACCAAGCACTAAGCATATACTATCATCACCTAAGCTTGCATTCCAAAGGCACAAGAGTACTCCAAAGGCATCCATCTAGCATCCATTCAAGGGATAAGAGCTGCATACACTACATAGGAGGGGGAAGTTCATTTTATTCCATCCACACATTCTACTACATTGCTACATTCTAGCTATAGCCCACTATCATATGTGCAACTTGCACAAGGGCATCCTAGGGCACAATTTCTAGACACACTCACAAGAACTACATGGAGTCTGAGATGTAGTGCAGTGCTCGGTTGTAAGTTCACTCTTCGGGTGATCGTTGGGGCCGGTCGACTCCCCATTTTACATTTTCCTTTTTAGGTTTGATGCGATTTGTGGGCTTGTGCAAGTGAACTATCTCTTTTGCAGGTTACATGTATCATCAACGATCTTGGTGTGAATATCAAATGATCAACAAAGAGTAATTGCAAAACCCTAACGACATAGAAAAACAAGATTTCAAGCATTTACATAATCGCCATCGCCCATTTCAGTCTCCAGCGCCAGCGCCCTATCCTCGCTACAAACGCCCCTTGTCAGATTATGTTCGTAGATTCCAAAATTTACAAATGACAATGACGACCCGTTTATAACTTGTTCAACACTCGCACCTACGTAGATCATTTCCTATCCATTTGGAAATCGAGTTAAGTCTTCCTATCTCTCATCTTGCTTAGGGTTACATATTTTACATGCTTATTTGCTTGTGTCATTCTTGTATTTTATCATTGATACATCATACATTACTGTAGTTACTCTCAGAATCGATTTAATTAATTTTCAAATTAAATTAAATTAGTAATGAGCTCAAGAATAAGCTTCATCAAGATCCTTGGGCTTAGCTAGCAACACCGACCTCCTCAAGTGACTATACAACTCTCCAACATACTTCATCAAGATGTCACAATCAAAGGTGTCTTGATCCATTTGTACTACCATCTTTTGGAACATGCTATTATAGTCCCGCACAATTTGTCCTTGTTCTTGATTAAGATAATGCTAAACAATAGATTTTTCCTCTTCATAACAAATATGATAAAATTGTTTCTTAATCAAAACCTTAAATTCCTCCTAATTACTAAGGGGTAGTAGCTTCTTCATAACCAAATCCGAACATAACTCTCAAACAAAAATAACGAATGCTTAGATAACTTCAAATTTGCAAATGAGATTCATTGACATTCATTAATTTGATGTAAACCAAAGTATACCTCAAGCCGAGCTAGCCAATAGTCTAGCCTCTTTGTATTCACCCCTCCATCATATAGCCAAATCTCAATCATTGCCTCAACCTTGAATGAAGGTGGAGCTTGGTTAACATGGAGTGGTTCTTTGATCCTCTCACATTTGAGAGTGCCTCCTCATTTGTTTTTAGTGCCACCGTAGAAACACTGGCTTCTTCATGATAGTCTCCATGATGGACCCCAACTTATCCAACTTCTTTAATAACAGAGAAATACGTGGAACATCCTCCTCCAACTTGTGGAATCGTTATTCAGTTGTATGAGTCTCCTCATTAACAAAGTGTACCATACTTCTCACTTTTTTCTTCCACTTCTTGGTGAAGATATCTTCTTTGCAAGGAGCCAAATCACCCTTCCCTCAAATACTTTCTTCTTAAACATAAAAGAGCAACAAAAGTCACATAAAACATGCACCCACAAATTTGTAGAAGGTGTTAAAAACCATTTACAACTTAAAAAAAACCAATCTACTGAAATGAAGCGGGAGACATTGGTTAAAATATATATGTAACTCTAGTGTTTAAGCTTAGGAACCTACACGCCCCATATATATTCTTAAGACAATGGGGATGTATCTAACACGGGAGTGAAACCTAGTGAAAAAAATATAACGCGTCAAAAGCTCAATCACCTGTGATGTTTGGCACTTGACAGCTGTAACGGCGTTTGCCAAAGCCACGTGGAACGATACTAGTGGGAGAGCCAAATAGAACGCGAAGTCGAAGGGATAGACGTGTGGCGGTCGGCACATTAGCAATTGCGCTTCCAATCTTTCATGCGCATGTTAACGGGGATCGTCCTCAGGTAACCTAGGGCTTTACCCATTTCTTTTTTCAGGTTTAAATCTTGCTGTCAATAAATTTATGGAACTTGCAATCTGTTCTATGTCTGATTTTCAGTTTTTGTTTCCGGTTTCGTAAAAATGTCGTGCAATTGCCTAACATTTGTGAAACTTATACCCTATGCTGTATTCCTTTTTTGTTTCTTGCGATTTGCCCTAGGGTTTTTAGGTGAAATCTAACAGCGTTTTTGAAAGCCAACACTTCGCTGTTTAAAGTTGCGCTGGGTTTGCTATTTTACGTTTAGGTTAGTTTTTAATTGTGGAAATTTCGGAATAATGACAGCTATGAAATGTAGAATCTTTCGTTCTCCACGAAACCCTTGCGTCAGGTAGGGTTGTGAACCTGTTTTCACTGTCGTTCTTCAGAGATTATTTCTCCGAGTTGAGTATTTTAATCGTATACTTGTTGTGTATATGCACCTGCTACGGGGCCAAGGGGACTTGGCAGGAAATGTTAATAAGTTCATTCCTTGGAAGGGAAAAAGAACATTGTTTATTCCGTAGGCTGCCACGGCATGTCTTTTCGGTCTGCTCTGCCCTTACGAATTTTCGCACCTTCTTGTCGACATCAGCATTTAATCAAATTCAACTAGTTTTTACCAAACTATGACCCAACCTCTCAAATTTCCATTACTCGGAGAAAATGCCCCCAAAATATATTTTGCGTGTTCATTACAAAGGCTTTTGATTTTGAAGCATTGTTAGCACTTCTTAATACACCCGGTTTCTTGTGGATGTCCCAAACTTCACAGCCAGTCATCCATTCTGGTCCTAGTTAAGAGTTAGTAATCTCATCTGTGACGTTTCAGTTGTTAGTTCCACAAACTAACAACACAGGCAGCCTATTGAGTCTTATCTTATTCCTCGTTATATTTTTCTGTTGTTTTTACTCTAGGTGCCGTCACAGTGACCTGACTCGTGTGTATGCTTATTTGCTTTGTTAAAATCCAGACAAGATTATCAATATTTTTGGGAATTACGGCAGGGTTTCGTAGTTCTGATCAATTTGTCTCTGCACATGTTTGGCAGTTCTTAAAATTTATCTTTAAAAAGATTCATTTTGGAAGCATGGAAACTTGTTTGTACAAGGCTATTTCCTTTTGTTATAGTTCTCAGGGAAAGTTGATAACATATAAGATTAAAGTTAAAAGCCTCTGATTCTAGATTATGAATTTACTATGAATGCTTATCATATATGATATACTATTGTATGATATGCAGAAAAAAATTCCCCAAGATCCCTGAGTGAAACTCCACGACTGATTCTTGAATGCTTTGGATGGCTTGGAAAATGATTAAATTGGCAGCATGGTGAAGTTTGGTGCATTGCAGAGCTTTGGACCGAGTCAAAGAAGTTGGCATTGACGAGGGTAAAAGTTTTTTAATAGCAAGGTCGAACCAGCTGGTGTGTTTGAGGCATCTTCTACTAAATTTCTAGCAGGCTGGATACAAAATTGCTTTTGGTGAAACAGACTTGTGAAGAAATTAGTTTAGTGCTATACAAAACCATTCAAAAGAAGAAAAACTTTTGGGTTTTATGGGAACTTCCTCTGGAGCATCGTTTCAACAGCAACAGCAGCAGCAAATGCCTCCACCTCGACAACAATCTAGGACTCCTGGGCTACAGACTTCTCTTTCTCTTGCATCTTCTGATGTTTGCGGGTCAGCAGATCTAAGAGCTCCCATTGCTCATCCAGATCATGTCCGCGAATCGCCCTCAGAGAGTGCAAGCTCACGGGAAACTTGGCCCACAGAGCAGACAAGGGCAGAGGGTGTTGCAGAACATTCTCGATATGAAAAAGAAATTGAGAGGGAGAAAGAAATAGAGGAAGAAAGTGAACAACCTGAGCAAACAGTTGTTCATAGAGTAGCGAATTCGGATCAGATACTCCTTCGAGATGTGGCTGGAGAAAGACTAGATGTTATTGCAGAGCGTATGCGTGAGCATCCAGAAGAGTTTCTCGAAGATCTCAAAATTGAGCTTCGAGCAATCCTTGAAGGCACAGGTGGTGCTCAACACAGGGAAGAGTTTTCCCTCTTGCAAAAGCTTGTCCAAAACAGGGCTGATCTTACACCCGAGACAATGATCAGGGCACATAAGATTCAATTGGAAATATTGGTTGCTATAAAGACAGGGATTCAGGCTTTTCTACACCCAGATATTAGTGTTACTCAGATGGTCCTCATTGAGATCTTTGGCCATAAACGATGCAGAAACATAGCCTGTCAGAGTCAACTTCCAGCTGATGATTGTAACTGTGAAATCTGTAGCACCAAGAATGGTTTCTGCAACCTTTGCATGTGTGTCATTTGCAGCAAATTTGACTTTGATGTAAATACTTGTCGATGGGTGGGCTGTGATACTTGTTCTCACTGGACTCATACAGATTGTGCAATCCGTGTAGGGCAAATAAGCATGGGCACCAGTCCTAAAGGAATAGCTGGATCAAGTGAAATGCTTTTTAAGTGTAGAGCTTGCAAGAGAACATCAGAATTATTAGGGTGGGTGAAGGACATATTTGAACATTGTGCACACGACTGGGACAGAGAAGCCCTTATGAAGGAATTTGATTGTGTTAGGAGAATATTTCATGGGAGTGAGGATGCGAAGGGCAGGAAACTCTTTTGGAAGTCTGAAGAACTTTTAGAAAATTTAAAGAATGGTGTTGATGAAGCTTCCGTTTGCAAAGTTCTACAGCATTTTTTTCAAGGTTTAGTTTTTCTAACCATGATTTTTTTTTTTTTGTGTTTCTTTCTTCTCAGATTCACGTGACACCCAGTTGGTAAGCTTATTTATAATTGAAGAACTCAGTTGGTAAGCTTATTGACCTTGAAGATTATTCTAGTTGAAAATTCCTTATTTTTGCTGTACTATCTCTGCCATGCTTTTACTTGTTTATCAAAAATTCAATCCTGATATATTGAAAAATTTATAGAAGGGTTTAATTTTAGCAACTACATGTACTTCTGGCATGGTATGCATGGTAAAGGGTAGGATAGGCCTTAGGGAAGAGATCAGTTTGTGATTAGTATGGAAAATTTATATTTTAGAATTACATGTAAAAAGGGCTTTCTGTTTAAACTTGTTGCAGTTTGTTAATATTTTCATTGGGCAGTTTATGAAACTTTGGGATAATAGTTTTACCCAGGAATAATTTGTTTCCTCTCGAAACTTATTTATAACCTAAAAGGTTACATTTAAACTGAAACTACCCCTTTTCTCTCTCTATCTTTTTGGTTCTATCGTGACTCTAATTTTTTATCAAATGGGGTGTTGGAGAAAAGCAAGGAGTCTACCAAAAATCTTGAATAACAAAAGGGCCGGTAGCTCAATGTTAACAATACCCCAGCGTGCAAATGGGAGATCCTAGGTTTGAGTCCTAGCTTGTCTATGGAAAATATTGAAAATAACAATCAGAACTTAGTTGGACATTAGTAACATTTTTGCCTTTGTTTGTTAGACCTAAAACCTTTTTTATGTTTGCTTTTGGTATAGTAGATCAGTTTATTAATCACAACTATGAAAGTACAAGAAATCTCAATAAAAGGGAAGCTAAGATCATCTAATTGGTCTTCAGGCGACAGGAGCCCATATGCAGGAGTTCTACTATCTTTTACTAAGATAAAAAATTATAAGCTTTCAAGTCATGATATCATAGGTCAATCTATACTGTCACCTCTTGTTTTTAGAGAGCCCACTTCCTTGAGAGTTTATGGGGTGCTAATATCTGAAAGTCAATGGCAAGAAATATCTGGTTGGGTTTCTTATGATTCCTTCTTGGCTCGTCATAAACCTCTAATGCTTTTTCTTCATCGTCTTCTTCTTCGTTGGAACCTTCGATGTAGAACACTTTTTTTTCCACACACTAATATCCTTGATTGTAACTGCTATCACAGCTGAACTGTAACCCGCTTGCCCATTTCTCTTCAATTTGTTGAGTTAATTTGGTCGCTTGAGTGAATGACTGCCGGAGTGCCCTGATCTCTTACACTTGCGAATGCCTGCCTTATGTTGACCAATGTTCTTTCCTCTAACATGCGCGCCAAGAAAATGAGCTCACCTAGAAACAAGTCATTCAAATTATTATCTGTGTTTATCTCCACTTCCAAGGATAGGTTATGGAATTGCGGAATATAATCCTTGAGAAATCCTGTTTTGTTGCAGTTCTGCTAACTGGCTGAAGTAATTCTCTGTCACAGTGTTGTGATAGTGCAATTGCAATTCATTAGTAAAAAGTGACCAAGTGACATTGAGACCCTTCTTGTTTTGAGCACATGACCATCAATACCAAATGAATTGCTCAAGTTTCAAAAATAAGAAGCCCATTGCCACCTTCTGTCCACATGGGGTTTGATGTATATCAAAGAAATTCTCCATTTGGTTGAATCAGGTGACTGGATTCTTTCCATCGAACTTATGCATTTCGAGTTTGGGTAGCATATTTCGCGGCCTTGAATTGTAGCCAGTTGTGGGTTTTGGCTACATTGTAGAAGCATTTGCACAAGGCCCTCCCTGTTGTAGGTTTGGGGTTTTGATATTTCTCTCTGGTCATCTGTAATCAAATTACTTAGATAAATAACAGAATCACGGCAATCAATAACTATCTGAGTATCAACAGCAGAACAATAATAGCAATTCACAATAATAGGAGCAGAATAGAGTTGATCCCCTCAATATTTTTGAGAGCAGAGCAGAATACTGAAAGTCTATGTCGCAAGGTAGCCAAATTTTATGGAAAAGTTCTAACTTTTCAGATTTTTTTCCTTCCGAACATGAATTCGAGCTTTATCCATTATTTTTACACGGAAGCTTTTGACTGTTGGAAATATCTATAGTTAGTACAAACATAGATACATTAGTCATAATATTAATTTATGTGTGAGAAAATGTATTTGGTTATAATTGTTTGTGTTTGAGTGTACGTGAGTGACAACTCACCTTTGGATAGGCTTGAGTGAGAGATTGTAGGGATTTGCTGATATGCCTAAACTCCACTATTGTAGGAGTAGGTGAGAATATAGAAGTAATCTTGTCGTATCAACCTCTAGTGCTGGGCATTGGTGAACTGTAGCTACTTTTGCTGATTGTTTTGCAAGGCCATCATTTGATTGATTTCCGTGCGGCGAGCTTTGCCGATTGTGAATTGATGTTGCCCAAATCTCCGTTGACATCATCCCAATCTTTTTGTCCGTTTCCGATTGCATGCTTTGCACGTCTTCCTTGAGTTGGGTCACTATCCCAAAAATCCACATAGTAGAAGTTGTGCTGAATCCCATTTCAGACTAGGAGTTCATACCGGAGTGACCAACCCTTTGCGCTAGCCTCTAGTTTGCATACCTACCATTCAAAGAATCCGGTGTTTTGGTTTTAGGGTTCAGGGTTCGGGGTTCAGGGTCTAGGATTCATGATTTAGGGCAAATTGGGGGTAAAAAATAGGGTTATTAGAGGCTTATACCATTGTCTAGGATTTGGAATTTGGAATTTTGAATTTGGAATTGTGATCTGAAATTGGATTCGAATTGGATTTGGAATTGAAATTGCCAAGAAATGCTATTAAATGGGAAGTTAAAGATCATGAAATGCTCATCAGTTGGTAAGAGCCCATGTGCAAGAGTTCTATTGTCTTTTACTAAGCTAAAAACTCTTAAAGCTTTAAAATCATGATGTCATAAGTCAAGATGATTTTTTTCATGTGAAAACAATGAGATTGAACCCTGTGGGAGCTAAGTTAGAGTCCCTTGAATCAAGTTCTTGATGTTTTTGTGCATGGCCTTTGAGTTGACAAGTAGTCTAAAGAGGAGATAACCTTGATCTCCTTGAACACATTTTAGAGGATAACCTTGATCTCCTTGAACACCTTTCTATTCTCCTAATACTGGTTTACAATATCCCCATTATACTTTCAACTATTTCTAATCTCATCATGGATTGCGGAGTTTTGAGTGATGGGCTTCCCTTCTGCTGCAGCATTTTTTTGCTTGCTATTGTTCTCTAATCTATGAGTATTCTCTTCTAGTGTGTTTTGAGCCTGCTTCCATTTCTCGACTGCTCTACAACCAAAGCAAATGTTATTCTTTAACCGGAAGCATTTGCACAAGGCCCTCCCAGTTTTAGGTTTTGGGTTTCCTTATTTCTCTCTGGCCATCTGTAATCAAATTACTTAGATAAATAACAGAATCATGGCAATCAATAACTATCTGAGTATCAACAGCAGAACCACAATAGCAATTAACAATAATAGGAGCATAATAGAGTTGATTCCCTAAATATGATTGAGAGCAGAGCAGAATACTGGAAGTCTATGTCACAAGGTAGCCAAATTTTATGGAAAAAGTTCTAACTTTTCAGTTATTTTTCCTTTCCGAACATCAATTCGAGCTTTATCCATTATTTTTACATGGGAAGCTTTTGACTGTTGGAAATATCTATAGTTAGTACAAACATAGATATATTAGTCATAATATTAATTTATGTGTGAGAAAATGTATTTGGTTATAATTGTTTGTGTTTGAGTGTATGTGAGTGTCAACTCACCTTTGGATAGGCTTGAGTGAGAGATTATAGGGATTTGCTGATATGCCTGAACTCCACTATTGTAGGAGTAGAGGAGGATATATTAGTAATCTTGTCATTTTGAGTAAATGAAATCGCGTTATTGATTTCATTGACACGATTTTTCATTATTCTGTATGTATGTATGTATGTGTATTATGTATGTATGTGTGTGTGTATACACATACACACACACGCGCACTGAGTGGAAGCAGAGGATGGAAAACTCTCTCCACCGTCCACTTTGTCTCTTGACATATTTATGCATTTATAAAAATTAAAATGATAATTTTTTTTTCCAAACTATAGGATATTTTTCAAGAACTTCATCCACTGGCGAACTTGAACCAACCTTTGTCCTCGTCGAACATGAACTCGAACTTGAACCTTGTGACTTAGCTGGAAATATATGACTCAACCCCACTTTGAGGTGGCAACCTCCGCAACCTTACAATAAGAACAGAATATGCACTGTGATGATCCTATACTAACCGCTATCTCCTATATCTACCCTACTTAGGCTAGGATACTCCATTAATGACCCTACTACCAATATGAATCTATAGAAATTATCATGTGACCGAGTCAAAAGTCATGCTAGCCACAAGTTGGCTAAACATATCTCAAAACATGCTGTAGGTTAAGGGCATAGTACCATCAGTATTTCATGCTTGCTGTTATATATCATGGTTTGCCTTTCTCTATGAATACTCTTGATTGATTGTTTAGCCTCATTAGTCTGGTAGCCGTTATCTGCTACTAACGTTCGCCTTATTTAGCAGATTTGGTTTACTTGTTTGTAACTTGTCTCTAATGTTTGTGAACCCAAAAATGTCCTCCCATACCTACTTCCCAATGTTACGTATTACTGGGGTGACAACCCTTGATTAGTTGGCACTTATTTGTCGTAGTTCTCCAGTCTGATGTGTGAAACAAGTTCTTAGATTTGCCATGCTCTGTTACATTGATTTTGCCTGTCAGCCTTGGATTTTTACAATTACCTGTCAATACTTTTTTTTGCTAGTAGGAAACTTGGTAGTATTGATTGCTGCCCTATTTTATGTGTCATCGTGGGTGAATAATCACAACTTATAATATCATAGCCTATTTCAACTCATTGATCCCATTGCGTTTCAAATATACTGCATTGTTGGCTATCATATTAGCCATTTTGATGATTACACTTGGGATGGGATTTGTACAAGTTATCTCAAGTTATTCATTTCAGAATTCACATCCGTCAATTAAATCTACCAGAATTTAAATATTTGGGGTACGTCCACCTTTCGCTTTATTTCTTACTTGCAAGAACTCCCAAAGTCCTTGATGCTGTTTGAACATGACAGGTCTCTAAGTCCCTTGTTATGTTTCTTGCTCAAGAAATAAGTTTCCCAAGGTGGCTTGAAATGCTTATGTTTTTCACTATTTGTAAGGATATCTTCAAGTGGACCGATATCACACACACGCGCACCCACAAACACGCGCACACACGACACACAACACACACGTGCATGCAACACACACACACACACGCACACCCACACATGCGCATGCACAGACATGCACACCAATAATTTATCAGAGCCGCACAGTGAAGGTCCACAAAGGGTTTCATTCCATTTACCTAATCTATTGTTCGAATTTTGAGCTCGTGGGTTTTGGCCTCATGACCAAGCATGACACTTGGAGTGAACCTATCTTCCCAATCCATCACAGTACAAATGGAGAGGGACATTTCTTATAAGTAATCTATCTCACAAGTCTAGAAACTATTTCTTTCAATTTAATAATTTTTCATGTTTTGCAGACATCTTTTCCAACCTGCCTCCTCAGCGCATTCCTTAATGCATCTTCCATAATTAAAATTTTGATCTGTAATTGTTTATTTTCTTGTACCAGATCAAGTGAAGCATCATCCTTATCTACTGCCTCAAAAATGTTAAACCACGAAAGAGATTAGTAATGTCCACTAATGACCAAAATTATGTCAACGAGATTTGAAGTTATAATAGCAATAGGAATGATAAAATGAGCTCTAGTGTCTGAAAGAAACAATATGCTACAAGTAAAAGTTTAACAAAGGATTCAAACTGATTGGAAGGGTGAGCCCAAAATGAGTAAACACTCAACATGTCAGAAGAGACATCATGTATCACACACAGCACAAATAAACATTTGAGAGGAAGACTTGTCTCCATGGAGGATAAAGCTGATGGAAACCATGGTTGGGGATGAAAGCTGGTCCTAATCTATAATGGAACGCAGAGAACTGATAATGTCCATATGAGTGTGGCTTGGACTAAGGGGGACCTGGCTGGGCAATCATGGGACAGCATAAAGAATCTCTTGGAATCTTTCCTCATATATGCCCAAAGATCCTCTTGAAGTGGAGAAGAAACTAGTAGTTCTCATCGCATCGAAGAAGAATTTACCCACCACATCTATTATGAGAAAAGAGGATGGAGGTACCTTATCAATTACTTCTGAGGGGACATTGGCTCATCGTCTATCACCATATGTGTGGGTGAACTGCAGCATCTAAAGGATGCTCAACTCTCCCAAAAAATAAAATAGGCTGGAAGAAAGAGTTAATCAATCTAATAGTCTTAGATTTCCTATGTAAAGCG